>JARYHS010006629.1:3659834-3727871 GCA_031002005.1 Vandiemenella viatica
GTTCCTCGCAGTCACACACCTGCAAGTAATCAAACGGTCGCGGTGTGTTGATTCCGCTGGACGCAGCATTCCAGTTTAAAACATTGCGAGCTTTGCGATGTTTATCAGTAAAGTCAAGGACAAACAATGAAAGTGGCAGGGCACACTTAGAAATGGATCGGTTGTGCTGGGTGTCATGGCCTCCTCGTCCCCCCTGCGACTTCTCTGTTTGGTGTTTCATAAAAGACACAGTGTTCGTGCCGCCAGTACCAGTTGATCTGCCAGACCTGCGGGTTCGCATCAACCAATGCATCTGCTGCATCGGGTATGGGAAGAACTCGGTTATAGACTTGATGTGTGCAATCACTAAAGGTGCACATATTGAACATCTGTAGACACAAAAAAAAAAATTTCACGGTTTGTTTATATATCTGTGCAATCTTGTAAGTAGATGTCAAATAATAAATCTGTAGTAATTTCTGAAACCATTGCAATCATTTTGACCAGCACTGTATGAGGACTTAACGCGCCAGTGTGGCGGGGAGCCACAACGGGACCATGTTCGACTTCTGATCTCCGCTTAGGGAGCGTCCACAAACTACGTGGCTCGGTCTAGGTGGGGGGGAACCTACGCTGGGCTCCGTGGGAGTGAGTTGGGGGTCCAAGTCAGGCCACGTAGCTTTCCACACATTAAAATGTGGAACAGAAAACACAGCAGCATGTGAAATTCATTTTCCTTCATTTAATTATCTCCATATGTAATTTACAATAGTCTGAAAAGAGAAAACACTGCAAACTGTCTTCTAGAATCAAAAGGGGAAAAAAGCTACGTGCTACGTGGAACGGGGGGGGGGAGTCAAAAGCCAAAGCCTCGTCGGGCTAGTTGGGAGGGGGGGGGGGAGATGGTTCACAGGAGGCCAAAATGGAGCTACTTGGTTTGCGGACGTACAGATCTATATGTGATGGAGAATCCATGCAAATTCAAACTTTAACTGCAAACATTGCTCATGTTGCGACTGGAATAACGACGAGATGGTTTTTAACAGATAGAATCAAGTGACATTCAAGAGTTGCTATAATCGCAAGATGAAAATTTGACTGAAACCGTCTTGGAGGAAATGTTAAATCGCCAACCCATTGAAGAAGAAGTTTCAACGAGCACTCAGATAATTACATTTAATTTAAAAAACCTGATCGAAGGTCTACGGATTGCATGAAAATTGATCCGTCTATGGAAAGTAGTCTTGTTTTTAAAAACCAAATCGTTAATTGCACAGCTGAATGTCAATCCGAAATGAAAAACCTTTTAAAAGTGGAAAAACAAGAAAAATTAATAATTCCTTAAAACATTTCTTAAGCCCCACAATAATAATTAAAACATGTTGCTTAGAATCTCTTAATACATTGATTTTAATTGTTTTTTTTTCTGAACCTTGGAAGGTATCCCCTATAATCCCATGCAAATTACCATTCCATATTCGCGGCATATTTACGGAACGCATCCCCCGCGAATAAGGGGGTTTTACCGTATTGGTCTAGGACAAAGAAAGAACTTCTGGAGAGCACAGCCCTTTGTGGTAAAGAAGCATGAAACTTAGTAAAACGAGACAGAAGGAAAATCGAAGTATTTGAAATGTCGCCTTATAGAAGGAGTCTGAAAATTAAGTGAACAGACAAAGTACGAAATGGACGAGTAAAAAAGTTTATGGAAGATTTAGACAGTATTTTGAGACATGCTGGATTGGTTAATTTGTTAGTGGAGCGAACAGTCGAAGGTAAGAACTGCAGAGGAAGACAGAGATTGGAATATATGAAGCAGATAACTGAGGACGTGGGTTGTAAGGGATATGTTGAAACGCAGAGGTAAGAGGATTTTTTTTTAGTTATTGCTCTACGCCTCGTCGACGTCGAGGTCATAAGGGGCGGGATGGGACTGGGGGAAAGCAACGGGAAGGAATTCGGCCATGGCGTTTTTGAAGGAAGTATCCCGCCATTCAACTGGAGTGATTTGGGGAAACTATGGAAAACCCAAATCTGGATGCGTGCACGGGGATTCGAACCAGCGTCCTCGCGAATGCGAGGCCAGAGCGTTAACCGTTCACCCCCCTCGCTCGGTGAGGTAAGAGGAGACAGAGGGTTGAATCAAACCAGAGTGACTGACGAGGAAAAAAAAAAAATAGAATACATGCAACAGACAGTACATCCTTTTCTGTAATAGTGTAGTTGTTTTTCACACTCCGTATCGCAACGGATTGGTTACGCGTTCACCAAAAGTGCAGAGAAGTGCACCTGACTGTTATACAGAGATTAGCCTGATTTTGAGAGGACGTGGTTGGTGTGGTGTGGGGCCGTATGCACTCCATAATTTCTCCCTTCACCGCCGCGCGAGGAGAAAGTCGCGCAGCCCAGCTCAGTCGGTCGCTCAGCTCTCAGCCCGCCGGACGCGTCGCAACGTGAGTACCCGTGGCTCGCACGCACAACATCAAACATCTTCTCTTTTTTTTTTGCTGTCATCTTGAGAGGATTACACATCATCGCGATACCCTTTGGGTCATTAATGCAGTCGTTTCCGGTTGCCTTTGTCGCAGTTATGCTCGTGGTTAGGTCAATATACTTACTTTAAAGTTTCTGTGCACTCACTATGTTCTCATTCTTTCTCTCGCGCGGCCGCCAACCAATGTTAAGTTAGTAAACGAAATCAAAATCCACATTGTTATTTGAAACACACACATTTAATAGTTAAAGATAATCTCGCTCCAATTCCCAATCCTTATGAATGTTCGCTATCGGTATTTCGATCCTTCAAGATTACAGGTAATGTCTCCGATAAATTTAAACTGAAAGCACGCAGTCTTCTTGTTCATATATCAACATCCTTACCAGTTCTTAGATCATACATCATACATATTCATATACAACTCTGCTAATACTTTTTTCATTAGTAAAGTTCCTTCATATCACCAAAGAAATCACCCTCCTCGGGATTAATGCTTCATCATAATGACTGAGGCCGATCACGTGATCTCGTGGACTTAACTGACTGTTCCCTTTCCCGACGCACTCGCCGACAGGAAGGCTAGGTGCGCCTTTCTTCCAAGTGCACCGTGCACCCGAACTGGGGTTTACAACCCCGAGCCCACGGGCTCGGCGGATGCTGACGTCACTAGACGACCACCAGTTTCAACCGCCACTATTTAAAACTTCTAAACTTCTTAAAATATCATCCATAGTAATGGGGAAATGCCATTAACCTGTTACACCTTCTGCATCCCCATGCCGTTGATCATTTCTGATTCATCCGCCTTTAGGGGCCGTTTCCCACCCCAAGGGCAAGAGGGTGCCCTGAACCGCTCCCCGCTCTTCCGCCCTCCTTTGGCAAGTAGTGGGTGACTCCTTATACCGGGAATCTTTCAGTCGCCAGAGCCTCGTCCGTGCAAACAGGGTGCACCACGTGAAGGAGAGGTTGACATTTGGTTGGAAAAGGCTAGTATAGTCTCTCCCAAGCCCTTACATCCCCCGCAAATAATTTCCTACATACTAAATTAAAGGTACGAAAACAACGTGAAGGCAGTGGGTTTTCACAGCTTCCACGCCGTATGCCCGTAGCATTAGCAGAGCTAGAGACCCGCATACCTACTTCCTGACCTCGGCGCTATAGTGGACGTGCGGTGGTCGGCGACATGGTCCACGCCTTTTCTTTACTTTACGCGAAATTTCCCCACGGTACTGATTTGACAGCAGGCTGAGTGAGCCTGGGTGGGTGCCTTTCCAGAGGTCCAGCTCCAAGTAAAAATCCTCGGCTTCGTCTGGGATCGAACTCCGGTCCTCTGGGGCACAGTACACTGCACCGCCTCAGCTACGCAACCGCCCAAAAGTACAAAAAAAAAGGATATCGTACTCACAAGGCATATTAAGGTGCTTCTTATTCTTAATTTAATTATGATGGAGTGCATGCTCCGCTAGCAATTACCCGAGTCATCTAATTAGCCCCAATTCATTATTTATTTTTTTTCCGAATGACTGGATGGGTTGGTCAGCACTGAACGAAGATAAATGCCTAGAATAGTCAGCTTTTTACGTACACAGATAAAATAATGAAGCTTAATTATCTTTATAGTGTGGGGTCAGAATTGCTCGTTGAAGGCTTGAAGTGTAAATATCTTGGCAGAACGTTTGATAACAAACTCTATTGGGCAGAGCACATTGGACAGGTGGTAGGAAAAGGTTTCAAAATCCTTCATTTACTGGAGAGGGTGATGAGGGGATGTACCAGAGAGGTTAGGGAGTTGGGTTACAAAACTTTGGTCAGACCATTGCTCGAATATGGTCGTGTAGTATGGGACGCACATTATGGGTATCAAATACAGGAGTTGGAGAGGGTGCAAAACAGGGCTGCTAGATTTGTTTCTGGAAATTATCGAAGAATGCAATCAGTGACGGATATGATAAAGGAGCTGGAATGGGATTCATTGCAAGACAGGAGGAGGGTGAAGAGGGTCATGGGAGTGTACAAGGCGTATACTGGCGATGAGGCATGGAAAGATATTGCAATAGGTATGAAAAGTAGTGCATGGAAGGGAAAAGATGACCATGACCACAAGCTGGCACTCGATTTCACACACAAGGGAGGGGGGGGGGGGGTTTAATTGGAATCGTTTACGTGATCGAGTTTAAAGTTGGAATCGTAAACGGCAGATGAAGGTGGTTGGTTTATATGTGCTGCATCGCCACCGAGATTAAACTGAAACTATCAATACTGGTTTTAGTATTACTACCGGACGCCGACTGAAATGAACATTGGTTGTTGTGGAGGAGATTCCTGCGGATCATCAATAACTGAGACAGATTGATGGAAATTCAGACTGACGCGCATTGACAGGGGTGATTGACAGAACGTATTGAGCGTGATTGTCAGTATTTCCGCTAGACGGCAGGCGGGAGAACCGAGTCAGCTGCTGACGGTTTTTATTGGCTACCAGCTGATACCCGCGACTTCGTACGCGTGGATGAAGAACTTCTTTGACAGAATTGAATATAGAAAGTTGTTGGTAGCGAAGGATTGGTCGCAAACAACACCGAGTCGGCATAATATGACAGGAAAACGTGATTAACAGAACGTATTGAACGCCGTTGGCAGTATTTCCGGCAGACCGCGTGGCGGAAGAACAGATTCAGCTGTTGACATAATTTTTATTGGCTACATAGGGACCTACAGCTTAACGTGGAATCAGAACCACGGAACGTCCCGGCGTAGCTCATATAATCAAATACAACTCATAAACATTCCTGCTCACCACGGGGTTAGAACCCGCGACCGGAGAGAGGAACTACCGGAAGTAAGCGCCTTAACCACTGAGCTACCAGACCGCCTTGTATTGACGTATACCTGTGCTAAGTACTAACAATACAGGATAAAAACTGTGGCTTTGTATGAACTATTAAAGAGAGGGGGGAAAGGAGGGTTTGGTTTCCGCAAATCAAACCTCAACAGTGTTTTTCTATTTGTTGTAAAGTATACAAAGTTCCATCAAAATCGCATAAAAACTTCGTGTTGTATGAACAACATTGGCAAAAATAAAAATAAATTATATATTAGATACAAATATAATCTATACTTTCACTGCTTTATGACGTAACTACCTGAAATGTCGAAAGCTAAATCAAAACGTTATTTCCACAAAAAATAATAAAAATAATCTCGGTATTAAAAATCTGAATGCATAAAGGTGGTATAACCGTCATTTCACTAAAGAAATATTCGAAGAAAAAATAAATATATTACGGATTCACTTCGACAAAAACTACAAGGCGACTGAAAGTGACAAGACGTCAACTGCCTCGTCGATGTCGAGGTCATTAGGGGCGGAGGAGGAACGGGAAGGAACTCGGCCACGGCCTTTTGAAGGAACCATCAGAGCATTTGCCTGGAGTGATGGCGAGAATCTAACCCGCGTCCCCCCGAATGCGAGGCCAGAGCGTCGCTATTAAGAGAATTAAGCTGCAGCGAAACTCGTGATGTGGAGAGGGGAACTACTTTCACCTGGCGGCGGAAGTTATTAAGCTGGACAGACAGAACCTCTCGCAAACTCCACAGACACTAAGAACAAAAGTGCAGCACGCACGATTAAATACAGGTATCTCATCATATAACAATGAAACTTTGTTTGTTCCTCTTCTATGCGTCCCTATACCATTCATCCGATTACCGCGAAACTTTTGTGAGTTTTTGTGTGCACGCGTGCGTAGGTTTATATAAAAAAAAACACACACACAGTCTCCTCGTTTAGAACCCTTAATTTTTATACGAACCCACATTTTTTATCCGATTTCGATTGAACTTTGCACAGGTATGCTTTAAAATAAACAGAACAGTAGTGTCTACATTTGTATTTAAGGAACCGAACCCTCCCTTATTTTTTTAAACGTTCTTTATACATACCCACAGATTTCATCTGATTTCGACAAAAAAATACGTTATTTAAATACTGATACTTTCGCACTCTAAGGGTAGAATTCCGAAAAAAAATTCTTTCTTAAAATATGATATGACCAAAGCGGAGTCCTTAATCTTTAAAATACGGAAATAATGACACTTTTGCCTTTTAAAAGCCGGACTCAGAAAAATTCATTTCTTAAAATAAGATGTGACGAAATCGGAGACGTTAATGGTTAAAATGCTACCTCGTTTTTTTATATCGGTTAGATATCAAGGGAGATAAATGACTCGTGACACAAAAAGGCTCTGTAGAAATACTGATATTTTTGCGCTTTAACGGCCGAATTACGAAACATTCCTTTGTTAATCTGTAAAGTCACGGAAGCTGAGAATGATGCTTATCGATTTCAGTTAGTTACCCAGGGAAATAAGCGGCCCATGACACACGAAAAAACGCATTTTAGAAATGTTGACATTTTTGTCCTTTAAGGATCGAATTTGGAAAAATTAGTTTCTTAAAATATGATGTGGCCACAGCGGATACCTTAATCTTTAAAACGATACATCATTAATTGATTTTGGTTAGGTACGAAGTTAGATAATGGTTTATGGCATAACAACACCTTACAGAAACAATATCACTTATCAAGTCACCAATAAAAGGCTAACCTAGTCACCGTGTAGCAGTTACCGTGACGCTGACCTCACGCTCCCGGCCTACTACGGCCAGACATGTTACCGCCAACTCGAGGCTATGCACGTCATTTAGGTGAGCAACCACGGAGAAATAAAGTGACAACATACTGAAAGAAAAGTATGTACTGAATTTACTTATCAATCATTAATTGGTTTATTTATTCATATTCATTCGATGTATATATTTGCGTTAAATTCTTTACTCACAGATATTTAATATATAAGCTTTAATTTTCGAGCAGCAATGTTGGCAGAGGTTTTAACTAGGTTGAAATTTAGCCTTGATCAGAATGACAACTGGCATAACAGCAAAGGCAATGGATGATTGAAGTTTTTCAAAATATCACTTAAGATGTTTTCTTGGGTGTTCTGTTAGTGAAATCATTACTTCGTTTGAATGAAAGTAGTTCAACACTGATGGCGAACTGTGCGGCATAGACTGCGATTAAAAACAACTCTACGCGGCACTACGTAAAAATATTTAAAATTTATTTTTATTTTCCTTCGCTTTCAGTGACGTCATTATTTCAGCCGCACGTTGTGATGACGATCTCAGTCACGAAACTGAAAGATGTAAGATCCCGTGAAGACTCTGGAATCACTTTACATCGCGATGCGTGATGTCACTAGCATGCGATGCAGCGAGCGTACTGAATCGCGAGTGGCTGGAACTTTGATTAGCGGAGTTTGTCGTTACGCTGAAATGCTACCTGGACCACGATGTCCACCGATTACAGCGTAAGGCACGAGAAGTTGCACTGGGCGGTGCTTTGTAACAATACAGCGACTGGGATTAAATGACCTCGGCTTTCAGGCCAGTTATTAAATAACGCTGAAGCTCTGATTTTGTACTGTTGCGCATATTCCGGTTGCAGTTTACCATAGGTCGCTATACAATTGGAATTGCTTACATGCGGCTAAAATAAAACCGGTAATACGCTGACGGAGAAAGCAAAGAAAACTGAAAACAGTTCTTGACAACTTACGGCGTGCCACGTGATATTAGTCTCAATACTGGTCTAGGCCAACAGACGGCGATAAACGTGTGTCTGCTTCGTGAAGTAACGATTTTAGTAGCAAGGCGCTCATGAAAATGGATATGTGAAAACTGCGACCAGTGAAATTTGCGGCCAACCTAAAATCTGCGAAATCTGCGGCCAATACCTCTTCTCTTTGTGTCATGCCGCGCCGTCCTAATCACTCTAAACGCCCCTTTAGACGACCCGACCTGGTCTCACTAAATCGTGGCCTGGAAGTTTTTACGTGAACAAATCATTTTACATTACACGCCCGAAACAGCCAAGTTAATTTCTTTTTTTTCTTTTTTTTTTTTTTTTTGAATAGACATGCAAATGTTTCACAGGTTAAGTATTCTTTCTCAGACTTTTTTTCGCACTCGTTACTGAAAGCTGAATTTTTTGCTGATCTGCAACACTGTTCGGAAAATCCAGTGCGGTACTAACTAGATCGGAGTGGCCGAGGTCGTCTAGAGGCGGCCATACACGATCGCTCCATCCGTCCAAATGGAGCCATGTCACTCCATTATCGCGTCGTCTGTGTGGAAATTTGATGTGGATGACGTTAACCCACAACTGCTGATGGTAGAATATTTTTTCCTAGTTTCTTATCTGCTTAACGTCTCTCTAACAGCGAGGTCTTTATAGACGGGAAAGGATGGGGGGGGGGCAAGGAATGGGAAGGAATTCGGCCATGGCCTTTTGAAGGAAGCATCGCGGAATTTGTTTGGAGTGATTTGGGAAAACATGGAAAAACCCAAATCTGGATGCCCGGACAGGGATTCGAACCACCGTCCTCCCGAATGCGAGGCCTCCTCCACTAGTAATGTGAGGCAAAGGGAGATTTTGCATGAAATCTACTACGATTCTGTATCTGCCTCGTTATTACAATTCTTTTCTACGTCTTTTAAGCAAGAATAAAACTTGTATTTTAATAACAGTTATAAACTATAAAACATCTGTACTGTCAACCTGCTGTTTAGAAACATTGGCTACAAACGTAGCAATCCGCTCAGAGCGCCGGCGGGGCGGCTTTTAACAATACAACCAGTTTGATCCTATTCTATAATAAACATGCCGCTACAGCATTGTTGAGAATTCTGGCCGGAGATTTCACTGGCCGCAAATTTCACTGGGCGCAGTTTTCGCGACACCCTTGAAAATAACTTAAATTCACTCAAAAAAATAATTAAATTACTTTTGGCGTCATTCTGGTCCAGGCTGGGTTTGAACATAAACGAAACCTGAGCTAACATAGCTGATCGAAAATTAGAGCTGGTATTACAGTACGCCCGTCAATATATTCGCTGTTTCGCGACATAAACGTGATCCCATATTTCCTAGCATACTATAAGAGCGCTATCTAAGGTCACAGATCACAACTAAAGCATCTACAATATAAATAAACAAAAAAAATATATTAATACGTGGATTTAAATGAAATTTATACTTTCCTTCGTGGCTGATGTAAAATTTAAGAACATTGCAGTTACATAAACAGGTAGGTTAAACTATTAACTTGCTGCACGTATGGTAGCTGATAGCTATTAGCCCACCGACGAAGGCCGGGCGCGTTACTTCAAAGCGTCACAGACTAGATGGCCAAAGTAGCCTTTTATCAGTACTGATTACGCTGACGTCAGTACCCAGGCGAGTATACGAACAAAAGGCCTGCGTCGCATTTCTTAATACCTGTTCTATTTTCTCTTTTCCCTATGGCTGTAATCCGCTTCGACGTCATTAGAGGCGGGATGGGACTGGGGACAAGCAACGGGAAGGAATTCGGCCGTGGCCTTTTTGAAGGAGGCATCCCAGCATTCGCCTGGAGTGATTTGGGGAAACCACGTGAAACCCAAATCTGAATGCCCGGACGGGGATTCGAACCCGCGTCCTCCCGTATGCGGGGCAATATATCTGTTCAGTGATCTTCGTACTTGTGTTCGACGTAACGAAAGATATTTTGGGTATTGTTTTCACGAATGTTTTTCCTGGTCACCAAAGAGCGAAATTTCATCGCAAACCATACGAATGATAAGGAATTATGAGAATGTTCAGGAACAATCAAGGCGCCCAAAGTCCCTTCTAGAGCTCTACTAATTACAATAACAATTCTAGACAAAAAAATTAAAAGTTATACAAAATTAGCCACTCGAAGTATTAACAAAACACTTCCAAATGGAATTAGGGTAGGTTTACAAAATTACAACCATTTTACAACGTGTTTATCGAACCGAACGCTTTCTAAACAGTAAAAACATAACGCAAAACATAACGCAAAACATATTTAATAGCACAGCACGACAGATACCGGGTCACAATAGTCGTTCATTTCAACTGACAGCGCAGAACAACACAGAGTCGTAAAAGAAATACCACATGCCGTGGCATGGAAATATAAAGAGGACTGAGGTTCAGAGAAAGAATATCAAGAAAAATCCACGAAATAAAGATGCACGGCAAACGACCCAGAGGAAGACCAAGAGATGGATGGATGATAGGAGTCGAGGAGAGGAGAGGAGAGGAACAAAGAGGAGACAGAGAGAAGGAAATGGAGAGGCTAAGCAGACCAGGGCAGAGGCTGGAAACTGCTGAGGATGATCATGACGTGCCTGTTGAACACAATAAATACAATTCCTGAGCTTCAAAATCCTATGCTACTTATTTTACCAACATAGTCACCGTTAAGACTAACACGTGTCCCGGCGTGTAAATAGTGTCTTTTATTCCGGGTTTTCTCGAATCCAGGATTCGACAACTGCCTTCAACTAACCGTCTCAGTTGTAATAATTACCCTTGATGTTTCTCTTGAGGAAAAAATTAATAGCTATACGCAAGACAAATCTGCAGTCAACCATTTGGCTCCTCTCTGAGACACAAGTAATGAGCGGTTACATGGGCGAAACGGTCTGCGAACACGAAGGTATGCCGGCATGCTTCCTTGAAAAAGGCCATGGCCGAATTCCTTCCCGTTCCTTGTCCTCAGTCCCATCCCGCCTCTAATGACCACAAGTCGACAAGGCGTAACTAATAAGTAAAAAAAAAAAAATTCGAATCCTCTGCTTCCAGAAAGAGGGACATCACTAGCAAGGCGTTAATGCAATTTTTAATTTCTTAAATTTGGACACACTCAACGTTTTTACGACTAAATACCACCCTCTGTCACAGCCGCGTTTAGGCATAGGCTACATAGCCTGTAGCCTAGGGGCCCGCAACACATGCAAAAATAAAAAATAAAAAATAAAAATATATTTGACGCCCTCTTCATATTGAAATGCGTGTGTGAAAAGCCAATATTGTCTTTTTAATTTTTCTTTATCGCGTGCTTTGGTGATGCTAATCTTCTTTTATCGTTTGTTTTATCTAAGTATGTACGCCAACTGTTTCATATTGCCACTAAAACCTTTCACTTTGTAACTTTGTAGGCTTTTCCCGAGGGTGTGTGGTTGCACCTTAGCTATCTATCATCAATGGGGTGCGGATCTATATAACCAAAAAAATAGATAAATGTGCAGGCAAATATGACCATAAAACTGCGTAAAAATGACAAAATATGAGCAAACATTTAAATTTACTATCCATCACAACATGCTCAATTACACATCATTTATTCTACCTAGTAGAGTCGCTTTCACGTAGACAGCATACTCACTGCACCATTGGGAAATGAAATTTTAAATCGAAAAGTGTTATTAATTTAATAATAAGTAATCGATATTTCTTGATATATATCTGTATATAGACTACATTTACAGCCTAGGGGCGTACAGATCTCGAAGGGACCACACGCCCTTAGTACGGTTCACGGAGCGCACAGAAGGAAACAGGAACAAAATGGACGTAACAAAGGAAACAGGAATACAGTGAACGTATTAAGAGGTTTTGGGAAGAGAAGACGAAGAAGGAAAATACAAAAAAAAAACTGAATAATCAGGAATAATTTGAGTTTAAAACAGTGTCGTGAAGGGCAAGGGCCCGCAACACAGTTATAGCGTAGGGCCGTACACATCTTGAAGGGCCTCTGTTGTCTGTGGCTGTGTTCTGCTGGCGATCGATCTTGACACGTCGCGGTTGGTCGACGCCGCAATCGATTACCGCGCGTGACGTAACAGCTGATGACGTCACGGCGGTCACAGCGAGACGGCGCGCCGCTGAGGCAATCAGGGCCGCCAACCCGCGAAACCGAAAACGACGCCCAGCCCGCCCAACTGAATAAAACTTTACGACAGAAATTACTTTCTTTAAATTATTATAATGACAATCGAGCACACCCACTTTTACATTTTTTTAAAAATTAGATTCAATGTTTGTGGTAACCTACGCACAAAACAAACTTCCCCCACCCCTTCCACCCTGTGCATGTAATCGAGTGCCAGCTTGTGGTCATGGTCGTCTTTCCCCTTCCATGCAGTATTCCTAATTCTTTGACCAATATCCCTCCAAGCCCCATCACCAACATATGCCCTGTACATTCCCAGCACTCTCTTCACCCTCCAATGACTCCCATTCCAGCTCCTTTATCATATCTGTTACTGATTGCATTCTGCGATAATTTCCAGAAACAAATCTAGCAGCCCTTCTTTGCACCCTCTGCAACTCCTGTATTTGATACCCATAATGTGTGTCCCACACTACACTATGATATTCGAGCAATGGTCTGACCAAAGTTTTGTAACCCAATTCCTTTACTTCTCTCGTACATCCCCTCATCACTCTCTCCAACAAGTGCAGAACTTTGAAACCTTTTCCTACCACCTGTCCAATGTGTTCTGCCCAGTTAAGCTTGTTATCAATTGTAATGCCAAGATATTACATTTCCAGTCTTCAACAAGCAATTGTGACCCCACCCTTTAATCATAATTAACCTTTAGTTTTTTTATCTAGGTAAACAATACATTTACCCTGTTAATTCGTTACACCATAACACAAATTGTTTGTGTTAATTATGCTCGGGTAATTTCTTACATTAATATTTGCCCGTCTCTGGTGATGAAAAAAGGTTTGACTTAAGTACTTTACCGAAAACGAGGTCAAATTGCGTGCTCGACTTAGCGACAATGTAATATTTTCCCTAAGTTAAACGTCATTACGATGCTATATTAAACATCACAGCTATCCTGTTATATAAGGCCCACTGTTCAGTACTATCCTGTCATATCTAAACCCAAAAACCTTTCCAAACCACCCCTCCTGTTTATTCCCTCGCTCAACTTTCAGCAATTATTATGTATGTAAACATATGCAACATAAATACGAAAAAAATCTTTTAAAAAATCTCCTACCGGTTAAGGGCGATACCAGAACAAAAATAGTAATTTTGTTTGACAACTAATGAAATGAAAATGCGATATTTTTCTGTGAGTGCGGACAAGGGGCTGAGTTTTTATGTTTAGGTTGGTACCTCAGCCTATCACACGGTTCATGTTTCCACTAATTTATTCAGCGGCTGGTCCAGGGACGTTGGCTTCAGATTTTATGTCGACACCCCCTCCCCCTATAACGCCTACCCTCCCCCAAGTTAAGCCCCCTCCCCCTCAAACCACTGTGCGAATAGGGATTGCAATCCAGCAAAGCGGGATTACTCAATCCCGCGGGATCCCGCATCATTAGACAGTCTGGCGGATCCCGCACAAAATTACGCGGACCCGCAATCCGCAAAATGCGGCGGAAACGCGTGTCAGTCTGCGTGACTCGCTGCCCCACTCGGTCTCTGTCGGATGTATTGCACTGTTTGCTGTACCAGAGCAGTTGGCATTTGACTCGTGTGAACAAACGTTTGTCTTTGTCAACCTTCGTCATTCGTAACTAAATAGATACACTTTTACGTATTCAAGTTTTTTTCGAGTACACATTTCTGTAATTTGAGTTATGGTGCGTATTTAGTACGACTTTCTAACTACAAAATTATTTTTTAAATGTCGCACACGTTATCTGAACTACACAGTTACAGCTTTTTAATCACGGTTTCATTATTCCCATTTTCTGTATTTGCAGATATAGTAATTGTGACAATTTCCTTATTTGCGGCTGAAAATTTGATTATTCGTTGATACGAAACTAATGTTATCGTAATTTTAACGATCGCGTACCTATTTATTTAGCAGCTATGAAAAGTCAATTGTATAACCTTTGACTTATTGTTGTTTTGTCCGCTGCCTCAATGCGTTTCTTTGACGAAAGCCGCCTGTTTACATGTGCCGCTCAGGCTTTCGATTAATCCGTCTTCTCCTTATTATTTCGAGTAAAGGCAAAGAAAAGTTATAATGAAGTTTTCACGGGTGTATCGACGAATTGTGTTGTAGGAACACCATACTTCGACGGCTGCCTCCGCCGTCTCCCTCAAATATAAATCAAGGAATCAGGAGAAATAATAAGGAATCCCATAAGAACAATTCCTGTAAGTGTAGGCCAAGTCTCGTGCTTGTGCAGTGACAAAAAGTTATGAGATCTTGTTCTAGCCAAGTCTACACATTACAGAGTATATTCACTTCATTTTGTGAAATAGAATACTTTCTCTCGGTGTTATGGAACGTTTATTTAGAATTTTTTTTTAAAAAAACTCTGGTAACTTGGTCATTATGCATACTATGTTTTCAAACTGATGTGATGTATTGTAAGGCATGACCTAAGACTGAATATTTTCCATTTTTGATTATTTATTTAAAAACTGGTTTAGATTTAAAAATTAATGTCATTTCGCCAATTAAAACGTTGTTAACTGTTGACTATTATCATTTAACATTAAAATTGATTTAGTAATTTAATTAACAGACGTTTATTATTTAATTTATTAACGCTTTAAATAACTATGTTTTAAATTTTGTGTTTGCGCAGGATTGAAAACACTGCGGTAGCAAGTTCCAGCTCTACCTCCGAAAATCCGAACCTGCCGATTTTACAGCACTGACAAATATCCGCGTGATTGATTTCATTCTCGTCTTGTTTCTATGCAATACAGCGACGCGACCTGTGAGAGCGGTAACGCTCTGGCCTCGTATCTGGAGGTACGAGGGTTCGAATCCCTGTCAGGGCATCCAGGTCTCGTCAAATCACTACAGTCGAAGGCAGGGATGGTTCCTTCAAAAAGCGATGGCTGAATTCCTTCCTGTCCAACACTCTCACTGGGAACTGACAACCCGGGTTGTCAGTTCATGGAGTGACGTGAGCAGCTGAGTTGTTGCCAACCCCAATTCAAGCAACTCAAGATTTCTTGTGTTATTTTGTTTGTGAAGTGTGTAGTTTACGCGCTTTGCGACTCCCGGCATTCGGCCAGGTGTTATTAATCAATTATTACCACTTTCACAGAAAGAAGAGACAGGCTGGTAGGTCATATTTTGAGACATGCTGGATTGGTTAATTTATTGGTGGAGGGAACAGTCGAAGGTAAGAACTGTAGAGGAAGACAGAGATTAGAATATATGAAGCAGATATATGAGGACGTGGGTTGTAAGGGGTATGTAGAAATGAAGAGGTTAGCACAGGATAGGAAGGGATGGAGGATGGCATCAAACCAGACGAAACACTGACGACTTCTTCTTGAAGTGTTTCAGTAGATTTTGCCTCGAATTCGGGAGAACACGGGTTCCAACCCCCACCCGGACTTTCATATTCGACTTCTCCATGGTTTGTCCAAATCACTCCTGGCCAATGCCGGGATGCTTCCTTCAAAAAGACCTTTCCTTCCCTTTCCTTTCTAGCCTCTAATGACCTTGACGTCGAAGACGCACAAAGATATAATTAAAAAAAAAATTATTCCACATTTTACAAAACCTCAGTTGTATTATGAATATACAGTGGAACCTCCTTAAGTCGATAAGGGAGACGCGAAAAAATTCTAGGTACAGAGATTTCGACTCATCAAGGGTTTCGACTTAGGTTTTTGTAGGTACACATTCGACTTGCAGAGCTTTAGATTCTATCCATCTAACTTCCAGTTTCAGAGGTGAAATAAATAGAAATTCGCGTTACAGAAGTAATCTTTATTCTCGACGTAATAATTTGTAGTTATATCTAAACATAAAAAAAATTGACGGGTAAGATAATATGCCTCTTGTTGTAATAGTGGTCCAGTATAATATATTAGTTTCGAGTCTGCTCAAACCATTGAGGTAAGCATTCTTCTAAACTGGGAAGTTCTGCAATTCGGGGTCTTTTGCAGAACAAATTTTGGCCACTTTCAATTTTTACATAATTTCTGATTCGTTTATTTATTATTATTGCCAGAGAACTCACCGGTAGCAAATATTTCTCTGACGTAATCAGTTTCAACATCAACATCAACGTCTCGGAACGGAACACTCGCAGTTAAATCATAACGCGAGTTCACAGGTTGTACAAAGTGAGAAATTTGATTATTACTTTCATTGTTGCAAAAAAAAGTGTGATCCACCTACCTGAAATGCACTATTTTCGCGTGCACTATATTCTTTTTCAACAATAAATAGTACGTGTACCAGAAACATAGTACAGTGCGGTTGGCAAGCCTGGTAAAAGCGCTCTATCACTCATACGGAATAACATAACTTCGAACGAAGAAATTTCATGTATTTCACTGACCCAAAATAAAATATTGCGATTGACATTTTATATAATCATATTCTCTGGGGTTTATGTACAAATGAAAGGTGCATATTTTTTTTTTTTTAATTGTATCTGCTATCTAAAAGGAGAAAAAAAGGTGTGTACAAAAAGAAACCGAACTTCTGCTTTAATTGCTTTATTGCTCATCAAACTAACTTTTACACACTGTCCCTTCAAAGTACTGTCCTTCACTATCAACACACCGTTGCCATGGTTTCTTCCAGTTTTGGAACGCCTCCTGGAATGCAATTTCTTCGATGGCGCGCAGTTCTCTCGTCGCATTGTCTTGAATTTCTTCTATGGTCTGGAAACGACGTCCCTTTCAAAATGTTTTTCAGTTTTGGGAAGAGAAAAAAAGTCTGCCGGAGCCAAGGGTCTCTGAGGCACAACGGGAGTGCGATGTTTTGCCAGATAATTCGTGACAAACAACGACGGGTGAGCGGGTGCGTTGTCATGGTGCAACATCCACGACTGATTCTGCCACAGCTCAGGCCTTTTCCTACGCACAGCGTCTCTCAATCGTGTCAGAATTTTCTGGTAGTCTTCCTTGTTTACCGCTTCACCACGTGGTACAAATTAATGGTGCACAACTCCTTTGCAATCAAAAAACAGGACCAATCATCAGCTTGATCATCCGCGCTTTCTTTGGTCGAGGAGATCCTTTCCCCACCCATTCTGAAGACTGCCTCTTCGTTTCCACATCGTACCCATAAACCCATGTTTCATCGCCTGTAATGATGTTCTTGAGGAAGTTTTCGTCCTCACTTGCTTTTTCAAGCAACTCCTTAGAGATCCTAGCTCGATTCTCCTTCTGCTCGTCCGTCAACAAGCGCGGCACCAGTTTTGCACTGACACGATGCATTCCAAGTTTTTCTCTCAGGATGTGATTGCAAGAGCCTACGGTTATGCAAACTTCTTCAGCAACCTCACGGACAGTGAAACGGCGATTTTCACGAATCACAGTGCGAACCCTCTCAACATGGTGGTCGTCTGTTGATGTGGAGGGTCGACCAGATTTTAGATCGTCGGTAACCGAACTCCTGCCCTCCTTAAAGCGCTTAAACCATTCATCGCACTGTGTTCGTTCGACTCATGCAGTCATCCCCGTATGCTTGTTTAAGCATTTGAAATGTCTCGGTAAAAGTTTTCTCTAGTTTAACACAAAATTTCACACAGACGCGTTGCTCCTCCAATTCCTTCATTCTCGCTTTCCCACAAATCCGACGAGCACTCTGCGCACGACCTCACTCAACCGGCTGTCACTCGTAAACTAGTACAGCGACCGTAGTGCGACAAGAGGAAATCTCCTGCCGAGAGATGTCACTAGTGTGCGCGGAAGTCAGAGAATTTTATCTGCAGCCGTTGGTGCGCTATTTAATTAGTTCGGTTTCTTTTTGTACACACCTCGTTTTTTTTTTTACAATTGATAGTCATTTTTTCTTAGGAAGCATTCGTAAACTACGTGGTTCGTCTAGGGGGGTGGGGAGGGGTTGGCTGGGAAGCTATGTGGGGGGGAGGGGGGTTCCGAGCCAGGTCACGTAGCTTTCCATTCATATTATTTGTCACAGTTAAAATAAAGTACAGAACACACAACAGCACGTGAATATTTATTTCCGTCATTTAATTATCTCCTTATGTAACTTACGATAGTCTGACAAGAGAAAACAGTACAAAATGTCTTCTGGAATCAGCAGGGAAAAAGCTATGTGCGACGCGGCGGGGGTTCACAGGAGTTCAAAATGGAGTCACGTGGTTTATGGACGTTCTGTGATAGAATCAAACGTCGATATATTCGAGGTTCAGAGGTCAAATTTATTTTCTTCGAGCTATAGAGGGAAACTGTGCACTGAAATGCCGTGGAGGGAAATGCTGATTATTTCGAAGTTTCAGATGTCGAGTAATGGAGGTTATGCTGCTTGAATGGAAGGAACAAAGGTTTAGTTCGAGTTGTAGAGCTATCCGACTTATCGAGGTTCTGCTATATAGATTAAAATTTATATAAACACACTAAAACATGTTTGGTGTTGGATGTCGTAACGCTTTGCCTCTTTCTTTTGCAGACTCCCTCTCCACCTCGTGTGCCAATATTTGCCAACTGCTGGAAGAAAGTGGTGTTGCGTGTGAGGGGACGAGACTACTTTCTAAACAGGAACAGCGGAAGACGGACAGGTTCGCGGTCCCGACAGTTTCGAAAGCGCTTTATTCACGTAACAGCTCTGCGAATACCCGCCACACACGTGGGTGTGCGACAGAGGCGGCGGTAAAAAGATACAGGGAAAACACTCTGCTACCTCACGACAACAGCGTGCGTCATATAGTAGTACTGACAAAAGTCGACACGGTATAAAACATTAGCCGGGATTAACAATCACGAACTTACGACCTGTTATGTTATTAAATTGCTTTCACATCGTCGGTAACAAATAACAAACTGCATAATAATCAGAGATATTGAAGAATTAAAAAAAAAACATTAACACCAGAAAATTATTTTATTAACAGAAAATTAATCACTATCGCACAAAATCCGAGGAAGCTACCGCCCGTCCTGCCTAACATACTCGAGCGGCGGGAATGAAGGGTCGCTCGGCGATGGGTCCAGAGATGCTGCTGCTGCTGGTGTCGCTAGTTGCGGGCCCCGCCACGGGCGGCGCCGTGGTCTCCTCCCCCGGCTGGAGGCCTATCTCTGGCGTGGACGCGCTGTCCTACGAGAGCCTCGTCAACAAGGTGGGCGGCCATGACATCGCGCAGTATGGCGGCGCGCCCAGCTTCGCGGAGCCGGCGCTAGGGGGCGACCAGTGCGCCCTCTACAAGGTCACCTTCACGCAGGACCTCTACTTCCAGGTGACCACACACTCACACGCATTCTGTCTGTATTGTTATTTATGTAACGACATCACATTATCTGTTATACCAGTGATAATCAGAAACTAAGGATACGACGGCAATATTCGTGGAGTATGCGAGAAATTAGTACTGTGCCGTAGTTGTACTGGTGGCTTTATACGCGGGTGCTATGGATAAGCACGCGCTACAGACTAGCCCTCCCCACCACGTTGCCTAGTGTCGTTTCAGCTAGCCGGGCTTTCGATGTTTACCGACTGGGCGACCGATTTCCCGCGGCCCGCTGTTCACAGCTAGACCGGCGCGGCCGGTAAGTGACGGGCCTTGGCGAAGCACTTTAACACCTGCGGTTGGTAACTGTGCCGAGTTTCAGCCACACTCCATCTGCAGCGCTAGTTGTGGATAGTCACAAATGGCGACTCGTTTGGAAAATTGGTCTCGCGAAAAAATCCGCTTAGTTATTCGATTTTGGTAGCGGCTGAAATTCATTGGCAGATGGCAGAACCTCGTGAGCATGTCGAAAAATACTGTCAAAAGTTTGCGGCCGCTAGAGAAAACGTCACCGACGACGATCGTCGACCATCTTTCCTACAGCCCGGACCTCGCTCCAAGCGACTTTTACCTATTTCGTTCCTTCAAGGTATACCTAGGACGCCAACGACTCGCTATAAACGAGGAGGTGTAACAATTCGTGACAAACAACGTGGCTAGACATGCAGAGGAAAATAATTTATACAGTATCAGTTGTATGAAATAAAATGTACACGCTTCACTACAGGCTTTGTAACCTTAGTTTCTGGTCACTCAACATATTATTTCCGGAATGTTATTTTTGGTGACAAACCATTTTTCTCCCTTCATGCGCTACCGTAATCGACAAATGAGTTACGATTTTAAAGATTAAGTTCTTCATTTCTGATGTATTCTTAACTTGGAAGTGGTCGTTGAATTGTTTGTTTATAATTAAGTTTTCTCCCAATTTTCTGTGAGGCGTGTGATAGTTGAGAGTAGCTCCTACAGGCTTCAACGCTTCATTTCTATGCCTGTGGCTCCATCTCCTCGGCTCCATTTCTGAGTACAGCACAGGGCAACAACCGACCACCGCTCCGCCTGGTGGCTAAACAGTAGGCCCGAGAGCAGATTCCGCATTTCGGAGAAACGCTGTGCATACTTGTAAATAAGGTCTCTGGAAGCACGAAAACTAAAACACAACTGAATTTATTGGTGTTACCTGGATGCGTCGAAATGACATGGGTTACCTGAAGTCTTTCCAATGCTGAATTTCCGCATAGCACCAACACTTTTGCATAATATGGTACTCGTGTGTCAAAATCACAAAGAAGTATTACTGTTTGTTTTACACAACAAAACAGGAAGTCAGTGAAAGACGCAACGAGAGAATGTAAAGCGAATATATGAATAGCTTCCAAAAATTTCCGATAATGTTGAAGAATGAACAAAACTCTCATCCTAAGGAAATATTTGACTTCGGAAAGAAATTTTTGCCCAGATTCGCGTAACCTATAGTGCGTCAAAAAGGAAACAGACTGCACTACATATATATATATATTATATATATATATTTTAAAAAAAAAAAAACATGAAATTAACTGTTTGTTTCATTTAAGAGTGGAGTATTTCTTGACATTGTTGTACATGAAATATTCCCAGGAAAGTAACCGAGTAGAAACTTTTGCATAGCACGACGATTCGGAGGCCATATTCAAGTCACCTGACAATGGCGGCAGAGCACGCCGAAACGTCGTTCTATTGAAATGTTTATTTGATGTTTGGGTGAAGCCTCCCCCTCTCCCGTGATGAATACTGGCATGTGTTGTGTTATTGTGTTTTGTGGTGTTGCAGTACATCCAGTACAAGGTGGACGTCCCCGACATGCACCAGTTCACGCTGTGTGCCTGGACCAAGTTCTCCAACCACTCCAACGACCACCCCATCTTCTCGTACGCAGGTGAGTTATGGTCTGTTCACTCCCTACTGGCGGTTCAAGGTCACGTACCCTCTCCGAGAAGACCGCTGTGTCCACGTAAGCGAGTGGCAAGTTTCCCCTCTGCGTGTAGTGGTCAGGGCAGACTGTCCTTCAGCCGCCTCTGTTGACTGAACGCACTATAGCTGAGGAATGAAAACTTAACCAACGGTCAGACACCAGCCGTCACCGAGGTAGGAGGCGACCTCTTGTTTACTCATGGAGGAAGCAAATATATGGAGGAGAAGTGACGTTAAATCTGTGAAGCAGGCTCTAAACTCTCGCACATGCGCAGTGGCGGCAGCTGCGATATTGCGATCCCAAACACATTGTGTTAGATGCTGTGATTATTTCATTTTGTATTGTGTATAAGTGTTATAATGCCATCTTGTGTTGCATACTGTTGCAAAATAGGTAAGAGAGGAAAGAACCTGGAATACTTCATAAGTAAGTTGAATTCTAATTATCGTTGTTGAAGTGGGTGGTAGGTTTTGCAAACTTCGGTGCCTGTCTATAAATATTTAGTCATAGCTCTCAATGGGATGACTTTGTTCTCAAATTTTTTTTTTTGGTGTAGTGTAGAAAATCAGATTACCTTGCTATTTTGCACATAATAGACTAGCATTACTTTTTAACGAGTGTTGAAAATGAGATTTAAAGGGGTGTGTTTTACATCGCGATTCAGTGAATTTAGTATTGCGCTTTCTTTCGTCACGTTGCAGTTTATACTGACAGTGTATGATAAAATTAAATGTGTTAAATTATGCTATGCAATCTAGGAATCTTGATGATGTTGTTACCGCAAATATAGTTTGCGATTCAAACATGCGTGTGTGGGTATGTCTACATAGCTTGATTCTGTAGCGACAATTTAATGTAGATTGTGGTTAAGTCTAAATGCAGTCTGTACCGGAATGGTTTTGTTGTTCCATAAGGGACAAAGAATTTATCTGTTACTGTTAGTAATTTCATGAGATCCATGCTAGTGACAAAACGTGTATCGCGATGGAAACTACTTCCACTTCCAGCTATTCCCAATTAAGCTTACGATATATGGTAACATGATAACTATTTTTATTCTGGTCTAGGCCGCATTTCAATCTAACCACAAGTGGTAGTAAAAAACTCAAATATCCATTCTGCATGTCCACCATGTAATTCATTGTGGCTTTGGCAGAATTAATTTTTAGACCAGGCCAAATCCCAGTATATCCCGAAAACTAAGCAAGATATCGAAATTTTTTATTCTTTATTTTCGATTTGTCTCGTCGTGTTACATAAGAATCGATCATTAAATTTGACTTTTGCGAAATTTTTCTTCTGCATTTCAACTCAAGACACCTCACTTTTGATACAGTGTATCTCGAGAACTAGGCGGGGTATCGAAAAAATTTTATTCTTTATTTTTTATTTGTCTCGTCTTTTTAAATAAGAACTGACCAATTTTTTCTACTGAATTTCAATCAAAACCATTTCACATTTGAGACAGAATATCTCGAAAACTAAGCAAGATATCAAAAAATTTTATTCTTCATTTTTTATTCGTCTCATCGAGTTTCATAATAATCCATCACCATATTGCGGCGTTACGTTTATCCTAGAGTCCCCTTGAGGTTTTTGTACATATACCCCGTGTCTGTCTGGGTTCGGCCATGCCCCCCACTCCTACACCGCCCTACTTCACTTCAATGCGTGGTGTAGGTCTCTTGCGTCGTCTCCATATATTTCCTTCCTCCATGGGTTTACTCCATTCATGATATTTGTATTTTGAAGAGTTTCTTTCTTTTTTTTTTTTTGAATGAAGACAAAAGAATGTCAAGTAACAACTCTATACTTTTTAGTCATACTGTTACTTGGTCAGAAATTACGTGAGTTGTTTTTCCGGATTTCAGGACCCCCCCTCCTTTGGTGAGATTAAGTGAGATCCGGCTGGACCCCTTCCCCCCTAGAAATCGCCCTCGAAACTTTTTGAGACTTTTTTTTTTAGGTCTCACCATTCAAAGTCCGGTTAAACCCCCACTTTTCAACGAAATACCAACCTAAAATCGACTTTCATGTAATTTTTAGCTCTACAGTCCAATTTTTTTTTTCAAAACATCACATGAGATTTCCGTGGACCCCCCTTCCCCCTATTTCACCTGACGTAATTTATGGATGTCCCCAAAGCACTTTTCTTTAAAATAATAAAATTTAAAAAAACGTTGTTTTTCAACAAAGTTGATTATTTACTTTGGCCAAAATGTCTGTAAAATCATAAAGCCTCTTATAGTTATGAGTTACCAAATACCCAAAAATATCGGAAATGAACGAAGTGTATTTACACACAATATTTTGGCGACTAAAAACCCCGTCGCCATCTTAACGTGAAGTGCTGATCTGGCCGGAAGACATGAACTGCCATAAATCAAAACTGGTAACCAGCCACTGTGAATATTCTACAAACTCCTCCCGAAAAATAATTAATCCATTCCCTTGCCTTTAATTGCTACTGATTCCATTTTTTTTTTTTCATAATGTACAGTGATATGTAATTTCGTAAATATTACGGTAATACTACAGACGCAGTAAGGGTTTGTGGCTTTCACCCAAAAAATGGGTAAATGTAGCCTATAATTTCAGCAACCCTATATTCAACAAACTGATATTTTTTCCCGACAAAAAATTATATGTAATGAATGCTATAATAACAGTACAGTGAAAAACATTTTTGTAAATTTTCCATATTTTCATTTTTTTCAACCCATCATTATTCAGTGCCATGTAAAAGACAATTTTTCGAAACGTATTATTAATTCGATTTAAAAAGCAGTCATTATTGAATTTTCATTAACTGCTAAGTGTCGGTATTTAGTGTCGGTGGCGGGCCTGGTATGGAGCCGAGCTTTCCGTTAGACTGCGATGACGCCAGAGGCGGCCTGCGGCGTGTCGTAACGTCTCTGACGGCCGTGGGACGCTCTCTTCTCGGGGCAGGGAGAACGGCGCCCGGCTGCGAAACCGGACGACTGGTTCCCGAAATCTGGTCCGCCAGCTGCGAGATAGAAAGTCGACTCGCTGCACTTCGATTTATCGCGAGCGGATCGATTGAGTAAACCGGGACTCGCCGTCTGGCGAGCGGAGTGCGATATGAGCGGCGGATCACGAACGTCGATAATGCGCGAGCTATCGATCTGGTTCAGTGGACTCTCAAGCACGTTGCACGAGCCGTCATAGACTGGTTGGAGAGAGAGGACGCTAGGGCCTGGAGCATGCGATGGGACGCAGGTTCGAATCCCCGTCCCGCCCCTGCGTTGTGTCGTACTATCAGCCCACTCCCAGACCCTATCAACTTTAATTCAAGTTATTTTAGTCTCATCAAATTTTTTGGCTTTTAAAAATTGTTGCTTCAGTATTTAGAAGGAGGGTTGTCTGCTTTGCTGGAGATCCCATTATTAAAGACAGCGCTTGACATTGTTAGCATAATGTGTTCAGTAGCGGTCGATACATACAGTCAGTATGGCGTAGGATGTATGGACTTTATGGAAGATGTAATAGCTTGACATTTAACTTGAAAGATTTGGACTGATAGGAAAATTGCATGAACCCATAAGAGTTGAGGTCTTCTGGCTTCGAAAGAACTTCATGGCGACAGAGTGTGTGATCGCCGAAACATTGTGTGTAAATACACTTCGTTCCATTTGTGTATTTGGTATAGATGACTCACCAGGTCTGGCATCAGTCTCTCGCCTGGTTTGATGGAATCCTGCATCGCTTACTAACTTCCTCAAAGCTCTTCATCTCAACACAACCCTGACAGTCCCGCATGTCTCAGAATATGACTCAGCATCCGGTCTCTTTCTTGGGACCATCCATTGATTACGTGAGATGTTTTTCCGCCCCCCCCCCGTCCTTGCTGGTGAGATTTGACAGGACCCCCCCCCCCGCCTAAGATGACGTCACATTTTAACGCCCCCCCCCCCTGCTGGTCGAACTCGTAGATTTCCCGACCTTTTTTTAGATACCTGCCCCGCTTCTAGACCTTACACCCTCCCCCCCTCCGTAAAGTCAACATCCGCTTCGTTTTTTTTGTCTCTACTGCCCTTCAAGAATTTGAAAAGCTCACGAGAGACTTTCGTCAATCATCCTCACCCTTCGTGAGAAATGGTGAGATATCCGTTGACTACCCCCCTCCCCCAATTTCACCTCACGTCACTCTTTGTTAAACTCTTCCATAACCTTATTCCATCACCCATCATTTGCAAAGCAGGTTCATTTCGTGCTGTCGGTAGTGTAGGCCAGATTCTGCTTTCACAACACGAACAAGACACTGCAGTTACATGACGGGGGAGGGTTAGAGAGTAGTGATGGACCTGATTGGTCCGATGCCTGAGTAAGTGCGGCCGGACGGGCGGCTGACGTAATGCGTCGTGACGCGTCTGCAGCAAATTAAAGGTTACAGATACCACCCTCGATACTGCGCTAGCCAGCTCGGCGAGGTGGCGCAACGCCTCGCCAGCGCACTGGTTAAACTCTCATTCACTGCCGAGTTTCTCTAGTTGCGTACACACTGAATTCACTTTAAAAAATGTAGTTGCAAAAGAAAATAACGAGTGGTTTTCACGAAATCAATCAAGGCAAACGGCGGGATGGTTCCTCCAAAAGATAATGGCCGAATACCTTCCCGTTCCTTGCCACCTCTAATGACTCAGACGTCGACCAGACGCAAGCCATAAGAAAAATTAAGTGGCTGTTAAATATAGTGGGTTATATATTTTACGAACTTCTCTTCAAATAACATACACAAATAACCAAAAAGAACTAAATTCGACAAATTATTTGGAGTCTGGGAAAAATTTCGCAAAGTATTTCTATACTTATTATCTGATTTATGATATTTTGCTGCGTTTAAAACAATATTTTGTTGCGAAAAAAATCTGTGGAAGTACGAATTTGCAGAAATCGCTGATAGACCTGGTTACAGTAATCCACAGCGCCCGCTGCGTTTATGCTCTAAAGTTTTGCCGGGTCAGTGGTTGCAGGAATAAAGTTCTTTTTTGGCTTTACACTTCGTTGTAGTCGAAGTTATTGGAGAATTTGGGACAAGGAACAGGAAGGAATTCACGGCTTGCCTTTTCGAGGCACCATCGCGGCATTCACCTGCAGGGATTTCTGAGAAACTGAAATCTGAATGGCCACGCGGGGATTCGAACCCCCGCACTCCCGAGTGTTACTATCACCCAGCGCAACGGAGGACTGCTGATCACGTATCGATATATCGAAGCATCTGTATTATTCCTTAGAAATAGCGATATTTATGGCTGATTCATTTACAATGACATATTGATAGTGAAATTTGGATATCGGAGCCTATTTCTTAACGATAAGTTATAAATTTGCACTTTTCTCGTAAACGATGTCACGTTATTTTTGGATTCCCTTTTTCGTATCAACAATTAATCTTCTGGTGACTAATAATGTCAGTAGTCAAACAGCAGAACTTGTATTTCTAAAAGCTCTCGCTGACAATTGTTGGTACACAAAATTTAATCTTTTTTTGTTAATAATTGCTAACGTTTTCATTCGTGAGTTATTTGATTTGCTTAATCGATATACCGCAGTGACATTAAAAAAAAAAAAATAGTCGATGTGTCGAAATATCGCTATTTTTTTCCGACATATCCAATTCGCATTCTGATACATTTGAAAATATCGATACACCGAATTTTTCCGATATATCAATGTTTTTAGATGTATCAGATTCGTATCCTGTTACAATTGAAAATATTGGTATAGTATTGAATATTTTGATGCTTTTGGAATATATCGAATTCCGATATTGACAAACTGAAAAATACTGATTTTTGAAAATCAACATTTTGTAGGGCCATAGAGGGTTTTAACGAAATATCGATATTTTTCGATATATCGAATTCCGACACCGATACATTAAAACTATTAATATATAGTTTTTTCTGATGAAACTGCTTTTTCAGATACATCGAAATCCGATACACTAAAAATTATTCACATATCGAAAATCCCATAGTAAGAATTTATGTAAATGCAAAATAATAAGCGGAACATTATAAGGTGAATGTCCTTCCTCGTAAGTTCTGTCGCTCTTATTGCCTCCAAGTGTGTTATTATTTTTATTAATTTAATCGCCATGGAGCTAACTCTCTGGTGGCAATTCCCCTGGTCATCTAATTACTCCATTTTTTTAAAAAAATTTCCTTTTATAATTGGAGAGTTAAATTCCTCCCCCATTCACGTTTCCAATCTATAAATTCTAATTTTAAATTCTTTAAGCGTTTTTGGTAAATTATTCATCACTTGGTAATTTTTTGCAATCCCTGACACTCTTACCAACAAAAGAAAATTTTCCCCCTCCCTTATGCATGAAATCGAGCGCCATCTTGTTGTCATGGTCGCCTTTCCCCTTCCATGCACTATTCCTAATTTTTCGACCAATATCTCTCCAAGCCCCATCACCAGTATACACCCTGTACACTCCCAGCACTCTCTTCACCCTCCAATGACTCCCAACCCAGCTCCTTTATCATATCAGTTACTGAATAATTTCCAGAAACAAATCTAGCAGCCCTTCTTTGCACCCTCTCCAACCCCTGTATTTGATTCCCATAATGTGGGTCCCGTACTACACCACCATATTCGAGCAATGGTCTGACCAAAGTTTTGTAACCCAACTCCCTAACTTCTCTGGTACATCCTCTCATCACCCACTCTGGTATGTGAAACATTTTGTAACCTTTTCCTACCACCTGTCCAATGTGCTCTGCCCAGTTGAGTTTGTTATCAAACGTTATGCCAAGATATTTACACTTCAAGCTTTCAACTATCAATTCTGCCTCCACCCTATAGTCATAATTAAACTTTAGTTTTTTATCTGTGTACCTAATAAGCTGACTCTTCTTGGTATTTATCTTCATGTCATGCTGACCTACCCATTTAGAAAATTTATCCGGGTCACCCTGCAGCTGTTTACAGTAGAGTTGTGTTGTTCGCGAGTGAACCTGTTCTTTAGACCAGTTCTTTTGAAAGAGCAAGTGAGCAGTCGCTCATTAAAAGCGAACGATAGTTCTTGGAGGTCGTGATGGCGGTGGTGTGTCGGATATGTGAAAACTGCGACCAGTGAAATTTGCGGCCAACCTAAAATCTGCGAAATCTGCGGCCAATACCTCTTCTCTTTGTCATGCCGCGCCGTCCTAATCACTCTAAACGCCCCTTTAGACGACCCGACCTGGTCTCACTAAATCGTGGCCTGTAAGTTTTTACGTGAACAAATCATTTTACATTACACGCCCGAAACAGCCAAGTTAATTTCTATTTTTTTTTAATAGACACGCAAATGTTTCACAGGTTAAGTATTCTTTCTTAGACTTTTTTCGCACTCGTTACTGAAAGCTGAATTTTTTGCTGATCTGCAACACTGTTCGGAAAATCCAGTGCGGTACTAACTAGATCGGAGTGGCCGAGGTCGTCTAGAGGCGGCCATACACGATCGCTCCATCCGTCCAAATGGAGCGATGTCACTCCATTATCGCGTCGTCTGTGGGGAAATTTGATGTGGATGACGTTAACCCACAACTGCTGATGGTAGAATATTTTTTCCTACACTAGTTTTTTATCTGCATAACGTCTCTCTAACAGCGATGTCTTTAAAGACGGGAAAGGATGGGGGGCAAGGAATGGGAAGGAACTCGGCCATGGCCTTTTGAAGGAAGCATCCCGGAATATGCCTGGAGTGATTTGGGAAACCATGGAAAACCCAAATCTGGATGCACGGACGGGGATTCGAACCACCGTCCTCCCAAATGCGAGGCCTTCTGCACTAGTAATGTAAGGCAAAGGGAGATTTTGCATGAAATCTACTACGATTCTGTAAGTATCTGGCTCGTTATTACAATTCTTTTATACGTCTTTTAAGCAAGAATAAAACTTGTATTTTAATAACAGTTATAAACTATAAAACATCTGTAGTGTCAACCTGCTGTTTAGAAACATAGGCTACAAACGTAGCAATCCGCTCAGAGCGCCGGCGGGGCGGCTTTTAACAATACAACCAGTTTGATCCTATTCTATAATAAACATGCCGCTACAGCATTGTTGAGAGTTCTGGCCGCAGATTTCACTGGCCGCAAATTTCACTGGGCGCAGTTTTCGCGACACCGGTGTGTCGGCCTCGATTGGACTTAACTTCAATCGGATGTGCGCCAACAATAAGTCGATTCCGGGTTTGCCACTCTCTCCCGACCCGTGTTTGTACCCTGCTGCACGCCGTTCATTGTCTATCCTCTCCGCTCTGAAGAGAGAGAAGAGCTGGTTCGTTCGCGACGCTCAGCACAGCGCGGAGCAGAGCCAAATCTGACGTCACGCTCCGCTTCTCTTTGTGTATTCCGACTACAAGCGTGCCTTCTGAAAGATTATCTTCAAAAGCTGCACAAATTCGCACTGAAAGATGAAGTAGGCTGCTTACTGGCAAAATAAGTATTATTTTATTTATGAACAGTAACCTTCATTTCATTTAAAACAAGAAATTCCTTAAAATTGATTTTACTGTGTGTCTGTAAATAAATTAATGTAAAACAAACCATCCTCAAACTATCTCTCAAATATTTCCAGCAATCGGAACAATATTTCACTGACGCTCGCTTTGAAATGGCTGTTCTGCGTGAAAGTAATCCGGTAGTATTTAAGAAACCAAAATGTTTCAGAACAAATACAAAAATAAATGAAAATAACCGATGTGAGATTAACCTAAGAAATCAGTCTAAATGTAAATAAAAGAGCAGATGCTACACTAAAAATGGATGTAACTGCTCTTTTGGTTTAAACTGAGCTAGTGAACTGGTTGTTTTCACTGGGTGGTCGAATGAGCGCCGCTCTTTTTAGTGACTCACTTTGCCGAACACATGCTGTGGGACGTGTCACACACGGAGCTGACCGGTTCCTATTGAGAGCGGCGAATGAAAAAACGAGCTTGTTATACAACACGTTGCGCCAACTCGCCTGCGAGAAAGCCGCACGTAACACGGATTGCTTTGCATATCTTCAAATACCAGTCGCCACCAGGAAAGACGACTTTTCCGACCCAAAAACATTGCTGCGAGAAACATTTGAATCGTGAAGGCGCACTGAAACTCCCACTCTGTTATAAATATGTAAACGGGCCGCGTGTGTCTGAAAGTTTGAAATGGCGTCACGCAAAAACTACCGCAGCAATCTGGATGGTGTTTTCAAATTTAGAGAGCTTACAGTCCAGATTAAAATCTGCGGACATAGCTTGCGACTTAACGCGGTTAAACATCAGTACGAGGCAACGCACGAACGGGCGAGGCGAAACGTACGCCGTTCGCCGAGGCATCGCACGAGGCAGGAATCCGTCCATTCGTTTGCTCTGACGAGTTTGCGGTGCTGTGAAGTTAGATACGGAGCGCGGTGACAATTTAGCAGTGGCCAGTGCTGCATCCGCAGCGATTGCTAGTTCAGTTGAAACACGCTGGTGGCAAGCTACACTTTATTCGAATAGAATGCTCACTAGTGGTAAATTATTTTTAACCAGGATAATGGAAGAAGAAACTAGCTGCAATAGGATTCATTGGAAGGGCTTAATGGAAGCATTAGAGAAGGTCCAAAGAAGAGCCGCCCGATTCGTGACAGGTATATATAGCTGGAGGGAATGCGTAAGTGCGATGTTGAAGGAGTTAGGTTGGGAAGACATGGAACACCGAAGGCGTTGCTCTCGACAGAAGCTAATTGAAAAATTCTCGACTGACATATTTCGGAATGACAGCAACCAAATATTGCTACCAGCAACATTCGTATCTCGGAATGACCGCGAAAATAAGATAAGAGAAATCAGGGCCAGAACAGATTCTTTTCTTTACTCATTTTTTTCCACGAGCGATTAGGGAATGGAATAAAAAGGATTTCCAGAGAGAGTAAACATAAAATCCGACAGGAGTAGCTTTCGATAAAGCTCTCCGGCCATCCTGATCTGGGTTTTCCATGGTTTTCCCAGATCACTCCAGGCGAATGCTGGGATGGTTCCTCACAATAGCCCATGGGCGCCTCCTGCCATATCCCGTATATCCCTTCCAAACCATTACCTTCCCGGATAGGTGCAATGCACCATCCGCCACACACTTTTAGTGGATCCCGGAGTAATAGTAATAGGAAGACAGGAGGAGGGTGAAGAGGGTCATGGGAGTGTACAGGGCGTATATTGGTGATGAGGCATGGAAAGATATTGGAGTAAGAATTGAAAGTAATGCGTGGAAGGGAAAAGATGATCATGACCACAAGCTGGCACTCGATTTCAGGCACAAGGGTGTGGGAAGATTCTCTTTTTTTAGGTAAGGGTGTCAGGGACTGGAATAAGTTACCAAGAGAAATGATGAATAATTTACCGAAAACTTTGAAAGAAATTAAAGAAGAAATTTGTAGAGGGCAAATGTAGGTGGGTGCAGTAAAGGGGGAAGTTGGGTGTGTAGGGAAATCGCCACCGGAGCCTGTGCTCCATCACTTCCTCGTCGCATTATCCCGACTCCTCGTTTTAAGGGACACCTTTCACGCTTGATGGACCCAATTATAAGAATAAAATTATAAGTCGTTTCAGTGACGCTCTCCCTTCCCCCCCCTTCCCCTTCCCCAATCCGCCTTTTTTCTTTATCGGTTCAAACAGGAATATTAAAAAAAAAAAAGACAAAAATGTGTGGTAATATACAGTATACACAAGTACGCTACATACCAGTGTGTCTGCTTTTCACTCGGCGATTTCGTTTAATACTCACGAAAAGGCTTACCTGCAACATAGAAAAAATGGAAAACTTAATTTTGTGCCTCGATTTTGCTGCTGGAGTAGTCTAATAAAAATTGTACTATGTGCTTAGCAATTTTTAAATTTTTTTTTTGCTTATTTAATATTAGATATACAATTTCTTCCTTAATCGCCAAATATATGTAACAAATAGATAAAAAGTACTTTTAAAAAGACCATAAATATAACTTATGCTAGTGAATTTCAATTTTTAACCAACAATGGAAATTAAAATATGGATACTGCGTAGGACTGAAATTAGTAACAATAATCAGTTATTTACAAGTAATAGTTTTTTTTTAAATATGCTAGCAAATTGTTATTATAATGGTATAGAAATGATTAAATAGCCAATTGTTATATATCAGGGAGAATAGAGCCTGCAATATCTCTTGTTAATAGAGACAGCAACAATCGAAAATCAAACTGCTGAGTTAGATATATAAGAATTGTTACATAATTTAAGGCACAAAGTTTAGCTATAAAATGCGGTCCTTACATTAACTACCAAACTTGCAGCAAACTTAATTCTAAATTTCTAAAATTCGCGATGTGGAAAGGAGGATCAACTATCATGAATAAGGCAAATTAAAAGAATTATTTTTAAATGTAACTAGGAATAATTCTATTAGATAACATTAATTTATAATGATATTTTAAAATTTTAAACTAATGTATACAGCACAGCGTGGCCGGAGATGAAATAAATTGCAGTTTAGAGAACAGCACTTGAGGCACGCAAGAGAACGCGCCATTTGGCGGACTGTGTCTTCAGTAGGCTATTCACGGTAAAACCTGTAGGATCACTCCAAAGGACTGCCTTCGGACGCGCTCAATCATCTATCTACTTAGTGGTACAATGTGGTACCGCGTGGCATCGTATGGTACCGTGTGGCACTGCATGATACCACGTGGCACTACGTGGCACTGCATGGTACCGCGTGGCACTGTGTAGTATCGCGTGGCACTGTGTGGTACCATATGGCACTGTGTGGCATCGTATGGTGCCGTTTGGCACTGCATGGTACCGTGTGGCACGGTGTAGTATCGCGTGGCACTGTGTGGTACCATGAGGCACCGTGTGGTACCATATGGCACTGTGTGGCATCGTATGGTGCCGTTTGGCACTTCATGGTACCGTGTGGTACCATATGGCACTGTGTGGCATCATATGGTGCCGTTTGGCACTGCATGGTACCGCGTGGCACTGTGTAGTATCGCGTGGCACTGTGTGGTACCATGAGGCACCGTGTGGTACCATATGGCACTGTGTGGCATCGTATGGTGCCGTTTGGCACTGCATGGTACCGTGTGGCACTGTGTAGTATCGCGTGGCACTGTGTGGTACCATGAGGCACCGTGTGGTACCATATGGCACTGTGTGGCATCGTATGGTGCCGTGTGGCACAGCGTGGTGCCGTGTGGCACAGCGTGGTACCGTGTGGCACGGTGTGGCACCATGTGGCACAGTGTGGCGAGTGTAACCGGTGACCTCTGTTTTGTGTGCAGTGAACAACCAGCCGCGCGCCGTGTACGCGTGGGTGTCGACGACTGCGCGCTCCAACTACTGGCAGCTGGCCGTGGGCGGGCACACGTTCTACCGCCTCAACTACCCGCTGCGGCTGCACCGCTGGTACCACTCGTGCGCCTCCTGGAACGGCCGCACGGGCGAGTGGCAGCTCTGGGTCAACGCAGAGCGCGTCGGCAGGGGCTTCCACAACAGGGTCAGTCGGTGGATCAGCTATTATTCATAAACAATCTCAATACTAACTTTCCTTACTGCAGATCTTTGACAATCCATCGCACCGAAAACACCAAAGAAAATTTTCAGGTTCGTCAGGATAGGAAACTCTCGTTACAGGAAGATTGTTAAAAAAAAAAAGAAAAAAAAACGAAGATTGTAGGGAGATTGTTAAAAAAAAAATAACATGACCAAGATTGTAGAAATTTCTGTAAATTAGTAAAAAATTTGAAAAATACGTTAATTTGGTAAAAACTGGCTAAATTACGAATTTTTTAAAAAAATTATTGTAAAATGGGCTATTAACTGGCAGTTGTCAAAGTCGGTGTGACAATTATGAATTGTGTGAAACAGAAGTACAGACACTAATGTTTGTGAGGTGAATGCAGTATGAATACCTGTAATACTCTACAGGTAGCAACAGCATTGTTTGTACTGCACTTACAGAATACACCTAATGTCAGTGTACACGGCTTTTTTCTCACAACTGGGCTAGGCAAGGGTATCGCTAATTAGTTCACGACTGCGAAATTAACGTTCCCGGTAAAAGAGTAGAGGCTTTACGCCATAAACAATACCAAAAATCTCCACTACGTGTATAATGCGTGTGCTTGGGACACTGCACATGGTCTGCATACAGGATACCACACATCTCACCAGAGGTGAACACCAGAGGCGTCGAACTGAACCACCGTAGCAAGTAGTGGTGCTGACATATGAATACTCCAGTCGATACTTCTGACATATGCATAAGCTGATTAAGCTGACGTTTCCACATCCAGTCACAAAAATACCGAGCCTCCTTGATGTCAATGTAACAGGGTAAAGTCGTGTTGGGCTTTAAAGTCAAGTCTAAACACCCAACTACTGTAAGCTACTGTCGTGCAAAGGTTGGTCCCATTGCCCTCTCAAGACATAAATGGGCGTTTCCAACCACCATTTAACTCGAGTCTAGCAACGTTCCGAATAAATCTCCTGACTCAGCAGTGACCTCGCTGTCTCTCTGACTGGAGTGGTTCTCTCGCGCGCCCACTCTCTCACTGACTAATGCACCTCGCAACTGCCTCGCTCCTCTCCTGCCACTGCGCGCCGCACCACCAGCTCTTAACTCCCGCAGTCTCGCCTAGCGCTGCTCTGCTACAGCCAAGCGTAGCTCTCTCACCTGCAGCGAGTTCTCACAGCAGACTCTCTCGAACCAAAGCATTCTCCAGAATACCGTCTCACTTTTCAGGCGGCCTTCCAGTCTACGTGCTCGAGGAACATTTAAATAAATTTCCCTCGGGGACTTTAGCAGAAACAAACATTTGTGGGACGCCCTATTCGGGACATACCCACATGTAAAGTTCATCAGGAAAAAAAAAGCACATATTAAAAACCAAATCCCGTACACCTAGAGCAAACATCCCGCTGCTCACATGCCGTTTTATTTTCTCAACACTCCCAGCCATAAAAATTTTAGTAACCGTAATAATAGAAGTTATCACTTAGCGAGCAGTAGAATTAAATCCTTAAGAGTAACTAACCAGATCTATTTTTTTTAAATAAATTGTTTTAAGAACAAAAACAGTAGAAATTAAGGGCCTACTTTAGGTAGCGAGGTAGTAGGCTATGTAAAATCAGGAAAAAATAAAAAATAAATAGTAGAATCAGCTGCGCCACCATTTTTAGTTGGTTTCACCGACTCTAGGTATGTATGCGCAGCATAACTTTTGGCGTTCAAGCTGCTATTTTTGCTGTTGTTTGGGCTTCAGGGCACGTCATTATCTGGGCTATTAGCGCCCTAGCAAAAAACATGGTTTTGGGACGAGGCTTAATATGTAACTAAATTCCTAACTGTATAACCAACTGTGAAGGGATTAGCCTTGAAGAAACTAAAGAATAACAATAAAACGTCTGCCCTATCAAGAGGCCACTAAAATGAAACAGTTTCCATATCAACAGAATTTCTGGCTGGCTGCAAATAGGCCAACCAGATATAAAACTGGTAAAGCTGGAAAGGGTCGTCAAGATCTATCAGTTTGGTGCACAAAGCATCAATCACGACTGATCACTATTCATTTGTATTGGTTTGAAGAGGGAGGAAAGAATAAGACGAAATGTCAATGACAAGTCGAAATCTAATTATAGTGGAAAGAATATCTAAGCAGCAATTCAATCACAACAATTGTCGGAATACGACATTTATTTTAGTTTGTGCTTTAATATGCGTAATTCTAATGTGCAGTAACTGAAACCTCGTTGCGTTACACTGTTCGTGCACTTAATATAAATCACTTAACAACTTCAAGCCTTGTATTAATTCCAAACTGCCTTTATTTGAACTGTCAACAAATAAAATAAATCACTACTCACCAGCAATCTAACATTATGCTATGATCGACTTACACCATATGTACCAGCTTATGTCATTCAGTTTTTTTTTGTTTCAAGGATTGTTATGTCCTTACCACATCTCAGATAACTCCTACAGTATGCTGTTTCTCTGATGCTCCTGTAATAATATTCCCAATATAAAGATATTTTAATATAAATTTGTACAGCTCAAAGTAGCGTCTAACTGTTTGTAATTTGTAGCATAGCCATGTGATAGGCCCTGCTTCCAAAGCCGGTGGACCGGGAGATCGAGAACCGGCTGTGCTATTTGTAATACCGCCACGTGGATGTTAACTTTCCCGCCGGTCCGTGGGAGTACCGTGGAAGACCCCGGAGCGCAGGCCTGTTACCGGAAGTCGGTTAAGAAAGCCCTCGAACGCGACATGTGGGTTATAGTTGTGTAAATGCGAGTGTGATTTGTAAAGAATGTTAATGTGAACCGTTTTAACTAAGAATTCCGCAACCTTCGGGTGTATATATATATCTGATGAACTGTATGATCGCGACTGGTGTGGGTGAGGATTTTGAACTTTATTAAACTTGCAGTGTTAATACAAAAGTTAATCTTGTTATTCTTCTTTGCGTGATTCTTCTTGACACGGTAAAGTGTGTTGATAAGCTGAATCACTGGCGACCGCGTCAGCAGAATTTGTTGCTTCAAACATTTTAAATAGAATGTACTAAATCCCACCATCCGCGATCATACGTAGCACTTTCAGCAGTTGCTCGTACGTTGTTCAAGGTAGCCAAATGCCTCGTCACTTGGAGTTGTGTCGTTTGTGCAGCTGGTGGGGTACGTGGTGCCCGGAGGCGGCGTGGCGGTGACGGGGCAGGAGCAGCGGCAGACCGGGGGCGGCTTCCTGGAGGGGCCGGGCGCGCCCCCCGGCTCCGGGGGCATGCTGGGGGAGGTGACGATGGTGTACCTGTTCGGCGCGGCGCTGGCGGCGGGCAAGGCGCACCGCGACCACAAGCACCACCATGGCAACCACCACGAGGAGTTCCCGGCCAACGGGCAGCCGCCCTCCACCACCACGCCCCCGCCGCCGCCCCCGCAGTTCCAGCACCCGCTGCTGGTGGCCGGCCAGATCGCGCCCCGCGGCCAGCACGTCATCCAGCAGATAGAGGCCTCGCGCCCCAGGCTGCAGCCCGGTGCGTACTGCGTCCAGTCTACTTGCCGCTTCCTCTCTTTATTTACTTAAGGCTTTATGCCTCGCTGCCGTCGAGGTCATTAGAAGCGGGATGGAACTGAGGACAAGGAACGGGAAGGAATTCGGCCATGGCCTTTTTGAAGGAAGCATCCCGTCATTCGCCGGGAGTGATTTGGGGAAACCACAGAAAACCCAAATCTGAATGCCCGTACGGGGATTCGAAGCGGCGTCCTATCGAATGCGAGGCCAGAACGTTCACCACTCATCCTGCACGCTCTGTGTCTTCTTCTCCTTACTGGCTTTAACAACCTGGTAGAATAAGTTGGCGCGTAACTACTACTACATCTACATCTACATATATACTCTGCAATTCACAAAACTGTGGATGGCAGAGGGTGCTCAGCAGCAAAGCTAATCTCTTTGCTGTGCATTCAAATCCCTAATGGTACGAGGGAAAAGAGAATTTATATAAGAATCATTGCGGCACCTTATTTCTCTAATCTTATCTTTCCTGTCATTCCGGCTCAAATAGGTTGGTGGAAGAAGTATTTCACTACACTCGTAACTGAAAGTGGAATGCGCATGTTTACCAATAGGTTTAAACGAAACGTGCGTCGTCTATCTACCAGAGACTCCCAGCCTAGTCTACTAATCAGTTCTGTGACGCTTTCATAAAGACTGTAGCAAGCGGTCACGAATCGAGCTGCTCTTCTCTGTACTTTCAATCAACCCCTTACGAAACGGATCCCAGATGGCACAACAGTAGTCCAAATCAGGACGCACAAGAGATTTGTACGCTATCTCCTTTGTTTGTTCATTATAATTTTCAAGACACGACCTATGAATCGCAGCCTAGAATTTGCTCTACCTACTAACGGATTAATGTGTAAATCCCATTTCATGTTCCTTTGTACTGTTACTCCCAAATATTTAATAGAATCGACCATATCAATAACTGAATTGTTTAACTCGTATTTCTGAACAATTGGATTCTTTTTTTAGTTATGCTCATTGTCTTACACTTTTTACAATTTAGCGTAAGTTGCCACTCAGCGCACCAAGCCAATATAACATCCATACTTGCCGATCATAATAATTCTCCCGTTATATTTCTCAACGGATCGGTACGTCAGACCTCCAACAATGATGAGAGGAGGATTTCGGTCATTTTTATTGATGCAGTGCATTCTAATTGCGATATTGCCCTCACTATCATCAGAAGTGAACATTTCAAATACGTTGTTGTAATAAATTCCAAGTACAGGCAGAATTTTTACAAGTTTACTATGCTAGGAATATTAAACATAAAAAGTGGGGGGGGGGGGGGCGTCTGTTAATTACAAGAGGTGTTTTTCCGATAATATCGACCCCCCCCCCCCGGGGGGTGATATTTTGTGGGACCTCCCTTGCTGATCAGCTCCTCTGTTTTGTAGGGCCGTTTTAGCTCTAATGTTCTTTAACAAGCTAAAAAGATGACGTGATATTTCCGTAGCCCTCCAATTGGTGAGATTTCGCCTGACCCCCCCCTTTTCACCTGACGTAATTAATGCACGCTCCAGAGCAGTGCTACGAATGGTAAACAAAATTGTGTATAGTGTATGTGCTCTACTGTGTTGCACAGATGTTAGAAATACGATAACAACAACATTCAATACTAATTTCTTGTTTGACAAGGTCGAAGTTGATATACATTATGGCTTATACTGTAGTTTTCTTTCAGAGCACACGCTAGTTTCTTTCTATTTTACTGCTAAATGTGGGAACTGCACCACTTTCGGTACCTGCCAGAAACTGGTACTAACCTGTTGATATTTGCATCAGTCGCTTCGTCAACATGTCCTCTTCACGTTTTGCGATCACACATTGCGGAAAAGTTGCCAGGAATTTAATTAAAAATGCCGAAATATGACATGACGCACTGCCGTTACATGCCGCCAACGTTGCAAAAAATCAATGACAGTCTGTTAAAATATTGATTTAATCCTTTGTTGTAACGTTTTCATGCCTTTTCAGCTATACTCCTTTGTAAAAAAGTCGCACAAAATTGACAAACACGCAATATTAATCCGAGTTGTAATACGGTGATGACCGCCATCTTACATAGCAACGAGCAACCAGAGATAATTTTCCTTTGTAAACAAATACGCCTTTGCGTGTTCGATGCCGCATAGCCAAAATTTCGTAATTTTTTATCACTTGGTCCAGGCCGTATTTCAACCTAACCACGATTTATATGACGAGACTAAACTGCTTAGGTTGAAATGATCCCTGTACCGATAATTTTTATGTTATTTTAGCAGTGCTGAAAGGATTTAGCAGTTGCTCAGCCTTTCATATTTCGGCATTTTTAATTAAATTCCTGGCAACTTTTCCGCAATGCATGATCGCAAAGCGTCAAGAGGACATGTTGACGAAGCGACTGGTGTAAATTTCAACGGGTTAGCACCAGTTTCTGACAGGTGCCGAAAGTTGTGCAGTTCCCCTGAATGTTGCAAACGTTTTAAGGACAGCGGTTCGGCAGCATCACAGTCTTGTTGCTGTTCTAACCACTGCATCGCCGTCTGAAGACATGGAAGCCTCTACGATGGATTGTTCTTTCTTGGTATTAGTCGTCAATCACAGTGGCAATGATTTCATCGTCCGTCAATAGGGAGCGTCCCTATACTACAATAGTCTGACAATAGAAAAAAGTACAAAATGCCTTCTGGAATCAATAGGGAAAAAGCTACGTGCTACGCAGTAGTGGGGGGGGAGGGGTAGGGGGGGTAGAGACAAAAGCCACGTCGGGCTACGTGGGGAGAGAGGAGGGGAGGGGGTTCACAGGAGGCCAAAAAGGAACTACCCTTAAGCCAGGGTCGTCAACATCACATCGGAGCAGTGTCGAATGTTTTCCTTGTCACATCTTCAAATCCTAACTATTGTTTAATCAGCGCAGCCGCATCTGCTACAAGTTGGCTGCGTGGTGGCTCTTCAGGTTGGAAAGAGCGTATACCTATAAACTGCTGAGACTTCGGTTAAATACTTTACAAAACTGTTTAGTAGGAGTACACCAGCAGACTCAATTCTCACATCCAGATAAAAAATGTATTGTGGGACAAAAAAAAAAAAAAAAATACTCTGATTACGATCCAACAAAGCAGAGAGCATAGTATCAAGAAGAAACACAGTTTATTTATCTCGAGACATAAGGATCAAGTTAATTCTAAATTATAGCGTTGAGCAGCCGCAACAGGTGTTTCATCAGAGGTGAACTGTTTGAGGGAACTATTGTTTCCGATGTGACGGCTGAACGATAGATACTGCCGGGGTATAGTTTCTCAGATGCTTTATCCTCAGCAAACAGTAGTGGAAAAAGAGCCATTTTGTTCGGTTGGCTGATCAGTGTTCCTGGTTTCTTTCGTACAGAACGAATTTCTAATAGAGCAGACAGGCACCAGCGACGTGAGGGCTTTCTCTGTAGATAACTGCTAACTGATTGTCTACACCTTTCACGAAAGTGAAGCATAACCGGAAGCGACAACGGTACTGTTCACATTGCTACGAGCATCATCGTTTTGTAATCACCTTGCCATGCATTCCACTTCATGATAATCATCATCACCACAACCACACGTGTTTATGACTTTCATTAGTGGACTGCGGTTCCTACAGATTCTTCAGTTACAAATATTTTCTGTATTGCATGCTAATAGTCTGATGTGACGTCACTGAATATCCTAAGAAATCACTGACAGTGACATCTGAAATTCTCGGAATCAAACTGTTAATGACCCCTGCAAGCTACAGTTAAAGTTTTGGCATGTCAACGAGGGGGCATGCATAAATTACGTGAGGACCCCCCTCTGTGGTGAGATGTGGTCCATGAGACTGCCCCCCCTAGAAATCACCCGTCGCAACCTTTTTGTTAAGACTCACCCTTCCAGAGCCGGTTACACCCCCACTTTTCGACCAAATACCCCCCTAAAATTGGCTTTGGTGTCATTTGTAGACCTTTTTTTTTAGCTCTAGAGTCTAACAAAAATTTCCAAATCCTGAGGTGAAATTTCCGTTGACCCGCCCCTTCCCCCTCGGTGAGATTTCGCCGGACCCCCCCCCCCCCATATTTTACCTGACGTGATTTATGGACGTTCCGCAACATACGATACAAACAAACATTGCACATGTCGGAGTGAAATATGTTACAATGTTCTGGTATGGTAGTGAAAGATATCAAACTTTTCGCATGTCAGTGTGAGCGGGGTGAAATACGGGAGGGAGCTTCGGTGAAATCTCAAGTCAAATTATGAAATTCTTCACTAACAGTAAAGCTAGAACAAAAAAAAAAACAAAAGTCCACGAACGACGGGGGTGTAGACTTCAGGTTGGAGGCAAGCAGGAGAGGTAAGTGAAAAAAAGTCTCAAAAACCTACGCCATTTTAGGGGAGTTCGACCAGATCTGTCAAAAGGGGTGACAAGAGTCCGCAATTCCCGAAAAAAAAAAACCTCACGTAATTAACGGACGCCCCCTGAGATACGTGTAACCATTTAGTATGCGAGTGTAAGATACCAAACTCGTGGCATGTCAGTACAACCTTTCAGCATGTAAGCTAGCTTCAGGGATGTAGTGACAGTGTGCGTCTGTTTCAGACCAGCCCGCCGTGTTCGGGGGTGACGCGCAGAGTGTGTCTGGGTTCCTGGACGCGTCCTCCTCCATATTCGGCGCAGTGCCCACACACAAGCTCTTCAAGAGGCAGGACTCCAAGGACACTAAGGACAGCGAGGACAGCGAGCACTACGAGCCCGCCGCCGTGTCCGAGGTGCAGAGGGAGGAGTTCACCACCGCCAGGTAACACACTACCACTACCAACAGTCTAAGTTAATATCGGCATGTTGCGGATCAGTTTCCTCAATTACTGATAATATTAACAAATAAATTACGCCAAAGCAATTGACTTTTTCTGTATTTATTGATCTCCCATACGCGTTCACTTCTCTTGCAGAAGCATCTTCAGCAGGTTTCTTCTGCCAATTACGTACAAAAGTTGTAAGCAGGTTATGTTGTGTTTGGTACAGTGGAATGAATTATTATCTAACTTATTATCTACTTACATTTTGTGGTCTCTTGCATTTCTTTTAGTTCCATTCTCAGCACCAGTGCTTTTGCATATTTGGTGAGAAGTGTCTTCATTATTCAGATTCAGAACACTGCACCTTATTGCACTCCACTATGTGTATTTACTTGCGAATGGTCGTTCTGTATTCTTTACCGAGTGTCGAGTTTGTGTAGTTATGCGGTGATGTTTTGTTTATCATCTTAGCCAGGCTTGGAAATTTAGATAAATAATTAACTCTGGACACACAGACATTAAATCGTAAAAAGCATATCTCTGGGTAATCGATATTGTCAAACTATCGACAGTACAAATACGTAAACAACCAGCCACACCAGTCTCCAGCAGATCACAGTCTGTAGCAGATTCGGTAGACGGCCCCTGATGAAGACCTAAGCCCTGGTCGAAACGTCCGGAAGAAGAAGTAGCAGTATTCAAGCCAGCATTAATCCCGTAAGCAAATTATATTATAATAGTATAGTATGATGGCTGCGTAAACAACAAAATCTTTTATCATCATCTACAGTTTCCAGCGTGTTCTGTCCTCTTCTTCTTCCTCGTGAAGGATCCTCCATCTTATTGTGTTTTTTTCCGAGGATTGCCGTCGCTCTTCAACTGCTTTCCTTACGTGCTTTTTTCTCGTTGTACTAACCGTACTCCTCTTGCACTTTCTCTCTATGGCGTGAATTCTATCGATAGCCTTATCTTCCGTAGACCTTGCTTCCGAACCACGTGTCAGTATCGGCCCAAAGTAACTCTCGCAAGTGACGACGAGGGAAGAAGCACCGGTGGGTTTCACCAAGAGTAAAAGTATTTACGGTGTCTGTTTACGTCTGTGATCAGGTACAAGGCGAAGATGCCAGCGAAGCTGACGAAGAAGGCGCTGTCGTCGACTACTACGACATCGTCGGAGCCAGCGCCTGCGAAGAAGGTTTCGAGGAGGGCGGCGCCGGAGAAGAAGCCGGCCAAGCGAGGCGCGCTGCTGGGCGCGGATGAGTCGTTCTTCGCCTCCAGCGCGTCGCACCTGCTCAGCGAGTCAGGTAACACACCTCACCTCACACCGTGGGCTGCTTCACACGAGGGGCAGGCGAAAAGCTACCGGAATCTCGCTGTGTCTCTCTATTAACAAAACATAAGTACACATTCACCTAATCTCCTTCTGAACACACACACATGCTCCACCGCTCCTGCCATTGCTGGAAACAACGATGAAAATCCTGTTTTGGTATCTTCCCAAGTACAGCCGCTTTGATGCCTTCTACGGCGGCAAAAAGGTTCCCTTTGAGGCCCATTTTCATCTTGGGAAAGAGCCAGAAATCCGATGGCGCTAAATCCGGTGAGTAGGGATGCTGGTGGAGGACTGGAATGTTCCTTTCTGCAGCCATGTCTGCACAACAATCGATGTGTGGGAGGGATCATTGTCGTGATGCAGTAACCATCCTCCTCACCATTTGCTGGGTTGTTTTCTTCGGATTGCTTCCCTCAGTCTCTTAGAAACTTGCACGTAAAAAGGGCCGTTAACAGTTTGTCCAGCTGGTAGAAACTCATGGTGCACCGGACCTTCGTTGTGGAAAACCGCAATGAGCATCACTTTTGTTTTGGATTTGTCACGACGTGATTTCTTTGGTCGAGGAGAGGACGTTGTGTGCTATTCTGATGACTGCATCTTTGTCTCCGGGTCGTAAGCGTACACCCAAGTCTCGTCAGCAGTAACGACTGTCTGAAGAAACGTCACGTCCTCTGTGCTTAGTTCAAAACATTCGTCTGCAGTCAACTTCCGAGTTTCCATTTGGTCTGGATTCGGCAACTTCGGGACAAACTTTGCAGTGACACGTTTCATCTTCAGATCATCAGCCAGGATTGCGTGAGAGGTCCCTACTTCTTGTGCCAACTCGTCGACGGTCATTCTTCGGTCTGATCTGATTAACTGTTTCACTTGCTCGACCATTTCTTCGTTTATGGAGGTTGTGCCACTCTCGTCTTCCAGCAATTCCTGTCCACCATTAAATCTTGACGACCACTCGTAAACGGCTGCTTTCTTTAACGAATCGTCACCGTAAGCTGTTTTTAAGGCTAACAAAGTCCCTGATGCAGATTTCCCTAATCTGCACGTGAACTTGATGTTCGCCGTGTGCTCAAACTGCGACATCGCGCCAGCTGATTACCACACAGACCTACCTTCAGCTACACTGCCTGTTCAGACCTGTCACACTCATAACAATAGCATCACAAATGCCGACACTACGACTGAATTCAGGGAACTTTTTGACTGCCCCTGGTATACGACACTCGTTGTTGCTTTACACGCTACACCAGTTGTTAATTTACACACTACACCAGTTTTCACTTTACACGCTACACAAGTTGTCACTTTACACACTACACCAGTTGTTAATTTACATGCTGCACCAGTTGTCACTTTACACGCTACACCAGTTGTCACTTTACACACTACACCAGTTGTTAATTTACATGCTACACCAGTTGTCACTTTACACGCTACACCAGTTGTCACTTTACACACTACACCAGTTGTTAATTTACATGCTACACCAGTTGTCACTTTACACACTACACCAGTTGTCACTTTACACGCTACACCAGTTGTCACTTTACACACTACACAGAATAGAACTTTACAGACTATACAATATAGCACTTTACACACTACACCACTTGGCGATTTATACGCTGATCAGGGTGGTGGCGTTTTACATGATATCCACGGTATCTCTTAAAACACTTTAAGATTTATGCTTTATACGCCAAATCGCTAAGCAGGATGACCCTTTGAGTGCTAAGCACGGTAACACTCTACACCTTGTATAGGGTGCTCGTAACAGAGGGTGGCTTTTCACATATAGAGCGCTGCTATACACACTGTATAGTGCTTTACATGCAACACAAGGTTGCCATTTGCATTCTATACAGATTGCTGCTTTACACACTACACAATGAGAAACAAGATGAAGCTGTACAAGCTACACCTATTGGCGCTTTACCCCTAAATGGAGTGATGCTTTATGTGCTACGTAATTGGTGCATTACACGCTACAAAATGGGGCGCTTTTGATAATGCATTGTTTTGCACTTAGCATGATACATCAGGTGAGCAATGTCAGGTGGCACTTTACACGCTGTATGCTCTATCCGTTGATGTATTACACACTATGTTGGGTGTCGCTTTACACGCTGTGTAGGGTAGTGCATTACACCCCGTACTGGGTGGCGCTTTATATACTATATGGGATGGCACTTTACACGCTACATCCAGTGGCGATTTACATACTATACAGGGTGGTGCTTTTGACGGTATATCAGCTGGCGCTTTACAGCTTACATTGGGTGGCGCACCTTACAAAGTTACACAGCATGGTACATTATATCCTACACAGAATGGTGCTTTTGACATTTAACAGTTGGCATTTTACACACCGTGTCGGTTGTAGCCTTATACGCTATGTCAAGTGACGGTTTACACACTATGTCAGGTAGTGCTTTACACAGTATATAGGGGGACACTTTAAGGCTATATCGGTTGTCGCTTTACACACTAGACAGGGTGGTAGTTACGGCGCCATCCGGTGTTTTTTCTTACACACTTTATAGGGTGCTGGTATGCACTTTATACAGGATAGCACTTTTCAGGGTATACTGGTAGTCGCTTTGCACGCTATACAGGGAGGTCGTTTCGGCGCTATATGGTTGTTGTTTTACACACTCTACAGGGTGAAGCAATGCACTTTATACAGGGTGACACGTTTTGGGCTATACTGGTTGGTGCGTTATATACTGTACAGGGTGGTGATTACGGCGCTTCAGGGGTGTTTTTTACACGCTGTACAGGGTGGTGCTATGCACTTTATACAGCAGGGCGTTTTTGAGGCTGTACTTGTTGTCACTTTACATGCTATACAGGGTGGTGATTACCGCGCTACACTATACAGGGTGGCACTTTATATACTATACAGGGTGGTGATTACTGAGCTACAATATATAGGGTGGCGCTTTACATACTATACAGGATGGTGACTACTGAGCTACACTATACAGGGTGACACTTTACACACTATAGAGGGTGGTGATTACCACGCTACACTATACAGGGTGACACTTCACACACTATAGAGGGTGGCGCTTTAGACACTATACAGGGTGGCGCTTTACACATTATACAGGGTGGTTCTTTAGACACAATACAGGGTGGCGCTTCACACACTATACAGGGTGGCGCTTCACACACTATACAGGGTGGCGCTTTCTGCCAACAGACTCGCCGGTGGTGACGAGCGCGTTCTCGTTCGGCAAGCTGGCGGGCCCGCTGGTCCTGCAGCAGCAGCAGCAGGCGGGCGGCGCGCACCCGGACGCGGAGGAGTACCCGCGCGAGCCTGCGGAGGGCGAGGTGGAGGAGGTGATGTCCGTGTGCTCGGGCTGCGACCCCGAGCCCTTCAAGGCGGCCGCCATCATCTCGTGGCGCGCCACGCCCAAGAAGATATACTCGGGCGCGCTCTACTCCCTGGCCAACCCCGAGTGCAGGAAGTTCTGAGGAGCGTGGGACGAAACGAGACAGGCGCGCAGATAGAAACCAGAGAGCAGCGACACTCGCAACGCCATCGTACTCGCGTCAGAGGAAATGCAGTCCAGATAAAACTGGACACAGTCCAAAATGGGTGTTAAAAGATTTCAGAGAGGAACAGTTCTTCCTCAATACACATGGTTTTACTTCATTCTGCATCATTTTTCAGTAAAGTGGACAGTGCAATCACCACTCGTTCATACTTTGTCAGATCATCTTCATTGCTCTATACCCAGCAAAACAAACTCTACAGTTCTAAAACATGTACCACGAGTTAACCAGTCCAGTCCGGGACCGACTATAACTGTATGATTTTTCTACAAACTACTCTTTTTACATCACTATCCAAATAGTTTTCACTCTGTGACATATGTATTTCCTTCAATTTCATCATCTTTCTGCAGCAATAAATTATCAGTTTTTCTGTTTTCAATATTTCTAGCCTTGTGAATGACCAGTTGTGTGCTTCTTTGGTTCAGCTTTATACTACTGACGTATGTGAGTAAAGTCTTGGATTGGATGAATAACAAAGATTCTGCAGTTCGTAAATATTTGCCAAGTAATTTATTTGTGTACAATTCTATTCTTACAGGGTGTCCACAAATGAATGGATAATCCTGCAATCGCAGGTAGGTAACACCACGTCCTACTATACGACAAAATAGTATTTCAGTGAAAGTCTCACCATTTTTGAGATATAGATTTTTTTAATTTTTTTTTCCAAACGTGACTTTGTTCAGTTTGTCCCATTCCAAATTAAGACTTTTTGACCCTATCTACTACAAAAATCTTTTAAAAAAAATCATTATCATAATTTTTTACTACATGTTTAAAATGCACAATGGTCTCTTTAGCATATTGAACTACCACAAAACAATCATTATGAAAGAAGTATAAAATAATTATATCATTAAATGTTTTATGAGTTTTTTTAACACTTTAAGAAAAAAAAGAACATTATTTTTAAAGGACTAAAATGTCTTTGAGTAAATTAAAAAAAAAAACAGGGTTCTTAAGTGTTTTAATTTGTAGAAATGGCATGGAATAAAGTGAACAATGTCACATGTTTTGAAAAAAACCTTAAAAAATCAATGTTAAAATGGCGAGACTTTTACTAAAATACTATTTTGTTGTATAGTAGGGCATGATGTGAGCTATCTGTGGTTGTAGGATTATAGTTTTAATTTTTGCACACCCCGTATACGGTGTCTGCACACCCCGTATATAGTGTCTGCATCGAATCGTATGATCCAAGGGCCGAATCTGGCGACTTCTCTGATAGCTCCGCCCACAACGGCGGCACATTCACTTCTGCCATACACTGTGTCAATTGCATAGTTTAGCTTAGTTTTTATTTTTAAGTAAGTGGATTATGGATGTCTGAATGAATTATTTATGTAAAAATATTTTAGTATAGTGTTGTTAATTTTTTTACCTCATATTTTGAATAATAACAAAAAAAAAAAGAAGTTTTGGAATAAATATTTATCAGCAGTAAGCTTCAGAGTGTTTCGTCAATTGCCCAAAACCCACGGAACTACCGACTAGGACCCACCACTGCAAACAGCGCAAGTACACCAGCCGACCCGCGGGACCGGGCATCGCCCGCACCATGCACGGAGAAACTTTCAACATGATCTGTCCTGCGGTAAAGTCGAAATGAGGACAGGAATTGTTGACAGTTCAGATTCCAGGTTAAACCATAGGACTAGCTACAGCAATAGGAGGAATACGTGACAAACCAAAAATGTTTCAACTGGTTGTAAAACCATGAATTTATTCATTTAACAACTCCAACTAAACATCAACAGTTTTCTTGTTATTTTTTTCAATAGTCTACTCAGTACAAACAGTATCAAATACAGGTGAAATAAAAAAAGAAATGTCGCTAAGAAAAATACTGAGTGCACTTGAGGGGTTTGGTAAACTACTCCAAATAGTGCTTGTAAATATATTCGTTACAAACAATTGTCGGATTATTTCCAAGTTCTACACCTTAAATATTGATATCAAATGAAACAGGAGAAGCATAGAGGTTATTCTCTAAATACTGATGAACATATTTCATTTTGTAGGACACCACACAATACAGACTATTCCCCTGTTATTGCTATATGACTGTCACTTGTTACATTTGACACGCTCGCTAACAAATACACATACAGAGGAGGGATCCAACAACAAACAACGCTGAAATCTTAATTTCATGATGGCTGCAATCTGGGGAGGCAGGCATACAATAAGAACAAGTGACAAAAAATGAAGACATAAAAATGGCCAAAGAAAGTGTGTGTACTGCTCGATCCGTGTTAGAAGCGAAAACACGGCGCCTCTTACTTCTTCCTATGAAGTTCAGATTGAATTTGTTTGTAAAATGTATGTGCCACAAGCACGCTTTCGTGTGATAACATCTCTGGTGATAGTTCCACCCCCCCCCCCCCCCCCGAAATGTGATGTTTAGCTGTCACCACAGAAAACGGAGAAAAAAAGAAAGAGAACTCTGATAATAAGTTGTTGAAAATATTCACAAGACTTGCAAACTGAGATAATAATATGTAAGAACATATTATTGACAGAAAGAAAGGACAAATAGATAGCAAATATAATAAATTATATAAGAAATAATAAAATGAATGGTAATTCAGAAAGATTAAACATCACCACTGGAGAATGATGTTGCATAATAGGTAGAGTTAGCACGGGATGGAAATAGAAGAAAGGTGTGAAAGCAGGATAATTTAGAGGCATTTAGTATCTATTGTTTATTTTTTTTTTTAATTTATTTTTAAACATATCAGCACCCTTTCTGTCAGCACAACTGCTGCAAATTGCAACAATTAGTCCACAGCTTCGATCTAAGTCCAACACGTTGTATTGCTAATGAATGGCTGAATAATTACAATGTTTTATGTGTGTTTCACCATTTTTGTACATTTCACCTATTGGTTGTGATGGTTATTTCTGATATCGTAATTTTTGTTATTTTTCTTTGTGGTTAATATTCTATTTAGACATTCGATTTTGCTACATCCCACAATTATCCCTCTATATGGAGGGATTAATCAGTAAGATTATTACTCATACAAATAACCTCATCGCAACTACAACATAAAAGGAAAAAAAAAAAAAAACCATGGGGGTGAGGGGGGTAAAATAATTACATAGGATTTGGTGTGGAGATGAAATATTTTGTCTTTAAATTACGTGTAACAAATAAATGCTGGAGACACTTCAATTCACAAAAAGTTTGAGTTTTTATTTTAATTCCGTGATTTATACGATCTTAGGACACGAGACACAAAAAAAAATCTAACAAAGATTTAGAGAGAAACTATAGTGATCGTCCTGTAGCTCATGATTTTCAAAATACAGTTAAATGGCCAGTTTCAACAATTCCAACATTTCAGTAACTTTTTTTTTTTTTTAAATGTGTTGTACATATCATTTGATGGAGAAGTTCAGAGATTAAATATTCCTAGAAACATTGTACAAGTATCTTTTCTGAACATTTTCAGAACCATCCATAACTTTTCATTCAAATTAAATCTTTTTGTAAATGTCGTTTGAAAGAGAATTTAAAATAAATAATAAAACAATGAAATGTACTAAAACAAAATAACATGTTAAAAAAATTTTTAAAACTTTTTTTATTGAAGTCAATGTACAGAATTCAGCAATTACACCTAATGCGTTTTTTGGATGCATTGTGACTGTAACCTCAGTAAACCAGCTGCACTTCATTACTGGCTGCCATATTGTTATTTTAAGATCCTCTATCAGGTTTACAAGTTGAAATAAAGAAAAAAAATATAATTTTGTCGAATTAAACCACACAGAATTAATTGTCAGCTCTTTGTTTGGCTGTGTAAACGAAATTTTTCTTCAAAAGTACACTTTCACAAAATTATTGGAGCAATAAGACCACCAAATCAACAGTGAATGACAATTTACTTTCCTCTGTAATTTGCATAATGCAACTTGGGCTAAACAGGTCTCTGGTTTTGAAATATTCCATTTTTGATGACAAAGTAAAATTGTAAAAGCTTGATGGAGCTTGATAAAAAATCTTCAGCTGAATGATACTATTTTGTGATCCATGATTATTTTACTATTTAATAACTCAAGTGCACACATGTTGCAGAAAACAAAAGCTACAGTACTTTAAAATAAAGTTATAAATACTGTTAATTAATCCAAAGTGAATGCCACAAGAATCCTGAATGATGTCAACTCTGGATTCACACCGGTTCCACGATCCTCGCGACACATCCGGCCGTACGGTTTGGACGGATGCAGTCATTCTCGTTGACAGTTCGGCAGTGGTTGACCTTTTTTCCTTACGGCTTAATGCGTCGTTAAGGTTGAGGTAATTAGAGGTGAGAAAGGGCTGGGGAGAAGGAATCAAACATTTGCGGACACTCACCGAAAAGTTGGCGAACGGCCCAAACCAAAAGGGTGAGTCGCTTACTCTATGCAACATAGTGTCGAAGGGTTTGCAGTCAGGTATTTTGTTGAAACAATGACAATGTTTTGACAGCATCTTCCGTTGTCTTCATCAGGTCTTCGAGATAACTGCAAAACTGCCAGAATTTGGCAATATCGAGCCGGAGGTGTCTACTAGAGGTTGCAGAGCGTCCCAATCGGCGCAAAGCGCAATCTGGACCTCGTCCAGAGGCAGTTGCTGGGGCGCCCAATCAGAGCGTGGCGTCAGACCAGGTACACGCAAAGACGGAAAATGAAGAATTAACAGGGCACGCTCTCTCAGCACAGAATTGTCGAGACCGTGATTATAGCGACACGTGTCAGCAGACGGTCTATTTGTGTCGCAGCTCTATATGCGATAAGCTCCCTCGCTGTAAGCTAGACAACTCCATCTCCACATTGCCAATGTCCGGCAGTTTCGCAGTGACCTTGCAGATTCTCGTTAGCGACAGACCTGACGAAGATGACAGACGACATATTCGAAACGTTGCCATCGTTTCAAGAAAATATCCGGCTGCAAACCCGTGAAGACTATTGTACAGGGACTGGTGAATGCCTGCAATGTTTTGTAACTGTGAAGTGAATTTAGTTCGCTCCTAGAGGCAGAAGCAAGGCAGCCGTGACGTAGCACTGTGCCCGCCCGTGACAACACGTCAGCACTTGAAGCGGGTGCACACGTACTCGTGGCAGTGAGCAGTCTCGGAGAGCCTCGCGTAGTGGACAGAAGACGGGATTCGCGATTTACTACCGAAGGTACCACTCTGTACCCCCCTTTGGCAACAACAGACTAAATTCAAGATCGCGGGGGTGCCACTAACAGTGTTAAGTGGAAGTGTAGCTACGTTCGATGTTGTGTGTTTGTCGGTGTAAAGTAAACTGCAATAATCCAGAACTTAGCTTGCAGCTTGTGTTTCATCATGCAAAACCTTCTAAATTTGTATTAGACCAGCACGAAGAATTCAACGCAGCCTTTTATCAAAATATAAAATCTTTAACAGACTTTAGTTGCTTGAAGCAGCTATTTGTATTCACAGTTTGGCAATTCAGCGTCATCAAGCAATTACTAGGTGTCAACGACAGAACATCGTCATCCTGACAAGAAGAAGTTACTATCGGAGAGCTCAGTCAACCGTAGACAATCATTCTGTACTACTCGGCCACCCGACGGACTCCGGTGTCGTCCGCGGGACTCGAACCCTGCACCACACGCACTGCGGAGTCCCGCCACACTGTGTGCTTATTCTATGTCCGGCTTACGCCGTGCCGAGTACTGACCTTGGACTTGTGTATGTGCTGGTGGTGGTAGTCGGAGTCGAACTCGGGCTCGCTGAAGTACGACTGGTCGTGGTCCCAGGCCGGGGGGGCGAGGCCCACCCCCGCCCCCGGCAGCACCCCACCGCTCACGTCCGTCGCCTCGAACAGCCGCAGCACCGAGCGGTCGCGGATGTCTCGCAGGTGCGACCTGCGACACGGAGCACAGTCGTCATGAACAGAAACCAGACGGAGAAACGAGGCTATACTGCCTGGCAAAAATAACAAAATAATGATGATAACAATAAACACTGGACCTTCAAAGGACGTGTTACTCAATGGCAAGAAATTGGAACGGGTAGAATCGCCATGGTGCGCTGAATGACAACTTGCACTAAATTGTAAAAAGTGCAAGACAATGAGCATAACTAACAAAAAGAATCCAATTGTTCAGAAATACGAGGTAAACACTTCAGTTATTGATATGGTCAATTCTGTGAAATATTTGGGAGTAACAGTACAAAGGAACATGAAATGGGACATACACATTAATTTGTTAGTAGGTAGAACAAATTCTAGGCTGCAATTCATAGGTCAAATCTTGAAAAATTTTAATGAACAAACAAAGGAGATAGCGTACAAATCTCTTGTGCGTCCACATTTGGACTATTGTTGTGCCATTTGGGATCCGTTTCGTAAGGGGTTGATCGAAAGTATAGAGAAAGTACAGAGAAGAGCCGCTCGATTCGTGACCGCTTGCTACAGTCCTTATGAAAGCATCACAGAACTGATTAGTAGACTAGGCTGGGAGTCTCTGGTAGATAGACGACACACGTTTCGTTTAAACTTATTGGTAAACATGCGTACTCCCACTTTCACTTTTCAGTGTAGTGAAATACTTCGTCCACCAACCTATTTGAGCCGGAATGACAGGAAAGATAAGATTAGAGAAATAAAGTGCCGGGCTGATTCTTATATGAATTCATTTTCCCCTCGTACCATTAGGGATTAGAATGCACAACAAAGAGATTAGCTTTGGTGCTGAGCACCCTCTGCCACCCACAATTTTGTGAATTGCAGAGTATATATGTAGATGTAGTTTGTGTATCTGGGAAGCAAGGTAACTATCAACTGAAAGACATAGGAAGAAATAGGACAGAGAGTAAGGAAGAGGGGACAATTGTATCAGCAGATAAAGGATGTAATCTGGAGGTGGAACATAGGGAAGGATGCCAAAATTATGGTCTATAAAATATATTAGCAGCCCATACTGACCTACGGTTCAGAAACATAGAGAGACATTAGCAGATTGCAGGAGGCAGAGATGAGGTTTCTGAGAGAGATAGAGAATGAAAACATCAGGGAGAGACTACAAGTGGAAGCATTAGGAGAGATGTTAAGGAGGAAAAGACTGCAGTGGCTGGGGCATGTTATGAGGGGATGATGCTGAACAGGGGGAGGAGGAAGGAGACCAGTTGAAGACCTCGGGCGAGAGCGACGCACCAAGTGAAGACAGACGCAGAGGCTGAGACAAGTGGTGGGGGAGGAATCTTGGAATGACCGCCAGACTTGGAAGAGCATGTGTGGAAATGCCTAATGATGATGATCTTGTTTTATTGAGAGAGATTTTCCTCACTACAGAGGTTTTTCTCCAACACAACAATAAAAACTCAGAAGGCAGAAGTTGACTTCGCCTTCTCAAAATATTTCTCCAGATATTTCAGTCTTGTGTATCTTTCTCTTCTGCTCCAAATCTTCTCATTGCTATTTGAACATTTTGGGGCCGTTCTCATTTCCTCCTTCCTTCAACTTCTCATTCCTGTACAGGATTTGGTATCCTAGTGTCTTCCATCCTTCACATGTGGCCAACATTCCGGTCTTATTATTTTGGTATTTCTTACTTTTTCTTTTCTCGAAATTCTTGCCGATCTTCTCCAGATATCCATTTCTAATGCTTTCAACTTCTTAATATAGAGTTACACATACTTTATCAATTAAAATGAATATGAGCAAGCTGAGTGATCCTATCTGTTGTTCATTTTCCCCTTTCAGTATTGGCCGTCTGTGGACTGCACTCGTGAAACTTCATTTCCTCTTACGAGTTTCCTTCCTCTGTCACCAGTAGTCCTCCATTCTCTGCCTCCCTCTTGCTTTTTCATCTTCTGCGAGCGTCCTCCTTTTCCTATCTGGTTTCTGTCCAGACAGATCCCTTACCGCCATAGTTTTTCTTCTTAACACTTGTGTGTCTTCCGCCTTGATTTCATGCCTTTTCCGATCCTTACGGACTTCTTTCACCCATGAAACTTCAATCTACCTCTTGAAAGTTGAGTACTTTCTTTGTCATTCTCTCTGGCTTCATTCTCTTGATGTGCCTGTAAAAAGCCAATATCTTTTTACTAATTGAAAGGGCAATGCCAGTGCAACTGTTTAATATGTTTATTGTTGTGTCGTGTGCATTTCATCTCTCATCGAGGCATTGTCAGCAACGAATTATTTACATTGGTCAGTTGCATACTGTAACTAACCAACGTAAATAATTCGTTGCCGACACTGCGCGTGTACAGTCATCTTTTGGGGATTGGAAGAAACGCTGGTATAAGAGCTAGAATGGGATTCATTGCAAGACAGGATAATATTGACGTACACAAATAAATATATTTTTTTAAAAAAATGAAAATTCCTGTTATTTTTTAAACACACCATGTACGTAATAGTTGGTCAGTCATATTTCGGGACACTTGGGATTGGTTAATTTGTTAGTGAGGGGAACAGTCGAAGGGCAGGAGCAGTGCAGGGGGCAGCTAATTGAGGTGGTAGGTCGCAGTGGATACACTCGAGATGAAGGGACGGAGGATTCCGTCAGAAATAGTCGAGGCCTGATGAAGGGGTGGTGGGGGGGGGAGGGGTCACACGCAGTATCCAAAGCCTCTATTAAGCCTTTCTGATGGGGCCACACACACAAGAACTGTATTCCAAGTGAGGTCGCACCAATTCCGTATATGTAATAATCCACTCGTTACATTTTAGGACAATCAGGATAATTTAGTGTGGGGGGGGGGGGGGGAGATGTATGAAATGCATGGAGATATGAAGCAGATAATTTTTTAAGGTGTAGGTTGCAATGGTAAGATGGAAGTTGAACAGATGGAGGATTGTGTCAACAGATGGAGGATTGTGTCAAACCAACGAGACAGCCGACAGGGTGAATGCAGTAGTAGCTGACACTGTCGTATTTAGTGTTGTAAAAAAATGGTTATCTTCCGACTTAAAGATAAAAAAAAACCTATGAAAAGAAACATGAAAAAAACTATGAAAAAAAAAACAATGTTTTTTTTTCTGGGACACGTTTTTTTCATAACTACTAAATCTCAAATTTGTAAGGCATTTATTGTTTAATATGACTGTATTAGAGTTTATGCTAAGTACTTATCTTTATTTTTAAATATACTATATTTTACTGGTTCACTAGAAAAGAAAATTATGAAAATATTGGCAACACTGACTAAAGTTTTCTTTTACGAACGAGGACTTCCCGAAGAGGCTAGGTTGCGCGAGAAGGAATCCCCGTTCCCCATTGTTTGGATTGATACTCGCTACTTGAACTAGTGCTGCCAACCCTGCGAATTTATCTGTAGACCTACGGATCTTTTTAAAAAAATTAGGAATTTTAAATTTATCTACATTTTTTTGCCTCTTTTTATTATTTATCATGCTTTCCTTATATTCATATACTTGTTAAACTGTCAGCGTATAGTGATACTGAGTCATTAAATTGTCAGTTATTATGAATCATTTCCTTGCAACCATTGGTGTAAACCAATGACTGAAAAAGAAATAAAGCTTGTATTTTGTATGATAATAGATTTTAATTCAAACTTAAAAGACCTTAATACAGAACTATCAGCGCAGTCTTTATGCACAGTGTGTACTTTGCACACAATTTAAAATTGCAATCTCAGAACCTTTTATGTACAATACAAGGACAACCAGGAAAAGAAAATGTAACTATTTCTGAAGTTATGGATCTAGAGGAGACATAAGAAGAAACAGAAAATTCCGACACCGACCGAACTAGTGTTGGTAGTGCTGATACTAGTGAATGTGGTACTGACATAGAGGATGAATAAAATTATGTTACCTATATAGATACATTCATCTACATCTACATCTACACTCTACAAATACTGTGGGTGGTAGAGGGTGCTAAGCACCAATCCTAATTCTGTGCATTCCAAACCCGAACAGATCGAGGAAACAAGGAACACATAAATGTATAGTACGGCATCTTGTTTCTCTAATCTTATCCATCCTGTCATTGCAGCCTAAATAGGTTGGCGGAAGAAATATCTCGTTGCGCTCGTAATTTAAAGATTTTCGCATATTCTCCAAGAAATTCAAACGAAAATGACCTCGTCTGTCTTCCAAACGATCCCAGCCCAATCTATGTATCAATTCTGTGACGCTTTCCTAAGGACTGTAACTAGCAGTCACGAATCGAGCGGCTCTCCTCTGTACTATCAATCAATCCCTTGTGATACGGATCCAAACTCCACAACAGTAATCCAGATGCGGATGCACTAGTGTTATGAATCATTATGTAAGACAACATAATATGATAGAGTAAGATTTAAAACACACATGTAAAATGTTTTTTCCGTAAATAAAACTATAACTTATCAAATACATTGTTTTCTGGGGGAAAAAAAATTTTAGAATGAAAACAAGAGTGCTAGGTTTTTTCATGTTTTTTTTTCACAATCTTGAAAAAAAACACTTTGTTTTTTTTCTTAAATTTTCAACGTATTACTGGGACGCGTCCTCACCTGAGGTCCTCGAGCTCGTAGAACATGTCCTTGGAGGAGTCGTGGATGTAGATCTTGACCACGGGCGAGTCGAGGTACTCCATGGTGAGCTGCTTGGGGAAGGAGCGCACGAACAGCGCCTTCACCGTGTCCAGGGACGTGATCTCATTGGGCAGCAGGGCGCGCTTCGTCTCGTTGCGGTACTGCAGGAACACCAGGCCTGCCAACACGGACACACTCGGTAACGCTCGAAACGACTGCGACACTGACGCGAGTTGATGTCCGCACGGCCCACAGACGTGTTTACCAATATACATTTAATGTTGGGTTTCCTTCTCCGTCCAACGTGTGTAAATGTGTTTATTGTATAAAATTGTACAGTGGGTGAAAAACCTGAAGAGGATAAACTGATATCGAACGGTTCCACACACTAATGAATATACAAAGACTGTAAGTAAGATAAGCAAAAAATAACAGGTAATAACAAATTTATACCTCCATTTAGATAAACATTATGCTAAACATCAAAACTTGTACATAACTTGTTCTAGGGCAATGAAGAGGGTGTAATAAACCAAAATGCATATGGCATAAGAAAGTTTTTTTAATTTGTTAGCTCCACTAGATGGAGAAGAAAACCCAACATTAATATAGCAGCTAAGGACACAGGCCTATGTATTCAAAATTTCTATTTACTTTGTCCTATTGAGTTTTGACAGGACAAATGAGATGTAACTACAAATAATACAAGCATAAATGAATTATTTTTACACATACAACAGTATATATGAAGAATGAGTTATGTTAAAAAATATAATAGCGCATCAGCACCTCAACGTGAACTTCTGCCAACAAAGAGTTGAACACAAAGTATACCCTAAGTATCTCGGTATCACATTAGACAGTTCCTTAACAGCCAAAAAAGCACCTGGAAAACACAAGTCATCAGAAACTTAAGACACAGAACAACTTCACAGAGAAGCTAGCCGGTACTCCGTGGGACGCTGCACTTCCAACAACGCCGTCGCCGAGTACTGCGCTCCAGTGTGGCAACGCAGTGTCGACACGGGAAACAGACGTCCGTCCAGACGAGTGTATGAGCGGCCACATACCCCCCTCACGTAGCAGGACGTGGCTTTCGCCAAGACGCCCCCCCCCCTCGCTCCCCCCGTGTGGAACGTAGCCTTTTCTATCAGAATTGATTCTAGAAGACAATTCGTACTGTTCACTCAACAGGTTATCATTGAAATTGTTGCATATATAATGAGCACAGCTGATATTTGGGTTATGAACTTTTGTACAAATAATAAATTATTAGGAAAAACACCTTTCTTCTTGAGGCCTTATAGAAAACATTCTGTTTATCTCATTTAACGTGTTTCATAATTTGAAAAAATAGAACAAACTATACCACCAACTAGAAAAACTAAAAAAGAGTTATCCTTTTTTTTGCCACAGTTCTGTCACTTTTCTTTCTATGTTAACTTGGAATAGTTTTTTGATCTGTGTAAAAGATTTGTGCAACTAATGGATCAAAAAAACTCAGTGTAAAACCATTTTCAATGATCGTTATAAAGTCTATTGTACAGCGCCACTTCACACGATACTTTAAACTTGAGCTCTATAGTTAAAGTTGCTATCAAATTCACTTGATGGAACAGAATTGGAATTGTTTTATCACCAAGTGGTGTGGTCACACACAGGCGATTGTTGTATTTTATAAAAGATTGTGTCATTGTATTTAATACAATTTTCAGTTGGCACCAGGATATAATCATTTTAAAGTCTTCTGGCGAAACTTTAATGTCCAAACTTATTAACTTCTCGTACTTGAATAATCATAATGTTTCCTACGATTCATTTGACATTTATTCTTGATTTACTTCATTCATAAACTCAGAAGAGTTACAGAGGTCCTTTGCTATCAGCAACTTGATATCATCGCCTCAAAAACACGAACTAAACTTTTTCCATCGCTCGCCCGATCATCTTGCTCTCTTGTTACCATCTCGTCTCCATAGCTACCGATTTTTCCTCAGAGTAATTATCATTCTTTTGTCTCTTCTCTGAGTAATCTGTTATGCTACACTATCCTAATCGAAACAGCTTTACTTCAAACCATCAAAGCAATTCGAACTGTCGCCGCCTGGGAAAATCCCAGGTGACATCTGTGAGCGAATTAGAGTCTGGGAGCGGCGAGTCTTAATCTTGTAGCATCGGTTACGTCAAATGTGCTGGCCGCGTGCAACACAACGCTATGACTACACGTCACAAGCGTGTGCAGCACTTTTAGTGTATAAGATATCTAAATTACATACGGAGGTAATTAAATGATGTATATAAACATCCACATGCTGTTGTGTGTTCTGTACCTTATCTTAATTAAACAAACGAAAAAGGAAACGGCTTTAGGCAATATAAATTACAAGGAACAGGAAAATGACTCATCACTCACCAAAGTTGAAGGCAGGGACAGGAGAAGAACATATATCCTGAACACACAAATAGACGATATTTCTGTCTTAAACCATCTTCATGTTAAAGAGAATGAGTCAAGTGGCTCGGGGGGTGTGAACACGCTGAAGTATCCTACACGACTCAGTGGATTACCAATATGACAGTGGCACTAAGATGTTATATATAAATATGTATATTGGTGATGGTGATAGAAATAGTAATATACCAAAAGGGTACAAAAACAAAAATTAGGGAAATAAATATATGTAGATAAATTTCGAAAAAAAATGTAATTAGTTAAATGGCAATAATTTTAATACTGATAATAATGAGTGATGCATCAAGGAAAGGAATTTGTGGCTGGTTGGGTGTCTGGTATTTAGGATATTTTGGTAAGCAAGTTCCCATCTCCAAAGTTCTGAGGCAGCGGTGGTTTCGGGGAAATTTTTCTTTCTTTTTTAACTGCTTAACAGAGAGGTCTTTAGAGATGGGAAAGGATGGGGAGCAAGGAATGGGAAGGAATTCGGCCATGGCCTTTTGAAGGAAGCATCCCAGCATTTGCCTGGAGTGATCATGGAAACCATGGAAAACCCAAATCTGGATGCCCGAACATGGATTTGAACTGGCGTCCTCCCAAATGTGAGGCCAGAACGCTAACTGTTACACCACCATGCACAGTCGGGGAAAACACTGACTGCTCTCACAGTGAAACAGTCATTGAGGTTGTGATAATTAGCATGTTCTGGTACGGGGAGATATAAATTGCGGGTGTGAACTGTTTGTCTGTGGCCATTCATTCTGGTCGAGAGTTGTTGTGTAGTCAGGCCTATATAGGAACTCGTGCAATGGTGGCATGTTAGCTGGTATATGATGTGCGTAGTGGAGCGTGTGGCATGTCCCGTGATGGGAAAGGTTTCCCCTGCGACAGGGTTGGAATATGTAGTAGTGGGAGGATGCATGTTGCAGGTTTTGCAGCGAGGTCTATTGCACGCAGAAGATCCATAAGGTGTTTTAGGAGAGTCAGATGGAATGTATTTGTGCACCAAGATGTTTTTGAGGTTATGTGGTCTGCTGAAAGAAGTACGGGGAACAGTTGGCAGAATTTTTGGCATCTTAACTGTGAACGGAAAGCTACCCCCCCTCCCCTCCCCCCAATGTGACCCAGCCTAAGTCTCTGCCTAAACCCTAGTACCCAGACCGAGTGACGGAGTTCACTGGTACGGATGCTCACCAACTGACAAAATCCACCGCAGTCCCCTGATTACATATATCGAGTAACACACCACATCGGGAGATAAGACATTGAGAAGCGACGGCACGTGAGAGGATAAAGATAAATTATCCTGATTGTCCACCACTCGTCTCAAATCTAGAAATCCAGCACGGCAAGACGTATCCGAGTCAAGGAAACGTGGCGACACAGCTAGAACTATCGTCAAACCTGTGAAACACTGAGATATTTGGAGAAACTCTTTACAGAGTAAAAAAGTGTTCATAGCACAGAAAAGAGCTATTAGGATGCTGTGTAGGGAAAATCTAAGAACTTCTTGCAGACAACTTTTCAAAAAACTCAGTATTCTTACAATGACTTCTCAGTATATATATTCTCTGACGTGCTTTGTCATAAATCATTCTAACATGTTTACTTCTAATTCACAGGTACACAATTTTGATACGAGAAACAGAAATAACTTGCACAAAACACAAACATCTCTTTCATTAGTACAAAGAGGAATTAATTATTCTGGTATTCATCTGTTTAATAAACTTCCCAAGAGTATAAAACAGTTTGCAGATAATAAAGAGATATTTAAAGATGAACTGAGAGATTATCTTATTGGCAACTCCTTCGACTCCATTCAAGAATTTGAACAAAATAATTAATTGTGTATAATATGACATTTGCAAAACTCAGTAATAAATATTAATGTTTAATGTTATTCTCTTTATTTGTCTTTGGAACATATAATTGTTTTCGCTATGATTATGACTCATATTGTATGTATGTGTATTATCGATGACATGTTGCACATCCCAGAGGTCATTCCTCAGCACGGATCCATGAAACAAGATTAATAAATAAATAAAAATAATAAATTGATGATCCTACAACTGGGCTTATGGGATTTCATGTGAAGACAGACCAGTGGGTTAAACTAAACTGCCTAACAATGGGCTAGGCTGAATACAGTGCTATGCTTCATAAGTACAGACTTCAGGATTCTGCAGTCTGCGACTGCGGAGCTCCTTCCAGACCGTGGAGCACGTCACTAAGGAACGAGTTCCGAGGAAGTAACATGGACCGTCCAAAGATGATATCGGCACTACAACTCGCTTCTCAGAGTGGTTACAACAACTGGACATATATATATGCAGTATTCTTTATGCAGGAATTGTTTGGTGCAAAAGAAAAAAAAATCAAATACCTACTTACAGTAGGAAAAACACCGAGTATTACATAGCAAAACACTATAAACCGTCTCAGAGATGAAATGTGGTAGATTGTCTTGTTAGCAGAACAGGCTGAGGATATTGAGAAGTTAAAGGGCATGAACAAAATACTGAATGAAGGGTTTGGACTGAATATAAATCAAAGCAAGACAAAAGTGATGAAATGTAGCAGAAATGATACCAATCACAGTAGATTAAATATAAAAATAGGATCGGATGCAATAGGAGATTAGAATTTAACAAATGCTGACGTGTTTACATCTTGCTGCTGTTCTTTGCATCCTCTCCAACTCTTGTATTTGATAAATAAAATGTGGCTCCCATACTACACCAGCATATTCAAATTATGAAAAGTGACGATACTAGGGAAATAAGAAATGACTTTTAGGTAATGCGAATAACAAAGGGTTGGGGAAATGACTCACCAAAGTTGATAGCAGAAACAAGTGAAAAAGATGACGAACAAAAACGTATACAATATCTCTGCTTTACATCTTATTGGTGTGCTAGGGCCCGAAGGTGTGCGCGCACCACGAGTCGTGTGGTGTACTCCAGTGTGTGCCCTAGCACACCAATAACTCGTCGCGACCTTCAACTTTCACGAGTCGTTTCCCCCATCCTTGGTTATTTATAAAGTATGAAAAGTATTCCATATAGTTTTACTTAAATATTATTTTGGATTTTTTTAATAAGTGGGAGGACAACGACTGTCCGTTATTTTATTTAAGTCTTCTCTGTAGTGTTTCTGGCTTCTTTTTCTTGTGGCTCTACACCTCGTCAACGTCGACGTCATTAGAGGCGGGACGGAACTGGGCACGAGGAACGGCCACAGCCTTTGAAGGAACCACCCCAGCATTCATGTAGAATCATTTCAGGAAGCTCTGGAGATCTGAATTCTGGAAGTCGGAGGACACTACTCTCAAAACCTGGGTTTGCAGGCCGACAATTGAAACTGCACCCCCCCCCCTCCCCCCAATACGTGGCTAAAAGTACCGCACATCTGTTACGTGTTTAATCTTTGGCAGTAATACATATTCTTTTCCTACATTTGTTTGAATTTATATGCACTGTACCACATTTCATATATGGAAAAGAAAGGGAAAATACAGCCAACAGTCACCAAAGTTGAAGGGAGGAACGCCGACGCATGCCCAGCCACCTACCTCTGTTGACTTGACAAATGGATTTTCACCCGAATATTGTTTTTTTCTTTGTTTGTGTGTTGTTTTTGTATTGCTGCTGCACTCCTCCCTTCATCTTTGGTGAGTGTTGGTTGTATTTTCCCTTTCTTTTTTATGTAAATATTGCTTCACAGCATTTCATTCCTTTAATTGATACCAGATTTTATGCATCATTCATTAATAGTGTCAAACTAGTTATTCCTTTCTAGGGTATGGGAAGATCCTGAAATTTTATTTGTTTGTATAGTGTGTCTTGTTTACTTTACCTTTCCTTTCCATATTAATATCTCCTCACGGTATTTCTTTCTGTGCCATTCTGCCATTTATGAAATAATACATATATAACACGAGCATCAACACATACATTTTTGCCGTTTAATGTAAGACCAACTGCATGTCTCAATTATGGATTTTTATTATCATCAATTAAGGAGTTTAGCAGGTTAGTCATTAAAGCTGGAAGATGAATGGGAACAGAAAAAAGGGGGGGGGGGGTGAACCGTGTGACCTTAATGAAAAACCATCTCAATACTGGAATGGTTTAAGGAATCCAATACACCTGTATGAGAGGTCCAGACTCTACCATTTAATCACTAGTTGAAAGATTCTTTTTTATTTCTTTTTTGGAGAAACAATGTACAGATGACATCATTTACAATATGTTGTTTGACAATACATATTTTTAGTTTAGGGCTCTAAGCCTCAGTGGCGTACATAGCCATAGCCTTTTCAAGGAACCATCGTGGTCAACAATACATAAAATACAGTAGTAGGACGGCCACAGGATTTCAGTTTCCTGTACACTCCCCCTGTGTTATGCCTAAACCTAACCCAATAGTCCTACTCTGCAAATGAGGCACAAAGTTCAAAGTGCAATTGAAACCACTGTTTACCATGCCGGTGTACTTCACACAATGAAAGCACAGCTATTTCACAGCTGGAGTGATTTTAAGGCCCCATATAATTCCAGACAGACCAGGGTTAGAGTTATGAAGCTCCCCACCACCAGTCAGGGACGGAAGGAATTCAGCCACAATGTTTTGGTGTTTCATCATTTTCCTGTGGCCTTCTTCATCTTTTCGTGTCGATTGCAGCGTAAGATACGAGGTAGTTTTTCTGCCAATGCGACGCCTGATCGAAGCTCTGACCGAGATACGTTTATCCTGAGTCGTGGACATCACAGCAAATCAACAGTTTCGACCTCACTGCAGAAACGTGTGGTACCTGGTTGTTCTGCCAGGTATTCTCAACAAGCCAGAGTGTCTTTGCAGCGGCCAAGTCCACCTCGAGGTCTGCGGCCGTTCAGACGCACGTGGCGTGATCTAGTCGACTCTCTTCAGCTTTTTCACTCCTCAGTGTTCCTCACAGTGGCGTCTAGGTTTCTAAGACGCTCTATCGAGACTCCAGTCTCGGCGTCAGTGGTGTAGAGAGTGTCGGGCGTTTTCTTCCACACCAAAATTCCCAGTTTCAGTTTTACTGCGGGCTTGACATAGCACGGACCCAGAATGTGTCTGCCTTTGCATTACCTGTGCAATCGAATCAATTTTGGCATTTTGATCTGTTTGTCTATTTACAGCATTATTCTTTGTGCACATCTGTTCATTTTGGGATCGATGATGAGTGTTGTTAGGCCTGTATTTTTGATGTTGTAATTAAATACACTGTGCTTGTACGTGTGTGCATAAGATTAGCTTTATTTAGTAATTGTAGTCTTCTTCTTCTCGTATCGATGACGGCATCAGATATGTGGTAGTTTTTATGTAAATGCGATGGCTTTCTCAGTAGCTGATTGGAGGTCAAATCGGGATACATTGATTCCGATTTGTGGACAGGATAGCAGATGAGCCACGGTTTCTCTCTCCCCACACGAGCATGTGGTATCTGGCTGTTCTCCCAGGTATCCCCAAGTGGCAAGAGTATCTTTGCAACATCCAACTCCAACTGAAAGCCTGTTTAGTGACTTCCATATGGGCCATGGTTGTTCAGACCCTCTTTTGGCTTGACCCACTCAATATGATGTTGCACTCTCTTCTCCCAAGCTAATATGCTTTCATTGCTTCGACCACAATTTAGTGACGTTGAAGTCCACACAAAGCTCAATGGCAACTTCAATGTCGATGGCGCTGGTGTATAGTCGTGTAGAGGGTCTCGGGCGTCTTCGTTCACTCTGAGCCTTGCCACGCTGGTGACAACTGCCTGGCATATATCTCCAGGGGTGACGCCACCCAATATTTCCACCTTTGAAATTTTAAACGTGGCTGCGTTTCAGCAACGGTAAGAGTTGTTAGGATGAGAATAACAGCCAACCAGGTGCATCAATTAGGCTAAGTTCCACCTTTGCTACAGGCGACGGTCTGAGGCAGCCTGTGATGAGCCGGCCGGCATGTTCTGTGGAGCGCGATGTCTACCGTCTCGGCGTGACTCGATTTCTGCCACACGAGACAGCCCTGAAACCTAAACTTTAACTGGAATTATATTTTACGAAGCAATTGTAGCAAGCTAGAGTGTGATTGAAAAGGGTTTTGTCTATTTGACTTGTATTTTACTGTTAATCCATGTAAATGGATTCTGTTTTGTGAAAAGAAATTACGTAAATACTATTTAATATCTTTAAAAACAGAACTATGCAAGACAATTACTTAAATGTTTGTAATTCCAAGTATTAAGGTGAGCTACAATGCTTAAAGGATGATTTACTATTTTTTTTTACCGTTTTCAGTCTTGAGACTGGTTTGATGCAATCCTCCATCCCTTCCTATCCTGTGCTAACCTCTTCATCTCTACATACCCCTTACAGCCCACGTCCTCAATTATCTGCTTCATATATTCTAATCTCTGTTTTCCTCTACAGTTCTTACCTTCGACTGTTCCCTCCACTAACAAATTAACCAATCCAGAATGTCCCAAAATATGACCTACCAGCCTGTCTCTTCTTTCTGTAAGCTTCTTCCACAAACTTCTTTTCTCGCCCATCATTTCCAAAACTCGTTCATTTCTTACTTTGTCTGTCCACTTTCAGCATTCTTCTGTAGCACCACATTTCAAATGCTTCAAGTTTCTTTCTTTCCGGTATTCCTAAAGTCCATGTTTCGCTACCGTAAAGTGCTGTGCTCCACACATAGAGTTTTAAAAAGTTCTTTCTAATTCCTAGATCAATATTTGAAACTAAAAGGTTTCTCTTTTTCATGAAGGCTCTTTTTGCTAGTGCTATTCTGCTTTTAACATCATTCCTGCTTCGGCCATCGGTTGTAATTTTGCTTCCCAAGTAACAGAACTCACTCACTTCTCCTATTGCATCAGATCCTATTTTTATATTTAATCTGCTAGTATTGGTATCATTTCTGCTACATTTCATCACTTTTGTCTTACTTTGATTTATATTCAGTCCAAAATCTTCCTTCAGTATTTTGTTCATGCCATTCAATAACTTCTCAATATCCTCAGCCCTCTCTGCTAATAAGACAATGTCGTCAGCAAATCGTAGCATACTGATTTTTTCTCCCTGAAAACTTATGCCACATGGAAATTTTTCTTTGACTTTCTTCATTGCTTCTTCTACATACAAGTTGAATATTAACGGGGATAGACTACAACCTTGTCTCACACCCTTTTTAACTGATGCATGTCTCTCGTGATTCTCTACTTTTATTACAGCCACTTGATTCTTATATAGTTTATAGAGTATTCTTCTATCTCGATACTTTAGACCTGACTTCTTTAAAATTTTGAACATCTTGTCCCACCTAACATTATCAAAAGCTTTTTCTAAATCAACAAATGCCATAAAAGTATCTTTGTTTTTCTTGATCCGCCCTTCAAGTATTAATCTTAAAGACAGAATTGCTTCCCTTGTACCGCGATTTTTCCTAAACCCAAACTGATCTTCACCTACTATCTCTTCTACTACCCTTTCCATCCTTCTGTATATTATTCTGGTCAGTAATTTTGAAGCATGTGATGTTAGACTAATTGTGCGATAATTCTCACATTTGTCGCTTGTGCTTTCTTTGGAAGTGTGAAGATGATATTTTTATTAAAATCAGTTGGAATTTCTCCTGTTTCATAACTTTTTGATATCAGCTTGAATAATCTTTCGATTCCTTCCTCTCCTAGAGATTTAAGAAGTTCTGCAGGATC
>JARYHS010006629.1:3728871-4068244 GCA_031002005.1 Vandiemenella viatica
TTCATATATTCTAATCTCTGTCTTCCTCTACAGTTCTGTTCCCTCCACTAACAAATTAACCAATCCAGCATGTCTCAAAATATGACCTACCAGCCTGTCTCTTCATTCGGTAAGCTTCTTCCACAAACTTCTTTCCTCACCCATCATTTCCAAAACTAGTTCATTTCTTACTTTGTCTGTCCACTCAATTTTCAACATTCTTCTGTAGCACCACATTTCAAATGCTTCAATTTTCTTTCTTTCCGGTATTCATAAAGTCCATAAAGTACTGTGTTTCACACGTAGAGTTTTAAAAAGTCCTAGATCAACAGTCTGAAACTAAAAGATTTCTCTTTTTCATGAAGGCTCTTTCTGCTAGTGCTGTTCTCCATTTGCTATCATTCTTCCTTCGGCCAGGAACGATGCTGGAAGCGGAATAGTAAAGTAATAACCTGTAATTGGGGGATAATTTATTATCGGAGAGAGTAAGGAATGCTGGTGCTAGTTTACACGCAAGGTTGGCTGCCCTGAGGAACCGTGGAAAAATTAGAAAGTGAGCGACTGTCGACAACGGTCATTATCAAGAGAGAGAGAGAGAGAGAGAGAGAGAGATAGTGTGGAGCGCTATGGCAGGTCGCGTACTGGCCAGCTATACGCATTCCTACCCATAATGTCAAAGCCATCACCTCGCCAGGTACTTGTTAAATGATCGTATTTATTATTTCTATAAGTTTTTTCTTTTTTTTTTGTCGCAAGCTATTATTGTAGTGGGTGAATCATGAGAGTCTCAACGGGCCTCGATGTCCTTTTCGGTTAGTGACTAAATCTTCCTATTCAGTCGTGGCGTCGATTAGCGATATTTTCCTTTATTCACTTCTTCTTGAACAGGGATTTCACACTCCCCCAAATGTTACTCGTCAGTACAGTTCACGAGTTAATGCAATATTGTACCAAATTACAACACACAAATCGCTTTAGGTTAATACTTATTTTTGCCGTGAGCTCTAAGATAAAATAGACACCGACTTCTCCAAAGACAGAAATACTCTATCAATTAAACTCGCAAAAAAAAAAAAAAAAAAAAAAACAAAAAAAAAAATAATTGTAATGCACTGGGAAGCGGAGATTTAGTTTCGGTGCTTAGCACCCTCTGTGCGGTTGTAGATGAGATTTGGTCTCTGCGCTGGCTGGGGCAGCGCTATAGTGTCGGGATCGCCTCTTACCGGTTCCGTCCAGAGTCGAGAGGAAAGCGAGCACTCGTAAACACCCCCTCTCTCTCTCTCCTCCCTGCTGACAGTTTATCGCCTGTCTCCCGCTCTCTCCAGCAGAATCATCGCCCAAACCGTCGACCACTTTCGCTGCTTGGGACCACTCACGTGCCTTGTATATGGTCCTCTAACTCAGCGTCTGCTGGCGAATCTGTCTATCGCAACGCACCGCTCACAGAGTAAATCCTCCATGACCTGCTAAACACACTGCAACTCACATTGTGTCTCCTTTTCTCGCGCCGATATCTGTATCTCTACTAACGCGTCCTGATAACACAGGATGTTTCCTCCAATAACTTCCTCCTGTATCTATAGCTTGTAGGGCAGCCAGGAGCCTTTTTCGTTGCTTGGAATCACACAACATCCAACACTTGCAGTCCTGTAACCTCTTTCGCAGGCAATCAAGAGATGTTTATCCAAAATCGGATCATGGTAGGTCCTACAAGTTGTACTGCGAATGTCCCGCTAGAGCGGGTGGCGGGCACGGAGATGTGGCCTTGTGCTCGACGCTTCAATTAGTCGAGCCGCGAACTACACAAGATCATACGACAAAGACTGTTCTTTTAGACGCGTGCGTAGTTATATAAACAATTTAATTCACTTGTGAAATCATCGTACTTTTTTGTTGTTGAAAGATGAGAAAAAAAATAAATCAATGTGGCAGTATTATACGAAAATAGACGTTACTTATGAAAAAAAAATAGAATTTGGCATAAAAATGTACTTATTTTGATTTTAAGTTTATTTTTGATAAATATTAAAGTCTAAATAACTATAAATCTATTTCTCCAACTCCGCATCCGCTTCTGCAAGCACTGAACATGATTTCACTGAAGATGATTTCCGTTGTAATCCTAGTGGTAAAGCATAGACCACGACATCGCTACGCTTATGAGAGTGTGAGTCTTTGATGCAGTGGTGTATTCTAACTCAACCTGCGATCCCCGAAGACGAGACGGTCGTTCGCAGGCAGAATATTAAAGACTTAATTGTAACCGAATGAAAGACTTAATAATAACAAAGAAATTAGTAATTTTTCCTCATAAGCTGACTGCTGGCGAATGTCGCGACGGCCCTGATAACACGCCAGGTGGCAGCACTAGGTAGGAAATGCGTGGCGTAAGCAGCGGCGTGCGGTCGCAAAACCAAAGATCTCACTAAGCCAACTATAAGCAAAACCCATCACAGGCAGCCGACCACAAGGTGTTGCGCAGAGATTTTGAAGAAGAACAAGACATAAATTGGATTCAGTAATGTTACTGTATTAGGCTGCGGCAGAGCCTATTAAAACAACCAACCGCCTCGACAATTTCAGCAACCACGTCGAGAATGTGTTATTTGCAGATACCAGGATACGCGTGCATTGCTACGATGGTGAAACACGTTTCCAGTTGGCGTCAAAGAAAGCGGCTTTCTTTTGATGTTCGTTGCAGATGTCTGTCTCAAGGGTTGTTACGCATTATCGACGTTGATTCATTAGAGTTGGGAAAGGATGATAATTCGGCCATGAACTTTAGAAGGAACTATCTTGGAATTCGTTTTGAATAGTTTGGGAAATCCATGGAAAACAAAAAACTTGATGGCCGGTTGGGGATTCGAACCGCTCTCACAACCTTTTCACAGATTTTTTGTTTAGCTGCTTCCATTTTCGTATAAATCTCTGCTGATAAGCCGTTGTTAACTCCTCTCTTGATTTAGTGGGTGTCAGTCCGTCGCCTTGTTTGGGGCATGCCCACCCGAATAGAATAGTTCCTATTTTTAGGATTCGCTTCGCAATAACTGACGAATTCCCGTCGAGTTTGAAGGCAGTTCGTTTTGCTCGCAGTTGCTTACTATTAAACAACGCTGATAAACTCAGAAGAGGTGTACTGTGGTACAGCAGTACCTCTCGACAGAGACTACTAGAAAAATTCTTCATCGACTAAATTTATTTTTTGCTGTCGTCAGTGTTTCGACTGGTTTGATGCAATCCTCCATCCCTTCCTATCCTGTGCCAGCCTCTTCATCTCTACATACCCCTTACAACCCACGTCCTCAATTATCTGCTTCATATATTCTAATCTCTGTCTTCCCCTACAGTTCTTACCTTCGACTGTTCCCTCCCCCAACAAATTAACCAATCCAGCATGTCTCAAAATATGACCTAAAAGCCTGTCTCTTCTTTCTGTAAGCCTCCACAAACTTCTTTTCTTACTTATAATTTTCAAAACTTGTTCATTTCTTACTTTGTCTGTCCACTTAATTTTCAGCATTCTTCTGTAGCACCACATTTCAAATGCTTCAATTTTCTTTCTTTCCGGTATTCCTAAAGTCCATGTTTCGTTACCGTAAAGTGCTGTGCTCCACACAAAGAGTTTTAAAAAGTTCTTTCTAATTCCTAGATATATTTGAAACTAAAAGGTTTATCTTTTTCATGAAGGCTCTTTTTGCTAGAGCTATTCTGCTTTTAATGTTATTCCTGCTTCGGCCATCGGTTGTAATTTTGCTTCCCAAGCAACAGAATTCACTCACTTCTCCTATTATATCCGATCCTATTTTTATATTTAATCTACTAGTATTGGTATCATTTCTGCTACATTTCATCACTTTTGTCTTGCTTTGATTTATATTACGTCCATAATCTTCCTTCAGTATTTTGTTCATGCCATTCAGTAACTTCTCAATATCCTCAGCCCTCTCTGCTAACAAGACAATGTCGTCAGCAAATCGTAGCATACTGATTTTTTCTCCTTGAACACTGTAAGGGGTTAGTTGGTTGGATTTTATGGTTCCCCTTGGTGTTCCTCACGTTTTTGGGCCAAACCAATCCAGTTATTCGGCCACAAACGATTGAAGAACATTTTATTCAGTTGTACAGGTTCATTTGTAGTACTTGTTGAAGGCTGCTTAATTTTAGATATCGACAACACAGTAATTTCAAGTCTTCTTTTGATAATTTATTCTTCACATGTTAGATTACAAAACATTCAATATTGCCACGACCACTTCAGGTCTGTCGGCTACCACTCCAGACTGAATACTGCCGCCGACCATTGCTGCAAGCAATGTCACAGCTGTTTCACACCCCCGTATTTTTTGCGGTCTGTCTCCGGCCACTCGTTTACGAGCGCTGGGATAGATACTTTCCAAACACATGCATACTGAACAAACTACTCCGAACGTGAAACCTCTTACAATACAACATAGTAAAACATATAAATTTACCAAGAACTATACATAACATTTATACAGATACGTCACAACACTTATGCCACATGGAAACTTTTCTTTGACTTTCTTCATTGCTTCTTCCATATACAAGTTGAATATTAACGGGGATAGACTACAACCTTCTCTCACACCCTTTTTAACTGATGCATGTCTCTCGTGATTCTCTACTTTTATTACAGCCACTTGATTCTTATATAGTTTATAGAGTATTCTTCTATCTCGATACTTTAGACCTGACTTCTTTAAAATTTTGAACATCTAGTCCCACCTAACATTACCGACTGAATATTAGCAAACAAACAGCGACTAGTGATTAATATGTTGATTTAAACACTATTTTCGGTTCTGGAAATTCATTTGTTGGTGGTTGCTTAACTAAACAGAATTGTTATTAAATAACGCCGACCTCGTTTTGCAGTATCATTTCTGGCCGTAATTAGTCTTGTAATGAATGCCGGGCACGTTTCGGACACAATGACCAAAGTAGCATTTTATGTACACAGCTACTTCCTTCATGTTTTTAGTTGTGTACTTTACGCCTGACTTGTGCGATTTAAGATTATCGAAAGTTCTTCTTTTTTTCTCGTAGCCCCTGTCGCAGATAATGCTCTTACTTTCACGCCCACTCGCTTTGAGAAAACCGGCGACAAGATGGACGCATTAAGGAGAGAGGCGATTAAAGCAAAAGGAAAGCAGAGACGCAAGGCCGGAAATATTGGATACCAGAGACAACATTGAAACTGGTCGGTCCGCAGTGAAAGCAATAAACGACTAAATGAAGACGAAAGACTGCGCATAAGCGGCACAAACTCGAAATTCAACGAGCTCAAAGAAAAAATTACTCTCGGTTTTGATTATGAGCGTAGGCGCGGGTATACATCAGGACGAGGCGACGCGAGGCAGTGCGAATGCCTCGTATGAACACACTGCTCTGCTCGAACGCTGTTCGCCGAGGCATCGCACGAGGCAGGACCGGCCCGTCCGTTTGTTCTCACGAGTTGGCAGTGCTGTGGAGTAGAGCGTGCGTATCGCGGCAGCCATGAATCACGTGAAGTGTTTCTCCGGGTTTCCGAATCCCTCCCCCCCTCTGGTGAGATCTGGACGCCTCCCCCCTATTAATCGCCCACGCAACATTTTTAGACCTTTTTTTTTTCTTCCAAAGCCGGTTACACCCCTACTTTTCGACGAAATACCCCCATAAAATCGACTTTCGCAGCATTTGCAGACTTTTTTTTTTGCTCTACAGTCCAACAAAAATTTCGAAAACCTCACGTGAGAATTCCGTTGACACACCCCCCCCCGTACCCCTTTTTGAGATTTCGCCGGACCCCCCCCCCCCGCCCCACCCTCATTTCACCTCACGTAATTTATGGACGATTTAGTAGTGGCTAGAGCTGCATTCATAGTGATAGCTAGTGATAAACATACGGCTGATGTGGGCAATGGGACTGTATCCGAATAGATTTTTCACTCGTGTATAATTGTTTTTAAACAGTGTCGTCGAAGAACAACACTGAGATACTTGGCAACTGGTGGTTCGTTTATTAGCTTGCAACAAGTTTTCAATAAAACTCAATCAAGCTGTAAGATGTCTCTTCTCCAGTAGTGCACGAGTTCTGTTTGAAGTTGCGACTTGGGTCGTGCGGCGTTCGCCTCGGCTGCTCGTGTGCGTTGCCTCGTTCTGGTGTCTACCCGCCAGAATCCCCTCTATTTAATGCATTACGATTCAGTTTATCGTCCCTATTGCACAATCTGGGACTCCTTTCATGCTGTTTAACATCTAGTACAGGAATTTTAGACAGATTTTAGGGGTAACCTCAAAAAAAATAATGTAGAGCTGAAATTTGGCACAGACGTTCCTTAGTACCTAATAAACACGTACTAAAAAGTCCCCACCTCTAGGGTGTCGGCGTCATAGTTTTTTTTAGGTCAAAAGGGCTTAAATAGGGATTGAGTGCCAAATCTGTATAAACTCGTTGTAAAATTTAAAATGTCAGACTCAGTAACGTTTTATTGCACCCTAGGTAATTAGGATAGACTAACCACTGCATAAAAGTGCAATATCGGCACTATTATTATTTAAAAGTAAAAGTACAGTCACATTTTATCATGAAGGCAGTACGAAACATAACTTTTTTTTTAATTTCTCTGCATTGCGGAAAAACTGTCAAAGTTTCCAGGTCGGGACCTATGATAAAAGTTGTAGTACACACTTTCAGCATTAAAATGGTATATCGTTCATCCCTCTGCGACATATGGTTGCCGAGATACGCGTTGAAACAAGCACACGTGAGTCAACGCTGGGCCGAGATTTTTTTTTTTTTTTTTTTTTTTTAACAGTTTAACGTCCCTTTTTAACGACGTGGTCTTCAGAGACGGGAAAGGATGGGGGCAAGGAATGGGAAGGAATTCGGCCATGGCCTTTTGAAGGAAGCATCCCGGCATTCACCTGGAGTGATTTGGGGAAACCATGGAAAACCCAAATCTGGATGCCCGGACGGGGATTCGAACCACCGTCCTCCCGAATGCGAGGCCAGAACGCTATCCGTTACACCACCACGCTCGGTCTGGGCCGAGAGCTCCGCGCGCCGCTCCCCGGCCATTATGGGCATTAACCTGAAAAAATATAATGTAGACCTGAAAATTGGAACAGATATTACTTACTACCTAAGAATCATGTCTTGAAAAGTCCCTATCTCTGAGGTGTCCTCTTCATAGTTTTATCAGGGCAAAAGTTTTCAATTAGGGCTTAAATGTCATAATCAGTATAAACGTCTTGTAGGTCTTAAAATATCAGCTTTTGTATCATTTAATTGCGCTACAAGTAATTGGAAAGGCTAATTATTGAAAGACGGCGTAGTTTTGGACGTAATTATTGGACAGAAGTAAAAAATCTCACATTTGATAGTGAAACAGGTACGAAATATGACTTGTTTTGTAACAAAGTCAGATTTGCTAAAAACTTTCGAAGGCCTATTATCAAAGTTGCAGAACGCAGTTTCAGCATTGAAATGGTGTATTCATCATGTTTTTTTGACAAACGGTTGGTGAGATATCATCGAAATATTCGAAACAACGCGCAGATCTAAGCATAAACGCCGTTCCGCTTACCCTTCCTCTTCTGTCTGCATCATTCTAATCTCTTTGAACAGTGCGCTGAGATTTTGTGCCCTTGGCATTATATATAAACTGACAGAAAGAAACCTTGAAAATGACGAAACATTTTGCAAAATTATGAATTATACAAATTTTTATTAAATCTTTGAATTAAATTTAATGTTCAGCTTCATCATCGTACTCATCGTCTGGACCTATTATAGGTGACTTTATCGCATGCAGATCTTCGGCAATGTCCCACACATTAGTGAACACTCCAGCCCACAACGCACACATTCAAATCTATTGTCGCAGATGTAATGAAAGTTATTGATGCGGGATCACAAGTTGATGCTATTTTCTTGGATTTGCAGAAAGCTTTTGACCCTGTACCACACAACCGACTCTTAGCGAAGATCCGAGCGTACGGTATATCTGATCAGATTTGCGAATGGATACGCGATTTTCTAACTGGTCGGTCACAGTATGTCGTTATAGACGGGGAAGCCTCTTCTAAACTAGATGTTACTTCGGGCGTTCCTCAAGGAAGTGTAATAGGTCCACTTCTTTTCTTAATTTTTATAAACGATCTCGGTGACAACGTTAATTGCAGGATGCGATTTTTTGCTGATGATGCACTTATTTATAGGGAAGTGAGGTGCTCCGACGATTGCTTAGAAATTCAGCGCGATCTGGATGTTATTTCGGAATGGTGCCGTGAATGGCAGCTTACACTTAACTGTAAAAAGTGCAAGGCAATGCACATAAGTAATAAAAAGACCCCGCTTGCTCTGGAGTACAAAGTTAACAATTCAGTTGTTGACACTGTAGATTCCCTGAAGTATCTAGGCGTAACAGTACAAAGCAACAAGAAATGGGACTTGCACATAACTTCCGTTGTAGGAAAAGCTAATTCCAAACTACGATTCATAGGACGTATTTTGAGAAGCTGTAATGCTCATACAAAGGAAATAGCGTACAAAACACTAGTGCGTCCGCATTTGGAATACTGTTGTGGAATTTGGGATCCGTATCGCAAGGGATTGATTGACACATTAGAGAAAGTACAGAGAAGAGCCGCTCGATTCGTGACTGCTAGTTACAGTCCTTACGTAAGTGTCACAGAGCTAATTCGTGGGTTGGGCTGGGATTGTTTGGCGGACAGACGACGTCGTTTTTCGTTTGAATTTGCTGGAGAATATGCGAAAATATTTAAGTTACGAGTGCAACGAAATACTTCTTCCGCCAACCTATTTAGGTCGCAATGACAGGAGGGATAAGATTAGAGAAATAAGATGCCGTACTGATTCATTTGTGTATTCCTTTCTTTCCTCGATCTGTTCGGGATTGGAATGCGCAGAATTAGGATTGGTGCTTAGCACCCTCTGCCACCCACAGTATTTGTGATTTGCAGAGTATAGATGTAGATGTAGACAATTGCAGGGTACCAAACTGAGGAGATGATTCGGAGCAAGTGCAAGTCACTTGCACAAGAGTTCCATTCTGAATTTTCCAGTCCCAATCTTCAGGACCTAAAGAATTTCCTAGCCATTCTTGAATCTGTAAGTATATTCGTAGAGAATGTCGCTCACATGCTGCATATGTTGGTGGAAGGGACGGAAACTGGAAGGATGCAGTGACTGGTTGGGTTGCGAACTTACGACTGTATTTTTATTTCCAGAAGTTCATGAATATTTTGACACTGAGATATAAAATTTTCATAGTGAGCAACGGCAAACGTCTTTCCTCCGGATGTTATGTCTTCTTTCTGTGCGTTGGGATGTTCGAATGTTTCCACTTTGTCACGCAATACGTCAGAACCCTCAATAACATCCAGCCTTGTTTTTTTTATTTATTTATTTATTTGCCGAAAAGAGCGCTGGCAGTATCGCACCCAGTGAATGCATGACAATAGAGTGCAGAGTTTTTCATGTTTGTGATGGATTTTCAGAGTTCTGCCGCGTTGAAGACCTTACTAGCAGTTTTGGTTGTGACAAGGTGAACTACATTTATACGACTGCTTCCAATAAGTCTTGCTACCAACGAGGACATCCGTATAGTTGGAACTGACCGCTACCTCTTGACCCCTGCAATAATCAAGTGCAAACGATGCAATGCTGGCATCCGCATCTCCTTTACACTGAATGGCAATGATGACCCGCAGTCTTGAATTTGTTTTAAAGTAATTCGCCTGGCTTATTTATGTTATAATACTTTTTCAAAAGCTCAGCTTGGAGTGAAGTGACAGCCGTGTTGTGGTGAGCGAAAACATTGGCAGATGTTTTCACCCGGCACAACGACGACGCTCCTCTGTTTCCGTTTGTCATGTGTTTAGATCCATCGTTTGCCGTTGCCCGCTACGACAATTTTATATCTCAGTGTCAAAATATCCATGAACTTCTGGAAATAAAATACAGTCGTAAGTTCGCAACCCAACCAGTCACTGCATCCTTCCAGCTTGCGTCCCTTCCACCAACATATGCAGCATGTGAGCGACATTCTCTACGAATATATGGTATATTGCCATCCATTCTCTACGAATATACTTACAGATTCAAGAATGACTAGGAAATTCTTTAGGCCCTGAAGATTGGGACTGGAAAATTCAGAATGGAGGTCTTGTGCTAGTGACTAATAACTTGCACCTACTCCGGATCATCTCCTCAATTTGGTGCCCTGCAATTGTAAGAACATCTGCGAAATAGATTTGAATGTGTGCGTTGTGGGCTGGAGTGTTCACTAATGTGTGGACATTGCCGAAGATCTGCATGCGATAAAGTCACCTATAATAGGTCCAGACGATGAGTACGATGATGAAGCTGAACATTAAATTTAATTCAAAGATTTTAATAAAAATTTGTATAATTCATAATTTTGCAAAATGTTTCGTCATTTTCAAGGTTTCTTTCTGTCAGTTTATATATAATGCCAAGGGCACAAAATCTCAGCGCACTGTTCAAAGAGATTAGAATGATGCAGACAGAAGAGGAAGGGTAAGCGGAACGGCGTTTATGCTTAGATCTGCGCGTTGTTTCGAATATTTCGATGATATCTCACCAACCGTTTGTCAAAAAAACATGATGAATACACCATTTCAATGCTGAAACTGCGTTCTGCAACTTTGATAATAGGCCTTCGAAAGTTTTTAGCAAATCTGACTTTGTTACAAAACAAGTCATATTTCGTACCTGTTTCACTATCAAATGTGAGATTTTTTACTTCTGTCCAATAATTACGTCCAAAACTACGCCGTCTTTCAATAATTAGCCTTTCCAATTACTTGTAGCGCAATTAAATGATACAAAAGCTGATATTTTAAGACCTACAAGACGTTTATACTGATTATGACATTTAAGCCCTAATTGAAAACTTTTGCCCTGATAAAACTATGAAGAGGACACCTCAGAGATAGGGACTTTTCAAGACATGATTCTTAGGTAGTAAGTAATATCTGTTCCAATTTTCAGGTCTACATTATATTTTTTCAGGTTAATGCCCATAATGGCCGGGGAGCGGCGCGCGGAGCTCTCGGCCCAGCGTTGACTCACGTGTGCTTGTTTCAACGCGTATCTCGGCAACCATATGTCGCAGAGGGATGAACGATATACCATTTTAATGCTGAAAGTGTGTACTACAACTTTATCATAGGTCCCGACCTGGAAACTTTGACAGTTTTTCCGCAATGCAGAGAAATTAAAAAAAAAGTTATGTTTCGTACTGCCTTCATGATAAAATGTGACTGTACTTTTACTTTTAAATAATAATAGTGCCGATATTGCACTTTTATGCAGTGGTTAGTCTATCCTAATTACCTAGGGTGCAATAAAACGTTACTGAGTCTGACATTTTAAATTTTACAACGAGTTTATACAGATTTGGCACTCAATCCCTATTTAAGCCCTTTTGACCTAAAAAAAAACTATGACGCCGACACCCTAGAGGTGGGGACTTTTTAGTACGTGTTTATTAGGTACTAAGGAACGTCTGTGCCAAATTTCAGCTCTACATTATTTTTTTTGAGGTTAAAACCTAAAATGCCTGGGCTAATCTTGTCGCTGTCTAAACTCATAAATAAAAATTGTCAGATCAAAACGAAAGAATAAAGGAAACTCTTAGCTGAAATATAGTGGTGGTTGTATTTAATTTCAACGCGCAGTGTTTTAAATGACTGCTGACTACCAGGGTGGTGGGTGAGTGGTTAGCGTTCTGGCCTCGCATTCGGGAGGACGCGGGTTCGAATCCCCGTCCAGGCATCCAGATTGGATTTCCCCAAATCACACCACGCGAATACCGGGAATGCTTCCATTCAGTAGGCCATGGCCGAATTTCGTCCCGTTCCTTGTTCCCAGTCCTATCCCAACTCTAATGACCTCGACGTCGACGAGGCGTAAAGCCATAAGTAAAAAAAAGTGATATGTTGGGGCGGGGCTTTGCTCTCATATTATTTGTCACAGTTTTTTTTAAAAACTACTCCTGTCGGATTTTAAGTTTACTCGCCCGGTAAATCGTTCCTATTCCATTCCCTAATCGCTCGTGGGAAAAATGAATACAGAAATGAATCTGTTCTGGCCCTGATTTATCTTATTTTCGCGGTCATTCCGAGGATATAAATGTTGCTGGTAGCAATATTTCTTTGCTGTCATTCTGAAATACTGTCAGTCCGTGAATTTTTCAATTAGCTTCTGTCGAGTGCAACGCCTTCGGTGTTCCAGGTCTTCCCAACCTAACTCCTTCAACATCGCACTTACGGTTTCCCTCCAACTATATATACCTGTCACGAATCTGGCGGCTCTTCTTTGGATGTTATCCGGAATCCTACCAAGGACTTGTCGACTCCATGCCACGCTGTTAAGCTGTTGGTCGCCATGTGTTTGAGTATCCTTGTTGTTGGTTCTCTGACCCCGATGTCCTTTCTGGAGACTTTTCATTGCTGCCCTCTACCATCCGAAAAAACTTTCTCCCGCCGGAACAACACTCCATTGTAGCCAACACAACGGACCTGAAACCGGTTGGCGCGCTCTCTATTAAGCCGGCCTCTCAAAGGCCGCATTGTCAAGCGACACCAAGCGCGGGTTTCCAAACCTCGAATCGGTAAAAACGGTGCAGCTGTCACTTCCATCAGGGGGCCTGCATTAATGACGTGACGTGATTTTCCGGACCTCCCCCCCCCATCCCCCTCTGCTCAGACTTCGTGAGATTTGATGGGACCCCCCCCCCCCTTACCTCGCAACTTTTGGATACTTTTTTTTTATTTTAGGTCTCATGGTCCGAATTATTAATTTTTTTTAATTTTTTTTTTTATTTTTTGCTCTACAATTCTACAAGATTTACAAAACCTCACGTGAGATTTCCCTTGACCCCCCCCCCCTCCCCTATTTCACCTCACGTGATTAATGCACGTCCCCTTACGATCGCCCATGTCATACCCTCATTACTGCCGACTGCGATGAAAATTTCACTGCAATGTGTGTTTTATCGATAGCAAAAAAGATCGCTAGAAAAATACTAAATTAAACATACTTTTTGTTCCTTCAATATGCATATAACATAGGTATTGTATTGGACCGTCGGTTAGGGATGGGGGGAGCCAATACGTTGATGAAATATAATTATTAATAATATGTATGATATCCAATAAGTTGGTTATTTGGTTAAATGGTGAAGTAGAACCATGATTTCTACAAGGAGTTAGTTTCTCACAAAATTATACTCAATTTATTCAGTCTTCTGGCTTATACAAGGCCGGGTATAGTTAATGTTACGTTAAACATAATCCAAAGACAACAAACAAGCAGTACCCGACATTTACAATCCGCCGGATAAAAGCAAACATAAAACTGATTTAGATATCTCAATGATTTTGCAAAGTCAACATGTTTTAAAGTGGCATTACAGGCCAACCACTTAAAATTAACATTTACAAAAGAATCCCAGGGGCGCCGTTTAAAGTTAAAAGCATCGTTTGAATTTAAAACAATGAGCAAGAAGCTTCGAATTTGAAGTTAAGAATATGAAACGTTGGATAGCTCAGTAATTGTTATGATGGGAGCAGAGTCTTATCTCAGGAGCCGTTTACGGGTTAGCAAGCCTCATTAAAACTCATTGTAACTGTGGACCTATGCGCGGTACTTTACCGTAATCGCATCTTCTCGACGAGGTGTGACACGCTCTGTGCCACTGCTGCAACGAATGCCAGATATGTCCGCGCTAGCACATCAGCTTACAATCTCTGGCAGGTGGACCGCTCAGCTTCCAGCCCATCTGAGCCAGACTATGCTACCAGACACAGTCACTGACACGTCCGCACTGTAGCTCGTCTCGGCAGCAAGTGAAGTGAATATGGCGTCGTGTCCTCTCCCCGCACATGGAACAGAAGCCTTGAATTAACAACTGTGAACCCCTGTATCCGTTCACGATTGGTGCATCGATACATGTCCATCATCACGTGCTTCGTGTCGTCGCTAACATTTGCAACCCGTTCCCGCACATTTTGCTTGACCTTGTCGGGGCACTGGGAAGGGATGAGGTCAGTACACTCTGCAGGTAACGGTTCCCGCGCGCCACCCCTTTGTGAGCGAGGCGTCAGCAAGTCGGCGACACTGAGCATTGTCCCGTTCTCTGAACGTTCAAAACTGCAGTTCCAACTTCCCACATTTAATATTTTCTGAATTGCAAGTTTTGCACAGAAATTAAATCATATAATAATAAATCTGGCTGCCCGGGTTTAATACATAATTATTCACCTATGAATTAACCCTAATATTTATAATATTTACAATTTAGATAAATGAATATTACAAGGAAAATCTGAATATTAATTAATTATTTATTAATATTCATTGTGGATGACTCTCTCATACCACAGTATATTTATTATTTTCTTCTTTGTTTTTGTTATGGTTAAGCACGTCTTTAAAAAAAGCGCGGTTCGTTTTACCTTGGGACCGTTTTTTATTTGGATTCGTATTTCTCTCTGTAAATTTCCAGCTGTAGGAATGAAAAATTTGAGATGGGTGGCAATCGATAAAGACCTCCATGAAATGGTATGCGTTCTAATGTCCGCTCCCACAATGCCCACTAGGTGAGTGGTGGGTAAGCTTTAGAAACCAAAGAGCCAGGAAAATATTATAACAGCCATACAGCTGTTTACATTTAAATAAATTATTTCTAATATAATTTAATGGACAACCAATACACAATAATACAGTAACTATATTTATATAAAGAATATATTTATAAATAATTCACAAGTAGTAATCATTTTAATTAATGAGTACAATGTTCTTATATTTCCTTGGAAAGTTTTAAAATACCAGGTGCTCAACTAGTCGTTTCAAACATAAATCCAAATTGTCATGGGTTGTTTGGATTCTGAATTTGTTTTTAATACAGATCATGTTTGTTCACACATGTATATCGACCGCAGAACCCTGGCTCACGGTGAAGCTGGGAATACTGACAGTGTTAGCAGATTGCAACCAACTATTAAATGCGACGGTAAATTCTTTTCCAAGCTTCCCCGAAGTCCCATTATTTTCTTCGCAAATCACCAACCGAACATGTTGTGGCAAATGAGGGCATCTTTGTTTGAAAGTGTCTTTCTACATTACACTTCTTTTTGCTTGTAAGTTGTTTGCAAACAGGATATGTGGGAACAGTATTTAAGTTCGCAGTGAATGCAGATGGCTCTGCATCTTTCCATAGAAGCCTTTAAAGAATGGTTAAAAGTATACTTTTACAAATTAATTAAGAAGAAAGCAAATAGAATATCAAATGAATTTGAAGATGTTATAATACCTAAGATACGAATATATACAGGGCGTTCGCCGGGAAACGCAACCCTCCCAGTCTGTTGCCGTCGGCAACTTGCTCGGTCAGCGGGGCCAGCGGTTCCCGCCACACGGAACCGTGAATCACCGCACTGTTTAACACCTCCGCTGCCCCAACAGTGCAGTGGCACAGTATAATGGGACCCTTACATGGTTAAAAACGGTTTCATTGCATTGTAGCTAGTTTGTGACTTCAGTCTCTTATTAATCAGTGTTGTGAATAAACGTTTCTTTGCGGTTTGGCTGGTTTAGGGCTTCATACTCTTACTAATCTGTACCGTGTTTGAGTGTGAGTAAAATTATGGTACGTTACAGTTTGCAACAAAGAATATTTCTCTACGATACATATGTGAAGAAGAAGTCGTTTAAAAAGTGTCACAGTAAATTTCGTCGCGAATATCCTGGCGCTTTACTGCCAGCTAAATCAATAATTCTGCGTCTGGTTAAAAAAGTAAGAGAAACGGGTTCATTTTTTAACAAAAAGAGACTGTCGGTCAACCGTATTCTCACAGAGGAGAAAATTGACGATATCGCTTTTCGACTAGAACAGTCACCCAAAAAATCATTAAGTCAGTTAGGGCAGCAGGCAGGCGTATCTAAGACGTCAGCTTGGAAAGTAACAAAGCTAGTTCACTTAAAGCCGTACAAAACAATTGTGGTGCATAAAATTACAGAAATAGACCAGGGGCCTAGGATTAGATTTTGCAACTGGTACCTGCAGGGTGTCCACGATGGCACTGTTGATCCGCAACTGACGTTTTTCTCTGATGAGGCCTGGTTTCATCTGAGTGGTTATGTTAACGCTCAAAACAGTCGACACTGGAGTTCAGAAAAACCAAATACTCTACTCCAACTGCCATTGCATGACTTAAAAGTGGGTGTTTGGTGTGCGATTAGTGCTTCGAGAATCATAGGTCCAATTTTCTTCCGTGAAACTCTTACTTCCGCAAGATATATCGAAAATATTGTGAAACCGTTTTTCGAGAAACTTACTGAAGAAGAAAAATTGTACGGCTATTTTCAACAGGATGGGGCGACAGCTCACACCGCTAGAAATTCGCTTGCTGCACTTGACGAAGTGTTTTATGATCGTGTAATCAGCCGTGGGTTGTGGCCCGCCAGATCACCGGATTTAAACCCTTGTGACTTCTACCTTTGGGGTAAACTTAAGGGTAAGGTGTACGAAGGAAATCCTCACACATTGGAAGAACTTGAGGGAAAAATCTATCAAGTAATAATGTCCATTGACAAAGGTGAAATCCAGCGTGTGTCTCGAAATATGTTCAGAAGATGTGAAATGTGCATTACACAAGAGGGTCAACACTTCCAGCATCTTTTATAAGGTAAGCTAATGAATTACGACACATTTAAATGCATAGCACATACAAGTTTATGAAGCGTAATTATTGTGAAATAGTCCGCGGCCGACGGTCGAACAATGCCGGAAGCTGATCGCTCGCTCGCCGGGAGCAGTTTCTTCCTTGTAGCGCTAACAGTGGGTTGCGTTTCCCGGCGAACGCCGTGTATATATATGAAACAATTAGTTTACCAGATACAAAACGATAATAGTCAAGACCTAGGAAATCACACATCAATGGTTGCCTAGAGAGATATTGTCTCTGCTTATAACTTCTGTGGTATTTTATTTAATTCGTTGTTATTGTCGCTAAAGGTCGGAAAGAGAACTTGCTCTTAATGCGCTCTGGTAGCTTGCGATTGCTTAGATCTTGCAGATGTTAGTCCTACTAGTTTTGCCGGTAAAGATTCAACCAAAAAATGTTATCAAAGAATCGGCCCGCGGCGTAGGTGATTGCCGGAAACCGACTAAAAACTGCAGTCAGCGCGGGATGGGACTGGGGACAAGGTACGGGAAGGAATTCGGCCATGGCCTTTTGCAGAATTATGTTTGGTATTTAATCGTTGATGTAATTACTATTTAAAACAATCCTTGAGTGATTTCTTCAACTATTTTTTGCCGCGCTGGGTTAGTTAAAGTTGAGTCTGTTCACATTCCTTCGACGCTATTTGTTGGCAGTAATGTTGTGAATATAAAGCTTTTTCTTTCTATATTAGAGGTTATACAAGTTTTTGTATAGCTAGAAAAATATTTTGATCATGTTTTCTAAGAAAGTCGTAAACTATCGTCCTGTTCAGGTCGATATATTCTTCGATATTCGTTGAAGCGGGGATTCTACGATAACCGTAGCGCCGCAATTTGGCCATAGATTCTTAAATTACGTGACAAATCGAAAGAAAGGAATAAATTTTTTTGATATCTCGCTTAGTTCTCGAGATAGTGAGGTTGTTTGGTCGAAATGCGGCCTCGACCACAAGAAACATTTCTCCAAATCTAAAGTCGATGATGGATTCTTTAGTAACTTGAAGAGACAAATCAAAAGTAATGAATAATTTTTTTTGATTTATGAGGACTTTTAATACTGATCCCATTATATGATACTACATATAATTTTCCAAATCGTTTGGCAACTATATCAATAAAAAAAAATTGATACTTTTACAACGAACAGCATTTTAACCTCCAGGGTCGTAATTTATTTACCGGTAATAATTTAAGTTTTTCACAGCAACAAATATTGAGATACATACCTTATTAAACATAATAAAATATTAAACACAAACTTACGTCGAAATGGTCTGCACAACAATATATTGAGGATGTTTTAGACACATAAGCCGGATTGCGTCGTGCAAGCATTAACCACTTTTTCCAACTACTTCGTTGCGTGGAACGAAAACAAACAATTCATTTGGTGTATTAAAGACCGTGTTTCCACACAGAGGCACCACACACCATTTTTAAACTCAAGAACTCATTTAATTAATAAAATAAGCAAACCGCTTATGTTTACAATGGCGCGAGCCAACAGCTGACGTCACAAGAGACTAACTCATAGCTGGGAGCGTAAAAATGCAAAATTTTGCTTTTTTCCGTTCGTTATTTCAAGAAATAATATTTTTTTTTTTGTTTATAGTAGACGACCAGCTACAATACTGACTAATTTTGGGAAATTAGTCAAGTACCCCCATTCTTTGTATTTGATACCCATAATGTGTGTCCCATACTACACCACCGTTTTCAACCAATGGTCTGACCAAAGTTTTGTAACCCAATTCCCTGACTTCTCTGGTACAACCCCTCATCACTCTCGTGGTTATTGTGCTGTGAAACACTTCTGAAGCTCCAGCATTGTAGTATTTCGTCAGATCTGCCACAGATCACCCCCTATCCTGCTTTAAGCCTCCGACCTCCACGTTCTGTGATGAGGCGTGGACGTCCACCACCTTGTCGCCTAGTCGTGGTTTCCTTCAGCCACTCTGCATAGATGCTCACTACAGTAGCACGCGAACAGACGACCAGCCTCTCCGTTTCAGAGATGCTCGTTCCCAGTCGCCGCGCCCACAAACCACCGGCCCGTAATTTAAGGGAATTTCGTGACGTGTGCGTAGACATCTGGTGTCAGATGCCTCTGGAAGCCTATCGAGGACCTGTAGAATCCATGCTACACTGAATCGCTGGTGTACTGCGTTCTAGAGGTGGACCAATACGCTAGTAAGCAGGCGGTCGTAATGTTTTGTATGATCACAGGAATAAAAACTTGTTTGATCAGCCCTTAAGGCCGAATATAATACATGAAAGCAGTGGCGGCGGTTTGTCCTCAACGACGCCTAAATTTGCTTTGGACCGAAACGCCCCCTGGGGGGGGGGGGGGGGGAGCTTCAGCGAATCTCGTAGGTCCCGACAGAGAGACAGGTCCCGTAGTCGCGGACAGCCACTGCACTGGTTAGAAACGAACTCGTCGGCTGCAGAGGAATCCGTTCGCTGACGAAACGCAGCTGCGGACTAATTAGCCGCCGCGTCCACATTTCCGCAGCTTTCTCTCGACCAATCACGTGGCGGCTCGCGTAGCCCGAATTCCACCGCCGCATTGGGAAAGTGTGCAGATCCGAGAACATGTCTTTCCTTAAACTGCTTAACGGCTCTTAACAGCGAGGTATTTAGAGACGGGAAAGGATGGGGGGCAAGGAATGGGGAGGAATTCGGCCATGGCCTTCTTGAAGGAAGCCTGGAGTGATTTGGGGAAACCATGGAAAACCCAAATCTGGGTGCCCGGACGGGGATTCGAACCGCCGTCCTCCCGAATGCGAGGCCAGAACGCTATCCGTTACACCACCACGCTGGGTCAGAACATGTCGACCGTAATACAGGACAAGACCCCGCACGTGCTGAACACTAGTTGAAGATAATATTCTGATGCAATGCAAGTCCACTTGGCTGCAATATAATGTGCATATGTTAGGCTGAAACACCGAAAACCTCATTGAGCGAAAAAAAACAACCACAACGCGAACTGTGTTTTTGAAAACGGTAACACGTTATTCGCGTTATGAAACTTACCAAAAAAAAAGGCCAGGAATCGTTGTGGCTAACTCAAAACGACCACAACGTCCAGGTCGCATTCTATACACATGACTCGTATTTTTTTTTTTTTTTAAAAGGGCCTTCTAACGCAGCGGGTAAGAAGAATCATATATATTAGATGCAGCCTGGACCGATTCGTCATAAACACAAAAAGTTAGATACTGACAAGCTACAACGTGTTGTGGCAGTTTTTTATCCACTCAATGAGCGTTTTGTGTGTTTAAGCCCAGCATGTGTATGTGTAATCTCTGAACAGATCAAACACAAACACACTGCGAAGCCTGAGTCACCAATACAACATCACACACCCTATCCGTCTCTCTGTCACCATTCCGTTAGTTTACAAAATTTCATGAAAAAACATTTTGATTATCCTAAAATAGTATCCTATGTCTTTCCTAATGACACATGGCATTTCCTTGTCATGGAGCCCTTGAATCTGGGTGCAGTACTGGCAGTGGTGATTGGTCCTTATTTACCTCTGACCACAAACGCCTCCTACAATCTCTTCAGAGGGGGCGGTACAGCCCCAGTTTAAGTAATAGTTAATAGTTTCGTGTGGTTTTGATGTGCTTAACATAGTTTCTTACCGGCTCCACTATCCCTCCCCCCCTATCGTAGCCTCCTTAACCTAATCCGCTACAGGGGACCTACAGATATACTAAATAATAATAATTCCGTGTGGTCGGAATGACCTGGTGACAGGGTTTCTATTGGCCGCGCATTCCGCCCCTGTCTTAGCCGCCTTAACCTAACCCGGTAGCTACAGGGGACCTACAGTTTAACCACGGAAGCGTTCTGGCGTACTTCACATTACACAGCAAGCTGTGCCAGAGGTGAAGGTCGGGTTGAGGGTCTATGTAGATCCCCGCCAAGACAGATTCGAACCGGGGACCTTTCTCTCTCCAGTCAGACGCCTATGTGCCACAGCACTGTGACGGACAGTTCCGTTGTATATGTAACACTGAAAGTGTAAACTATGCCGGAGCGAACTGGTATCGGAAGCGGGGAACTCGACAGCGGGACTGGCCACCCGACACCCTGCTTCCTGGGAGTCGCGATCTCGGATGTGCCGCTACCGTCTCGCGAGTTACGACACGATTATCGACTTTCTCCGTCGAGGCGGCTATCGATTTCCTCAGAGCCACGTGCGCCTCGCTACAGCCGGCATTAATCACGTGGTCTGTCGCGTTGGTTCTATTTGGATGAAGTGCTCCAATGGATCGACGCATCTCACGGTCTCTGTAGACAGTAGTGTGGGATGGTCTGGACCGAGCGTGGTGTGTGAGTGGTTAACGCTCTGGCCTCGCAGCCGGGAGGACGCGGGTTAGAATCCCCGTCCGGGCATCCATGGTTTCTCCAAATCACTCCAGGCATATGCCGGGAAGCTTCCTTCAAAAAGGCCATGGTAGAATTCATTCTCGTTCCTTGTTCCCAGTCCCATCCCGCCTCTACTGACCTTAGCCGTCGACGAGGCGTAAAGCTCTAAGTAAAAAGAAAAATGCTTAGGCGTATTTTGTACGCCTTTGTTGGAGATTTCAGGCGTAATGCCCGGTGAATGCCGAGCACTGGATTGGTAGGTCTACCGCCCCTCCACTATGGCCAATTGCCCTTCAGTGTTTCCCATTCCCCCTGACTCGCCCTGTTCTCATAGGTAAAACGTTACCTACGCCTATTTGAGTTATTGATTTGACAGTTTGCGGGGTGGAAAGCTCTGTTCTAGAAGGTCGTTTTCCTTTTTCTCCTTTCACGTGTAATCGTAGTCCAGAAGTGAGGAACCATTTTAAGGTTTAAGTTCTCCGCCTGTGCTGAGTTTTTAATTTGTTTGTTTATAATTCGAAATTTTGACCATGAGATGCGGCGAAGGTACGATGGTGTATTTCGCTCGATTGTTCTAGTCAGTTATTCATCTAGTACCGTGTATACACTATATCACCAAACACCTATCTTAACTTGCATTTGGTGTTTGTTTACCTGTATCACCTTCCCTGTCATTGGTCGGTAGTATGGAAAGCATCCACCTTTTACGTTTAACTCTGTTAGGGAGGATTTCTATGAGGGGTCTTAATGTCTTCCTCAAGACCTGAAAGCAGAGAACACAATGACGTTGGTCACACCGGTGGTATGACACCTAAAAAAAAGGTCTCGGAAAGTTGCTAGGTCCATTTGTGGTGGGGAGGAGGGAGAAGGGTCAAATCAGATCTTACGAAGTCTCACCAGAAAAGGGGGGGGGGGGGGACGGAATTCCGGAAAAACACCTCACTTCATTAATAGGCGCATAGTAACGCGGGCTCGAAAAACCCAAATGGACGAGTCTTCAACATCTTCACCATATAAAAAATGTGCAGAGGACGGGCAAAAAAGGAAAGGTAGTGAAAAGGGAGAAGCGATAAAACACAAAGGCGCTATAATACAAAGAAAAGCATTCAAAGTCTTCCCGAAACAAATCAAGTGGAACAGACGGAATGCATCGTACGTGGAGAAGTTTTTGAAGACGACTGGATTCAGTGCTATGAAGCAAAGACAGGGCCCGTGGAGATTGTGCTGATATCCACTATCACTGTGATTTTTGTAAGGTCAAGAAACGATTAGACCGCCGTTTATTACTGTGTCCAGGGCTACCACACAACTTCTGAGTTGCCCAAAATTAAGGCGAAAATGTTTTCAATTTAATTCGTTGAAAAAATGTTATGCTTACCAACTTCAAATTAATATGACTGCGAAAGTTCCCAGTAAAATAATGACAAAAAATGTGTTTATTTTATTTTTAATTAATTTTACTTCCCCCATACTAAACGTTTCATACTTGTGACAGCTGTTCCATTCTTACGCGTTTTCTTCTCCCGAGAGAAATGATTTAATATCCTAACATTATTGTTTCGAGGGTCTTTTTGAATGATCTAGTAGTAACGGCCAACTACTCGAGTTTCCCATGGTTTGTGTGATACGTCATTCACTACAGATATAAACCTAAACAGGTGTCGTGAGTTGAACGCACGGGTCTGTTCCGTGAGACTGGGTTTGTTTACGTTCTGTTTTTTTGTTTGCAGACGAGCAGCAAGTCGTCAGGCGGTGCGGGCGGCGCCGGCGGCTATTACATGACGCACTCGTACCCCCCCGGCGGCCCTGCGACGCTGCCGCGCGTGGGGGCCTCTGCTGCGGGCGGCCTACTCCGCCCCTAAGACCGCAGGTAAGCAGCCTTCCACGACTTTTGTCCCCAGGTGTACTTAACTCTCACACCTGCGTTCTAGAACATAAAATATCGCTCAAATTTACGAGGACGTCACAGTTGTCGATATACAGCATGATTCAAAAACCAGCTGTGCGAGTTGTGCCAATCAGCCGAACTACTGTCACTATATGAAACGCTCTCGGGATAACAGAAGATGTACTTCGGCGATAACAATCACTGTCGCCATCTTCTGGAGACCCGAGAGCAACCTCGTTCTTATGTACTGTCGCAGTATTCCTATTCACTCTTCCACCTCACTTAGTCCTTTTTTTTGGGGGGGGGGGGGTGGTCCAGGTAGCTTCTTTCGAGTGGATTGATGCGAGTACAGACGAGATCTCGAATAGCGATCGAAGTTTGTCGGCGGAGTTGACTGGTTCATTTAACTGATGAGAGACCATTGGACCAAATCTTTGATCTTGCCGCGCAGCAGCGCCCAGGAAGAAGCCATCATGATATATGTAATTTGAGAGGATTACATGTCCTCGGGATACCCTTTGGGTCTTTAATGCAGTGGTTTCCCGTTGCCTTCTGCATCCTCATGCCGTTGATCATTCCTGATTCATCCGCCTTTAGGGGCCGTTTCCAACCCCAAGGGCAAGAGGGTGCCCTGAACCGCTCCCCGCTCTTCCGCCCTCCTTTCGGAGGCCGTTGGCAAGCAGTGAGTGACTCCTTATACCGGGAATCTTTCAGTCGCCAGAGCCTCGTCCGTGCAAACAGGGTGCACCACGTGAAGGAGAGGTTGACATTTGGTTGGTAGAGGCTAGTATAGCCTCTCCCAAACCCTTACACCCCACGATCAGTATATACCGAGATTATTTCTACAATCACCGCGTACCGAATGGGTTTAGAAACCAAAAGTTTACTTTATTACAACACTACATGGAAAGTACTGCAATTGTTTGGTAGCTGTGTGTTTCTATACCAACTTGCATGTTGTGGCTTATTTATTATTATTATTATTTGCGGTTATTCCCCTTTAGGAGAGCGATTGAACTTGAAATCACGATTTAATCTTCAGCTGATTTTACTCTTTTCTTCCCAAAATCTCTTCATCTTCTCGGAGTGCTCTCTCTTCCGTTTATCTGTCCATTTCTTTCCAGGTTGTCGTGTTGTTCTTTTCTCCAAATTAGCATTTGTGATCTTCTTATGACACTCAATGCGGTCTTGGAGATTTTCTATGTTGATCCGTTGTAGGTCCCTCTGGACTTCTTTCAGCCATTCCGTACCGCATTTACTCTTTGCTATTTTAGTGTTTTCCATCCTGTAGATGCGAGTGTAGAACTTAGCTCGACGCTTTCTGATTTCTTCTGTTATTGTGTTGATCTTTTTATAGAGTTCATTCCGTGGCCTCTTCATCCAAATGCCATTTCTATTTATTGCCCCATATATCTTCCTCAGAATTTTTCGTTCCTGTTTTTCTATTTCTTTAAATTTGGAATGATCATCAATTACTATTGTTTCGGCTGCATAGGTTGCTTCTGGAAGAATCACTGTTTTATTATGCCTTAATTTTGCATCTCATGAAATGCTTATTATTAAAGCTTAATTGTGGCTTATTTATAATTAATGTTTCGTATGCTCTTACGTGCTACCACTAGTTTAGCTGTCACAGCTTTTACACTTTGCAGATTCTATTGACACGGTCGCCAGTGCAGTGGTCTATGCCTAACTAAAGGTTGCATAAGTCATATTCAGGTGCTACTACATACTACATGCTACAGGCATCACAAAAGTTTTATTAAAGTCGACATACATTCGCCAGCGCTAGCCAAATTTTATCTCCAAAGTTGGTAGGTTCGTGAAAAGGATTGATGAAAGTGAGTCGTACCCAGTGTTGCCAGGTTTGTTAAAAATCGGGACGGAAGGTACAAAAAAAAAAAAAAAAAAAAGAAATCGGGTTTCTGGACTACAAATCGGGACGAACAAAAATTTGGGTAGGCTGGAGGTAATTTCTGTAGGTATCCATCGTATTATATCTACTTATGAATCTTATTACTGCTGCAGCTTGTTTGCCGTTGGACTGTAAAATATAAACATCAGCGAAAAACTTTTTGTCCCGCTGCGATTGGAGGCGTCTGCAGCAACACAATAGGAAATACTATTTTGAAGAACTTCGATCGCTTAGGGAGAAGATGGCGAACCTAAAACTTTATGTGCAATCCCATAGGCCCTCATTCTTGCAAGTGACAATTTCTCAACAATTTTAGAATCGCTATACAAAGTACGATCGAGTTTTGATTCACAGTCGAGTGAATTGAACGACAGGGTGTGCTCGACCGAGTGGTATGTCTTTGTGATTTCCTCTTCTTGGGTTCTCATTTGATCGGCGATAAAATATTTTCAGCGATTCTGTTAAACTGACACTGTATCTTTTTTGCCACCATGAGATATTCTAAACTGTTTTCACGCAATGTGCAATTTAGTGGGACTTGTTGTTACATAAGACGGAACAGCCCAGCCTGTGGCTTCACGTGTGACATGAGAATTCTTTTTATTTTTTGCTATGTGTGATGGATTTTTATTACTTGGTTTAATAATTGGGCCTTTTAGCGTCCCGCACAAATCGGGACACCTGCAGGCGACTTGAAAGATACAGAAGTAAACGCAGTCTGTGAGTTCGTCATTCTGTGAGTCGTCTTTCTGCTGTAAGCGTGTGCTGATCACAGATTGCAACTTTGCTGTGGAAAAATAGTTTTTTCCTTAGAACATATCGTACTTTGGATTTTTCCAGACTGCAGCGCCATCTGTTGTTGAAAAATGTAACTAATTTCGAAAGTTTGTCTGCCTGAAAATTTACGGTTAGCCCAAGCATATTGCAACAAACGGTGTATTTCTATCGTTGGCCGCTTAGTTTTTATTGATTTTTTCAAATATACCGGTCATTTTTGAAACACCCTGTATATAACCCCCGTCTGTTACAAAGAGGTGAAGATAAAAACGAGGGAGGAGCTGTCAGCCATTTCTAAAGATGACTACAGAAAATGTTTCCAACAGCGGAAGCACCGGTGGAACAAATGTATTAGTTGTAATGGAGAGTATTTTGAAGGGGATGAGGTTGATTTGTAAAAAAAAATATATAGCTTTTAAAAAATAATTCCTTTATTTTGTGTTTCCCCCCTCGTATATGCTGCTCTATTACTGTAATCATTGCTATGACTGTTGAAATCACCAATCACGATCTGTATGTCTTTATTATGGAAATTATGTGGTTTGTTGACAGTGAATACAGCACCAGCTGGTTTATAAAAGGACGAAATGGTACAGTTCGTCATTTCTAGAGTGAGAATTTCAATGTCATTTTGTTCCGTGAATGCAGTGGACATTACTTGTACATCTGGACGTACAAAGATTGCACTTCCGTATTGATTATGAGGTCTTTCTATAGCGAGATACATTCCGTTTATTTTTGGTCTACGCATTTCATAACCTCTGTGTGTTTCCTGTACGCACAGTATATGGCACTGATATTGACTGCATAGGTCTTGTAGCAGTTCTTCCTTGGCTGGTGACATGCCTTCTATGTTAACAGAGATGATTGTTAATTGTGGCCCTGAAAAGGGCTTGGGTAGTAATGTTTCTGGTGTGAAAGGATTAGCCGTCAGGACATTTCGTATTTTCTCTGACGTTGCCCAGGGTAACTGTAATCATTGACCAATCAGGAAAAAGCGTGACGTAGGGTGGACTCCACACAAGCAGCCCCACCAGCCACTTGACAATGGCGACAGAGATTTGGTCGCCGAAGCACCTTGTCTCACAAACGGACTAAGTCGGGTAGATACCCGAGACGACTGTATCTTTGTTTGCTCGCTGTATCTGTTCTGTTGTGTTTGTCCCGCCTCTCCACTTTCCCCGGCTCCTGAAGTCTGCCTCTAACCTGCTCCGACGCGACATTTCCATTTCGATAACAAGTTCCAGGCTCGACTTTCATCTCCGACCTCTCCGCGAATCACATCCCTGAGGTGCAGAACCTCCATCACTGTGTCACACGCAGCAGAAGACAAAAAACAATAAAAATCAAAAATAATTTTTACCGTTGCTCCAGGATTTATATTTCGCCGAGCGTGGTGGGTGAGTGGTTAACGCTCTGGCCTCGCATTTGGGAGGACGCGGGTTCGAATCCCTCTCCGGGCATCCACATTTGTGTCTTCCGTGGTTTCCCCAAATCACTACAGGCGAATGCAGGGATGGTTCCCTCAAAGGTCATGGCCGAATCCCTTGTTTTTTTAGTCCTTTCCCACTTCCAATAACCTCAATGTGGACGATTCGTAAAGCCAGAAGCAAAAAAAAAAAAAAAAAATCTTTTGCAAACTTGTTTATTAACTTGTACGAATAAATCAACCACAAACAATCATTTAGTTGAGAAAAGTAGTAGGTTCAAAAAAAAATCTTTTGAATAAGTGTTTCCGCGATAAACTTGGTATCAAATTATTTACATTATCCATCTAACTATGCATATGATGTTTTCTCAATAAAATCCACTGATTGCAATGGTTAAATTTGCAAGAACCATTCATTTAATTAAATGATAAACGGCATAAACATTGCAATAGTTTTTCTTTAAACTATTCCAGGTAAATTTTGAAATCAAGTTTCGCAAACACAGGCAGAATGGCACTTTTATATTCTCATCTTTTTTGTGTAGGCTTGTATAAATGATGGAATTAAACGGGAAATGGAAACATTTTCACAGTTGGCGGGTTGGTATCGCTGAAGATTATGTAAAGAAAATAATTTTCTTGAGCCCCCACCAAACGCATTATATTTTATTTTCTTCGCGCAAAAGTTTCATAAATTTTGCTCTATAATCGTATTGGATGCATTTGAGAAGGTCCAAAGAAGAGCCGCCCTATTCGTGACAGGTATATATAGTTGGAGGGAAAGCGTAAGTGCGATGTTGAAGAAGTTAGGTTGGGAAGACCTGGAGCACCGAAGGCGTTGCTCTCGACAGAAGCTAATTGAAAAATTCTCAACTGACGTGTTTCGGAATGACAGCAAACAAATATTGCTACCAGCAACATTCATATCTCAGAATTACCGCGAAAATAAGATAAGAGAAATCAGGGCCAGAACCGATTCATTTCTGTATTCATTTTTTCCGCGAGCGATTAGGGAATGGAATAGACGGGATTTACTGGGCGAGTAAACCGAGTAGGTAATGATAAATCACTCCAGGCGAGTGCCGGTATGCTGCCCTCATAAGGCCATCGCCGAATTCCTTCCCGTTCCTTGTCTCCAGTCCCATCCCGCCTCTAATGACCTCGACGTCGGAATTTCCAGCGGAGCGCCATCTGCATCTCAACTAACATTAATAATAATAATAATGTTCAGACGTAAATTAGACACTACAACACAGTCACAAAACCAACAGTCCTCTATGCAAGTGAAACATTAACAATTAACAGAAAACATGACCTTGAAGAAATAAAAAAAGTAGAGACATAAAGCATTAGAAAAATACTAGGAGCAAGACTCACTAAAGATGGTTACAGACTACAATCAATCAAAACAACAGAAAAGTTTTCAAACATCGAAATTGACATCAAGAAAAGGCGAATGAAATTTTTTTGGTCACCTTAAAAGATTACCAGAAAGTCGATTGACAAAAAAGATAATAGATTATGTAACTTCACATAAAAATCCAACACCTTGGCTGAATGAAATTCGGAAGGATGTTAAAAGTGCAAGCATAGGAGCAACAGACATCTTAGAAAGAGACACAAAGTAGACAAAATGGGAAGTTACAACTGAACGACCAAAACAAAAACAATACACACCAAACTGGTCGGAAGAACGAAAACAAGCTGTCTCGGAAAGAATGAAACCCTACTGGAACAAGAAGAAGAACCGAAAGAAAACTTGATTCAGTCATTTGCTTAACGTCTTCCATTTATTGGGAGAATTCGCCAATAATAGCCTAATAATAATGTTCAGGAAGAGAATTTAATTTTCGTTTGAGATCGAACCAAGAATAATACGACAAGTTTGAAAAGGCATCGAACACAATTTAGAAAGGAGATTAGCTTTCTATGGACACATCAAGGGAATGGAACCAGAAAGAACGGCAAAGGAAATACTCAACATTCGAGAGAACAGAAAGACTCAAGTTCCATGGGCGAAGGAGGTCCATCAGGATCAGGAAAGACTTGGGATCAGCAGGGAAGACATCCAAGAAAGGGAATTACTCAGAGGAAAAATAGCGGAGGTAAAGGATCTGACTGAAGAAAAACCAATCAGTGAGAGGAGGCATTCACAGAGGAAGAAAAAGCAAGAGAGAGAGAGAGAATGAAAGAGTACTCGCGACGGAGGAAGGAAACTCGGAAGAGGAAATCAAGTTGCGTAGACTATAGGTGGCGGAAACGAAAAGGGAAAAAAAAGTACAAAATAATCTCTACACTTAGGGAGCGTCCATAAAGTACGTGGCTTCATTTGGTGTCCTCCACGTAGCACGTAGCACCAGAAGATATTTTGTACTATTTTATCTTGTCATAAATTACATATGGAGATTGTTAAATGACTGAAATAAATATGCACATGCTGTCGTGTGTTCTGAACTTCGTTTTAAATATGAAAGATAATATGAATTGAAAGCTACGTGGCCTGGCTCTGAACCCCCCCCCCTCCTCCCCCCACGTAGCGCACCGTAGCCTTCTGGCCAACCCCTCCCTAGACCAAGCCACGTAGTTTGTGAACGCTCCACTATGAATGTTTCTCGGGAAACAAACCGAGTAATGTTATTATTATTATGCGGAAGAATGGCCGATAACAATATTATTGTTAGTACACAACGTTTCGACGACATAAACTGCGTCGCCATGTTCAGGTGTAGTTGTAATACTTGAAGTTTGTGTAGAGCGTGTTGTTTTACAGCTGGCATGGCAACGACAGAGGTTGTTACGTCGCCTAGCAGCATCTCAGACGTGAAACACTGAGCACCCTCAATAACAGAGCAGACGCGAGGCGGATTCCAGACGCTTCTGTGAACAACGCGCTACGACTGCACGTGAACTACACCCGACACAACACCGAGCGGACGGGGCGTTTATATGAAATGTGTAGTTGATAAAACAGACTGTACCTCGCCCTCGCTGGATGTTCCGAGGGTCACGGCCGTATTCAGGATGTGTACATCCTGTGATTCGCGCCCTGCCCCGCAAATACAAGAAATTCAACCTCGCATTTTACAGTTATTTCCTAACCAAAATTCTAAAATAAACATTTTAAATTTATTATTTAATTGTACTTGTAGAATATTATTCTATATGGTATCTACAAGAATGCAGAATTGTTGAGATAAAATGAAGAGTTGAAAATCATTAAGGTATTCAATACAATTTATTAACATCGCTCTGAACAATTATAGAAGAAAAAGAATGAGAAGTTGAGACTTCTGTCCATTTTGCCAATTTCGAAAAAGACAATGCCTGTCTCGGGATTAATCTATACTAATATTATAAAGCTGAAGAGTTTGTTTGTTTGTTTGAACGCGCTAATCTCAGGAACTACTGGTTCGAATTGAAAAATTCTTTTTGTGTTGAATACACCATTTATCAAGGAAGGCTTTAAGCTATATAACATCACGCTGCGACTAATAGGAGCGAAGAAATAATGGAAAATGTGGAAAAAAGGGGGGAAATTATTCATCTTTGAGGGCTTCTGTTGCGTGCGCTGCGAAAACGGTTCAAGATACCAAAAAATATGTATGAAAGGATTATTCCTCTTGATATGATCTAAAAAAATGTCCGCGACAGTATATGTCTATCTTTTAAGATTAACTCACTAGAACCGTTTTTATGGCAATCAAATTTGGTCGAAATTAATGCATTATTACCAATTATTTGTTAGAGTTGTATCAACATAATAATATTAATCTTTATCCAAATAAATGTGTTGTTGATTAAGAGTATTTAATTGTGAACAAAATTGTCTTTGGCATCACTTAATTTCAATGAACATCTTAGAAGATATTACGTGCGGTCGGCTCCCTTCTGAACGGTTGTATGCAGCGTTATTTGTTTTTGCGATATAATATTGTCGTGTAATAATACTTTTTAAATACTATTTCATTTTGTTTTAAGGATAATATTTTGGTTCTAATAATTTCACAATTATTAACACTTTTATATGTTGTTGATTAAGAGTATTTAATTGTGAACAAAATTGTCTTTGGCATCACTTAATTTCAATGAACATCTTAGAAGATATTACGCGCGGTCGGCTTCCTTCTGAACGGTTGTATGCAGCGTTATTTGTTTTTGCGATATAATATTGTCGTATAATAATACTTTTTAAATAATTACCCACAACAGTTTCTTAATTCTTTGAACCCAAGTGGCCTTCCCCATATTCCCTCAAGTTAAAAATAGGTGCCCCAATAATTTTACTTAGAAATCTCAAATCACCAAATTTATGTAACGGAACCCGACTTCAAATTAAATTTCTACGCAATAACGTGATCGTTGCAATAGTTTTGACTGGTCCAGCAGTTGGCCAAACAGTGCTTATACCTCGCATCCCAATGATTCCAAATGATTTACCTTTTAATTTTAAAAGAATTCAATTTCCCGTTAAGCTATCTTTCGCCGTTACAATTAATAAATCACAGGGGCAAACATTTAAACACGTAGGAATCGATTTACGTCAAGACTGCTTTTCACACGGCCAACTACATGTCGCGTTGTCAAGATCGGGTTGCGGAGAAAACCAATATGTTCTTCTGCCACAAGAAAATAAAACTAAAAATATAATTTACGCAGAAGTACTTTAAAATAATAATGTTCTTTTAAAAATTAAAAACTAAATTTGCAAAAAATTGTCTAAGCGGACAAAGTCGTGGGTAACTGCTATAATTTATAAAGCTGAGGAGGTTGTTTGCAAAAATAAATATGATGCCCAAAATAACTATTCCACGCGGACGAAGTCGCGGGCACAGCTAGTCGGCCATATTCGGCCGAATACGTCCGACTTATCCTGTTTGAATTGAGATGAGTCCGTCACTCGGCCGTATTCGGCCGAGCAGGTCGTGTCCAGTGGACGCTTTGCCTGTTTCGGGATTAGTCGGCCATATTCGGCCGAGCAGTCGGTCGGACGAATTCGGTGCTAGTGGACGGAGTCGGCAATGTTTGAACACACAGGGGAAGCAGCTGAATGATGTTCAGCAGATGTGGGAATGAAGAGCAAAACTCGGCGACCTTATTTACTTCCTACCAATCTAAGAAAATAGTAAAACAAGCTGCGTATGTGGAAATAAAGCATTAAGAAGTAATTTTTAAAAATATTATTATTGTTATTAATTTAATTGCGATGGAGCTAACGCTCCAGTGGCAATTGCCCTAGTCTTCTACTTACTCCATTTTATATATAGTACCTGGGTGACCGATCTACGCTCGGTATCTTTCGATTTCTGTTCAATATCCAAGATTTCGAGTAAAGTTTGATTAAAGTAAAAGGCTTGAAGGCTTCCTAGGCGTTTTGAGGTGCACAGTTCACCAAAGAGAAGCTTAACTAACATCAGTAGGCGTACTGGTACCTGAAACTTCTACGTAATGAGGTTAGAGCCGTTTTCGAGAAAACAAATACAAATGTGCTCTTTCTTTTTTTAAAAAAAATCGTGTTAAAAACTTGAAAAGCAAAACGTTATCTACATGTGAAATTTCATCCAAATCGCTAGATCCATTTGCGAGACCGCCTCACATATTACTTTTAAAAAAATGCTATTATTATGTAAAATAGAAATCTTAATGCCAGTTTGATAGGCCCTATTAATTAATGGTGCGAGATTTGTGGTATTTCAGAGGATTCTACGATAACCCTTGATGATGGATTCTTATGTAACTCGACGAGAAAAATTGAAAGTAAAAAATATTTTTTATATATATCTCGCTTAGTTCTCGAGATATCGTATCTCAAAATTTACGCGGTTGGTTGAAATGCGACCTGAACCAGAAGACATATTTCGCCATAGCCAAGTTTGATGGTGAATTCGTATGAAACTCGTCGAGACAAATCGAAAAAAAGGAATTTTTCTGATATCTCGCTTAGTTCTCGGGATATTATATCTCAAAAGTGAAGAGGTTAGGATTAGCTCCAGCCTGGACCAGAAAAAAAATCCACCAAAATGACCATGTCTATATGGTGGAAATGTAATTTCAATGTTTTATTTTGTACCTAGTGGTTGTTGTTAGGTTGAAATACAGCCTGGACCAGAAGAAACGTCGCCAAAAGCACAAGGAACTATACCTATAAATGATTTTTGACATGCTATATCTCGAAAACCAAGAACATTTATTCTTTATTTTCGATATGTTTCATCGAGTTCTATAAGAATTCATCATCGGGTTGTGACGTTAATAGAACATCATCTGTGCTAAATTTATTCACTCTGATAAAACTATGCTCATACATGGCAGTAATCTCACATCTTCTGATCAGCATTTCAAAATGCTAATAAAACAATTCCCATAAGAAGTAACCTTCGTTATAAACATTAATAAAGCACAAGGTCAGACGATTCAAAAGGCAAGATTCTATTTATCAGAACCCTTTTTTTCGTATGTGCACTCGCACGCGGCTTTTTACTTTATTATCAAACTCTACTCGAAATCTTGTACATTGAACAGAAATCGAAAGATGTTTTATAATTAAGGAGGTAGTATTTAATGACTAACAACCACTTTTTACGGTCAAAAAGTAAACGATGATTACTTTATAAAGAAGTTTCTGATAAAACCATTGATAAATTTTTAATTATCTTCCTTTTTAAATGTTTTACAATTAAACTTGCAGTGTTAATATTTCCACGGGTCAGCCAGTATACAAGAACTGTTCGTTTAATTATTCTTTGAAATCAAAGAAAATCAATTTGTAGGCTTTCTGGTACCTGAATTGTCTACGAGATGGCGCTAGTGCCGTTTTCGATATACGGAGTGACAAAATTGTTCGTATTTTGTAAACTCGCTTTTTTGTAGGGAAGACAACTATTTAGGTAATCTTAAAAGTCAAAACGTTATCTAAATACCAAATTTCATCCAAATCATCACAGCCGTTTCCGAGATCCGAAAAATATATATATATATACAAGAATTGCTCGTTTAAAGATATAAGATACAAAGTTGGAGTTTTAAATTCCTCTCCCATTCACTTTTCCAATTTAACATGTTTTAATTTCCTTACGTGTTTTGGTAAATTATTCATCACTTCACTTGGTAATTTGTTCCAATCCCTGACACCCTTAGCAGAAAAAGAAAATTTTTCCACTCCCTTGCATGAAACCAAGTACCAGCTTGTGGTCATGGTCGCCTTTCCCCTTCCACACACTATTCCTAATTCTTTGACCAATATCCCTGCAAGCCCATGACCAACATATGCCCTGTACATTCCCAGCACTCTTCTTCACCCTCCAATGACTCCCAACCCAGCTCCTTTATCATATCACTTACTGACTGTCATGCGATTAATTTCCAGAAACAAATCTAGCAGCCCTTCTTTCCACCCTCTCCAACTCCTGTATTTGATACCCATAATGTGGGTCCCATACTACACTACCATATTCAAGCAATGGTCTGACCAAAGTTTTGTAACCCAATTCCTTTACTTCTCTCGTACATCCCCTCATCACTCTCTCCAAAAGTGCAGAATTTTGAAACCTTTTCCTACCACCTCTCCAATGTGTCCTGCCCAGTTAAGCTTGTTATCAAATGTAATACCAAGATATTTACATTTCAAGTCTTCAGCAAGCAATTCTTTCCCTACCCTATTATCATAATCAACCTTTAGTTTTTTATTTGTGTATCTAATAAGCTGACTCTTCTTTGCATTTATCTTCTTCCCATGTTTACCAACACAACTAGATATCCTGTCCAGATCACCCTGCAGCTGTTTACAGTCCTATATCGTTTTGATCCTTTTATATAGCATTATCTCATCTGCAAACAATCTAATTTCAGATAGTAAACAATCATCACAATTACTCATTAGAATAATGAATAGCAATGGTCCCATATTTGTGATGAGTAGATAATACTGGGTTGAAACAGTGTTGAAGCTTGACAGATAGTTACTGTTATTTTGTCTGGAGACGGTGGGGGAATAAAGGTTCCTGGAATCGTACGGTGTAGCCAGAAATTGTGTTTTTAAACTATACAGAGGGTAAACATATTACTGTAAAAGTCCCATGCCAGTGTCCAGTCTTGGCCGATTTCTTCAATTAGCCTCAAACGAGTTTGGTATGCGGCGTGCGTTCGATGCAGTATTCACTAAATATTTGGCCCTATTTGGCCGAAGCCGGGTGTTGTCGGGCTGTCTGATGCAAGTCCTGCTACCTGGTGGCACTAATTAACATCGCATTTGGCCGAGCGTTTCGTGTAAAAACTACGAAGCAGTATTCACAAGGTTCCTGTCCAAAGCAGAGCGATATCGTAGCAATCTGCTGAGTTCCTCTGAATGTGTCGGCTAGTCCACAGTTGTAACTAATCCTTTTATTCCGACCACATTTGCTTGACACTTACGGTGCTGACCTGATGTTCTCAATTCCCTTCTCGTATGCTGGCTGACTTTCGCTATTTTACGGTACATTCATCTGAGCATAAAATAAAATTGTTGGAAGATAGGCAAACGAAAAAAAAACGCATTTTATTTGTCTGAGAGTAGTCAATACTTATGTCAGTTTTGAGATTTTCTGTCTTTCTTTTCCACAGGTTATGTTGATTTATGGTTTGGCATGTTTTACAGGGAAAAATCGAACAAAAACAACTGTAATATAGATTAACGTTTTTGCATTATGCCATTTATTATTAGATATATTAAACAAATGTATTCTAAAGTATTTTGTAAGTAGAAACATTTATTTCTCATAGTGTACAAGTGTATGGTAGAGTCTTAAAACATGGTTCGATGCAAAGCCCTGCATCACGGTCGCCACACTGGTGGGAACAGTCCTTTCTTGCGGGTTCACCAGTGGAATACTTCGCTTTATCACCGCACACAATACACTTTTTTTGCACTTTCGTCTTTCCAGCTGGCATTGGCACTCTTTCTGGAAAGTGCTTCTGTGTCAATTTTGAAAGTTTTTCATTGTCAGTAGTGACATCATTGAGGTCCCCAGCAGAGAGCACCAAGGCCGAACATACCTCCTGAATGAGGTGTGTTGTTGTTGAGATTGTGTTGTGCAAAATGCATGCATTCAATAAACTCATAATTGTCAATTGAAAAGCAAGTTTCTTCCACCAGTTGCCCTGTGCTTGTTGTAATCTCTTCCCACATATTCGAAGCTTCAGGAAGGTGGTGAACACTGGTGGCGGCCCGATCAACTAAAATACACAGAGAAACCACCCGAGTCACGCTACGAACGTACCGTTACATTTTTAACCAAAGAAAATCGCAACATGTAAAGGAACGTAATATTATGTTTACCTAATTTTTTGTGAGAGTTTGTGAAACTTAATATTACATTCAAAGCACTCTAAACGCTAAAAAAAAAAAAGCTACTAAACTGAAGAATTAACGCACGTCAATGCTTTATTTTTGTGTAGCTGTTATACTGATTTTAATTATCTCTTTTTTGTTTGTTTGTTTATTGATACTTCAACTGTTCCCCAAACATTTTGGTTTGGTATTCCAAGTTACACTGACCGGTATCCGTCTCGCGCCAGTGATTGTCTGGTCTGGTTAGAGGCTGTGTTTAGCAACCTGATACAAAAGCAGCAACGTTTCAGGCCCTAACAGACACCTGAGAATTGTGTTCATGTGATGGGGCATATTCTACGTAGCGAGTCCAACGTGTGAGTGTGAATGCCCAAGCCCGGAGTTCTGGGAAGACACAGATTAAAATCCCCGTCTGGCACCTCAGATTAAAATCCCTGTCCGGCACCTCAGATTAAAAATCCCCGTCTGGCACCCCAGATTAAAATCCGTCTGGCACCCCAGATTAAAATCCCGTCTGGCACCTCAGATTAAAATCCCCGTCTGGCACCTCAGATTAAAATCCCCGTCTGGCACCCCAGATTAAAATCCGTCTGGCACCCCAGATTAAAATCCCCGTCTGGCACCCCAGATTAAAATCCCTGTCTGGCACCCCAGATTTTAATTTTTCAAGTTTCCCAAAATCACAACTGGCAGTTGCCAGGATGGTTATTTCAAAAGGTCGTGGCCTAATTCCTCGCTCCCTGTCCTTTCCTGCTTACAAGCAATAAATCCCCAAAAAAAATTGATCAATTTTGTGAATTATCTACTGTTAATGTAATATGTAAGTTATCTGTTAAGATAGACAGTTGACAGTTATTTGCTTGGCTTTTAAAATAATTAATTAATTATTAATTTAATTATAATGGAGCACATGTTATGGTGGCAATTACTTAGTCATATAATTACAAAAAAAATTTATTTTTTTAATTATCTTATATAATTTGAGAGCTACATTCCTCCCCCATCTACTTTTGTCATTTACAGATTTTAATTCTAAAATCCTTAGTGTTTTTGGTAAATTATTCATCACTTGGTAATTTGTTCCAATACCTGACATCCTTCCAGTAGTAAGGTGTGTGTGTGTGTGAGAGAGAGAGAGAGAGAAAGAAAGAAAGAGAGAGAGAGAAGCAGGGAGAGAGCTATTTCTATTCTTAGATTAGTTGTGCATGTAAAATTATCACTATCGCAGCTGCCATACAATATATTAATAAACTAAAAAATAGAGATACTATATCAATTTTACCATTTTTTTTTTCAATTTGTTATCAGTGTTGAAGTTTGTTCCATTTTCCTTTTTGCAAATAGTATCAAGAAAACAAAATGAATTAAGCTCAAGTAACGATGTTGGCAGTGCGTAGTTGCTTTTAGATTGTCCGACTGTGTGTGGCGTGTTTTACTTTTGTGTTGTTTTCTTGTTCTTGGTTTCAGCCCTGAGAAGTTGTTTGGTTGAGTTGCAACGTTATGGTAAACAACAGCAGACTCGCACACTTTACTTTACTTTTACCAACTTACGAACTCGTTTCTCTCTGTTCGTTGTCCTTTTGCACGCCTGCAGGCACGCTTGCATGCACGCTTGAGTCGACTCGACACTGAAATATCTTTCACTTCTTACTTTCCCATAAAATATTATACACAGACAGATTTGCCGCACGTTCTCTATTTAATCAACTGACACAAATAAAAATAATAATAAAATAGTGTACTGTTAAACATAAACAACCTGAAATTAAAAGTGGAAGGTTTTAAAATTCGTAACTGATTCTATAAAATTATTTGTATCTTTGACTTATTAAACTTTGCAATGTACATATGACCTGTAGTTGGATGAGTACCACTAAAATTCCCATTGCACAACTTCAAATTTTCTATCAACTTATATAATATTATTTTTTTTAAATGTATTTGTGTACATATCTCTGTATTACTTTTAATGTTATCAAAAAGAACTATTATCTAACTAAGAAATGTGATTTTTTGATTTCTCTATACTGTGACAGTTTCAACTAAGTTTAGCGATACTGTGCAAACTTAAGTCACCAGTAATCAACAAAGGATAAACAATACCCAAGACTCACCGAGCAATAGAAAACACGCTACTAACAAACACACACACATATATATATATCAGGCTGTATCCTTTTTCAAGAAAATCAAAATATAGGTTCATTCAAAAAGAAGGAGCAGATGTTGCATTTTTTTCTCACAAACTATAATAAAAATATGGATACGTGCCATGCATCATTGGATAAAGGAAGGTTCAGGGTTTTGTATACATGAGGAGGCAGCATTTGTTGTGTGACAAACATCAGAACAGAAGACCATTCCATGCCGTACATGTATTAGCAGATCCCAGGTACGGAATTCACAGCTGAAATAATTTGACTTCGCAGCTGTTGAAGAGTAGTGGGCTGAGGTTGTTTATATACAGTTTATTTTTTAAACACATAGAAATTAAAACCCAACACCCAGACGGTGATAAATGAATGAAATTTCGCTCCAAGTATCCCCACACGAAGAGTATTCAATTATTAAAAATTGAAAGTTTTACATGTAATAGTATGAGAGTTGTGGGGCTACTTATTATGAAAAATTACTATGTTTTTTTGCATGTAAGTGTAGTTGTAACATAAGTTCTTGTTGACCAAGTAAGCCAAGGCGAAGATTGATGACCCTCTACACCAGGGGTGGCCAAAGTACTGAAAACCAATGTGTTAAAAAAAAATAACATTATTTGTGCATCGATATTTTCAAAATTTATTTCATTTATATTTAAATATTTTTATATATCATTTTTAGTGTTATATATTTCTTTAAAATGTGCGTTTAGCATCATTATTATTATATTATATATGTTACATACATTATGTTTGAATTTTAAATCAAAAAAAACAAAAAAATGTCTATAGTGGGTGTAAACCTAATATGGGGATATATAATTTTATATGCGGCACGCGGAGTTATGATGAATTTCCAAAGTGGCCCCACCAGGGCATTTGGGTTGGCCACCCCTGCTCTACACCCAGACGTCTAACTGTGAGAGAGGTCGGAGAGCTGACGTGTTTGAAATGGGTGCAGCGTAACGTGAAGGATTGGCCGTAGTGCAATGTCAGTTTACAGACTCGTTAAACAGTGGATGAAAGGAGGCTCTAGTACTCCTAGAGCAGACACAGGTCCACACAGAGGGACAACAGCACGAGATGGTCGCCATATTGACTGCAGGCAGGACGAGTGGGGTACCGACTGCTTGAAGCTGCGATACACTCTCTGAACCCTATGCAGTGTGTTCCACTAACCTGATCTCATTGCCAGCTTCGTCTAACTTGGTGTAATGTAAAATGGGCATGGGACTGGCGTATATTGCTGTTCAGAAACGAGTATTGATTCTGTCTACGGTAAGGTGATGATCGCCAGCATAGTGGAGAAACGGCTCACCCTGCTATGATTCTAGCCAATGGCGTCACGGTTCAGGGGCAATCAGTTTGGACAGCAGGACTGAGTTGGCTGTTGTTGAAGGCACAATGGCAGCCCACCACTATGTGGACAGGTGCTGCACCCTATTGTGATACCCTTCACGTCCAGCATCCAAATCGCAGGATAGTTTCCCGTCCTGATACTGCGGCCATCACAACTCAAGCGTTGCAAGGGGCTGCGATCACTATTTGGACAGCATGGTCCCCAGATTTGTCCCCAACAGAGCATGTCTGGAATGTCGGGAGTGGACACATTAGATCACGTGGTTACCAGCACAAACTCACTGCACAATACACGCAGGTAGAGCGAGACATACCCCAAGAAGACGTCCCAACACTCGCTGATTCAAGGATCCACGAGTGTATAGCTGCTCAAGGTTGAAGCACTTCTTGCTAACAACTGTGTATAAAGATAACAAACTTAGCCTGATCCATTTCAATTTGTTATTATTCTTCTGGGTATGACCCTGGATATATCTACTAAGTTTCCTAGGATATCACCATTCCTGCCTGGGTGTTGGGACGTTAATTTCTGCCAGAGTATATGCCCCCAGGAATATAAATTGTGAGGGCCAATATCGGGAGACCACAGACAGTGGGCGAGACCTCCTCCAATGCCGTCGCCACTTCCACTTAAACAGACTATGGCGCCATTGGTGACAGTGATTGGAACTAGTACTTGTAGGCGAGGGTTGCAAACTTTGAAGCTTCCTCTAGCCAGTTCTGTGTGGCACGTATTTGTATGAGGAATAAAAATTGAAAATCTGCTTCTTGTTTCTGAACAACCCTGTATGTGCCCACGATCGACACAGCCACAAATAATCATTTTAACCGTGGGAGGCGCAACAACAATAATATCTGTGGAAATGTTTACTGTGGGAAAGAAATTAATCAAAATAAGATAAAAAAAGGGGACACATATAACAGATGAAAAATCAACATCTTTTTAATAATAGAGGAAATAATATAAATCTTTAGAAAAATAAGATCTGTGTATACAGGGTGTTACAAAAAGGTACGGCCAAACTTTCAGGAAACATTCCTCACACACAAACAAAGAAAATATGTTATGTGGACATGTGTCCGGAAACGCTTACTTCCCATGTTAGAGCTCGTATTGTGGACGGCTGTGATACAATACACCATTCTCCAGGGCTGCATCAGCGCATCAGGGATTCCATGCGACGGAGGGTGGATGCATGTATCCTCGCTAACGGAGGACATTTTGAACATTTCCTGTAACAAAGTGTTTGAAGTCACGCTGGTACGTTCTGTTGCTGTGTGTTTCCATTCCATGTTTAATGTGATTTGAAGAGAAGTAATAAAATGAGCTCTAACATGGAAGGTAAGCGTTTCCAGACACGTGTCCACATAACATATTTTCTTTGTTTGTGTGTGAGGAATGTTTCCGGAAAGTTTGGCCGTACCTTTTTGTAACACCCTGTATAAATGAATAGTAATGACAGGTGATGGGTGTACCACGATTAGGAAGGCAGGTATTATATGAGAATAAGGGTATCTGGAATGTGCTGGTAGCTAATAATCGGCATGAGGACGTGGTTTAAGCCAGTAGTCTAACGGCTCCGACTGTGAGACAGTTGTTGAGGTAATGAAAAGCGACCACCTGGTCTAGATTTTCAGAGTAAAGCATTTATGTGCGACCTTTAATCCTAGTGGATATCTAGTTCATAGTAACGCTCTCGCAGCACTATATGTGATGGCATGGTAGATTTCGCCACTGGTAACGGTACAATGGGTTGTACTGGGTGGATGCACATTTTACAATTTGTTACAAGAGAAATACGAATAGGGTGGTTTAGGAAGATTAGAGGGTTAGTATTTGTGCATCAGTACATCTTTTAGCTTGGCTACCATGTTGAATGTTACGGAGGGTGATGTGGGAAGGTTAGGTAGGGGAATGCGATGCATTCTAGGCTTCCTTATCAGCGCTTTCACTAAGGGAATCCATTTCATATGTCAGTATTGGTGCTGTTGCTGAAGTTCATCCCCCTGGCATTGAGCAGTATTGCTTCTCTCTTGGCCACCTCTCGTCTCTTGTTCATTTATTTATTTTGTTGTTGTCATCAATCCTCCATCCTTTCCTATCTTGCACTAACCTCTTCATATCCCCTACAACCCACGTCCTCAATTATCTGCTTCATATATTCTAATCTCTGTCTTCCTCTACAGTTCTTACCTTCAGCTATTCCCTCCACTAATAAATTAACCAATCCAGCATGTCCATTCTGATAACTCCTCCCTGACTAGTCCCAACCTGGAGATCCGATTGGGGGACTATTTTACCGCCGGAGTATTTTACCCAGGAAGAAGCCATCACAGTATATGTAATTTGAGAGGATTACATGTCCTCGGGATACCCTTTGGGTCTTTAATGCAGTGGTTTCCCGTTGCCTTCTGCATCCCCATGCCGTCAATCATTTTTGATTCATACACCGTTAGAGGCCGTTTCCAACCCCAAGGGCAAGAGGGTGCCCTGAACCGCTCCCCGCTCTTCCGCCCTCCTTTCGGAGGCTGTTGTCAAGCAGTGGGTGACTCCTTATACCGGGAATCTTTCAGTCGCCAGAGCCTCGTCCGTGCAAACAGGGTGCACCACGTCAAGGAGAGGTTGACATTTGGTTCGGAGATACCGGTATAGTCTCTCCCAAACCCTTACACTTCCTCTTCTTATCTCTCCTGCGACATCAGAGTAGTACCTGTAACATTGCTTACGGTATGATTACCGCATCAGCCATCACTGAGGTAACCTTCACTTCGTGCATACCTCCGCAACCAAGTGGCTTATTCTCTAGTGCACAAACAAGTTTCATACCGAAATACTGTATTGTTGTGTCCGTGTTACGTGTTATTCACTCACTTTGGTAAGTGAGGGGCTGTTTTCTGTATCCTTTATTATTTACATCAGTTATCACGCAGAACAGGGAGAGAGTTACAATTCGATAGGCTCCAGTTCCAGAGGAATGGAGAACAACTTGTTTTTTGCCTTGATTATTAAGTAAGATAGTTGTATAAACTCACTGCAGATTTGAAGAGAGATTAGAGATAGTCTGTTACAACACTCAGAATGGTCTACTACTCTTTTAGTTTCTTCAGTGACTCATATTACCGAACATTTCCTCTTTTGAGAGTCGTCCGGAAGATCCTTGTTGCAGAGGCCGTGATTATTTTGAAAGCGAGGTTTCACATACTGCCAACTTGCTGGGTCTCTCACAGTAATCATAAGAGTACATGCGTCACCATCTGTCTGTGAATTGTTTAACTTCTTTTGGAATAGTGTATTTTTGTTTGTGAAATTTCTGAGGCAGAGTTTAGGTACTGTTCAAGCATTTGCTTAGGTCAATGTGTGAACGTGACTAAAAGCTACAGTCAGGACGGTCCGTAGACAGAGACTGAAAAGGGACGCCTTCATCCTCAAACCCTCGGAACCGCACGGAAATGGTTTTACAATAGCGAGCGATCGTAAGCAAAACTGTGGTGTGTGTCATTTCCATGCAAAACAAATTTTGTAAGGCTGCAATGTGCCAAACCACAAGTGAAGATATATGATCGTTATTTCGTCATGAAACTTCACTCTGTGATTTACAGTCAATTTGCTGCACCTACGTATTAAGCCTATGTTACAATATGCTTGGCAAAAGCCAGGTTTTGACATTGACGTACCATCATTTGAAAATGTAATTAGTGTGGCTATTGATATTGGACTGCGTGAATACAAAAGTGATTTGGAATGTGATAACGTGGCTTTAGTGAGGTGTGCACATTGTTCTTCATAGAAATCCCGCGTCTGCACTTTGAGGACTAATATGAGCACTACCAGGTGTGTGGTACTGCTGTATATGCGTGTTTTGCACTATATTAAGTAAGTACAGAGTTTGTGGCACTGTTGATTGAAAATGTAATGATACACTGATGTCATTGAATTGCGTATAATTTCCTTAATAAGGTATTAATATCTTATTACTTTGTTTCTCTCTGTTAAAATGTTTTGCATGGAAATGACGCACACCACTGTTTTGTTTACGATCGCTCATTATTCTAAGCTTATTTTCGTGCTGTTCCGTGTGTGTGAGGTCGAAGGCGTCCCTCGTGAGACACGAACCCGTTCCCGCTGCGCCTTATCGCACGCAGTCACACTGTAAATTCCCTCTGATGATTGCGAGAGGTAATTCAAGAAACTGACGATATCCTGGTGAATGGCCGGAGACTTCTTCAGCCTTGGAGACCCGTAATGACATTGTAAATAATAAACGAGACTCGTCTCGTCGAGTGTCGGCCGACGACGCTACCGCCAGGGAGTGTAGCAGTCTGCACGCAGGGACATACCTCACACCCTTCCTTCCTTGGCTCAAATCCTTTTCCGCCCTAATTACCTCAACGACGTATAAACCCAAAAACCTTTCCAAACCTTCCCTCCTGTTTATTCCTTGGCTGAGCTTACAGCGAAATATGGGCAATGCAAATACGAAAAAAAATCTCCTACCATTTAAGGGCTATTCCAGAACAAAAATAGTAATGTTGTTTGACAAGTAATGAAATTTGTTTATATGAAACTGCAGCATTTTCTTGAAAGTACAGACAAGGCACCGACTTTCTATGATTAGGTTGTTAGCTTATGACGCGGTTCATCTTAGTCAGGGGCGGATCCAGAGACGTTGACAGGAGATCTTCTACCGCCCCCCTGCCCCCACCTATAAACCCTATGCTCACCGTAGTCAATTCACCCCCCCCCCCCCAACCAAAATCACGGGTTCGCCACTGTGTGAAATCATACACTAATCTATTTTAATGTTGTTTTCAGCTGTCGGGTTTATTTGCCTAGGCTTCTGTTTGGACGTTGATGAAATCATTTCCGATGTTCTTCAAACACTTAACAGCAACAATCGTATAGTTTGGCCGAGACGACGTCATGGTCATTAGAGCTAATAGATTATTCTAGACTAAAAGCGAATAGGAATTGTAGTATCGTAAAAAGTGGAAGTGAAAAATGGAATGCCCCAGGGTAGCGTATTGGGACCATTGCTATTCATTATTGTAATAAATAATGGTTTTAATGGTTTATGTAATAGCATCAAACCAGGATAAGACTAAAAAGTTGCAGGGTGATCTGGACAGGATATCTAGTTGGGTTGGCAAACATGGGATGAAGAAAAATGCAAAGAAGAGTCAGCTTATTAGATACACAGATAAAAAACTAAAGGTTGATTATGATTATATCATGAGGAAAAAAATTGCATGTTGAAGGCTTGAAGCATAAATACTTTGGCATAATGTTTGCACTGAGCAGAGCACATTGGAGGGTAGGAAAAGGTTTCATTTACTACAGAGGATGATGAGAGGAAAAGTCAGGGAGTTGCGTTTAAAAACTTTGGTCAGACCATTGCTTGAGTATACTTGGTTGTGTAGTATGGGACCCACATTATGGGTATCAAATACAGGAGATGGAGAGGGTGCAAAAAAGGGCTGCTAGATTTGTCTGTGCAAATTATCGCAGGACCCAGTCAGTAACTGATATGATAAAGGAGCTGGGTTGGGAGTCATTGGAGGGTAAAGAGAGTGCTGGGAATGTACAGGGCATATGTAGGTGATGGGGCTTGGAGGGATATTGGTCAAAGAATTAGGAATAGTGCGTGGAAGGGGAAAGGCGACCATGACCACAGGCTGGCGCTCGATTTCATGCATAAGGGAGGGGGGAAATTTTATTTTGTCCGTAAGGGTGTCAGGGATTGCAAAAAATTATCAAGTGAAGAGATGAATAATTTACCAAAAACACTTAAGGAATTTAAAATTTTAATTTGCAAATTGGAAAAGTAAATGGTGGAGGAATTTAACACTTCAATTATAAAAGAAAATTTAAAAAATAATATAAAAAAGGATAATTAGATGACGAGGGGAATTGCAACTGGAGCGTTAGCTCCATTACAATTAAAATTAATAATAATAATAAAATAATTTTGAATGAGATTGCAATAATGTTTTATGGCATTCAGTATCTTATTTACCAAATTAAACATTTTGGACTGTTCGAATCTTACTTTAGACACTGTGGCTGTAACAACATTCCTTAATTAGTGTGCCAGGCAATGTAATACATTTACAACAGCTACGCAGTTCACTTACAATGTTTTCTCACAACATAAATACTCCACACAGTCACGAGATAATTGTTCATATTTACAACCAACCACTTCACTTCTGTGTTAGACAAATTTAGTTATTTGCAAGGATACTAATTAACTGGCCGGGTTGTCGGGTGATCGCAGTACATTCGTACGCCAGCCGAGGGTGGGGGATCTGCAGCTGTTCTGCTGGCACGGCCACACTTGATGTTTATGTGTGTTTGTTGTGATACACAAGTCACACAATGCTCAGCCTGTCGCACTGCATGTTGCCTGCTTTGTCACTCGCAGTATGCGCCTCTGTGACGTTGCTAATATTTTTATTTTATGCATAAGCAATGAGAGAGTAAAAAAAAATGTAAATATTACAGTATTGAAAAAATTCTATCTTTCTTTTTTATATGTTTCCAGGATTTTTAAAATTAAGTACTTACATTTTAATACAAGCAAATATTTAGTTCAGGGGTGGCCAACTTAAACATTTTTGCGGCCCACGAGATTCATCACACTTTTACAAAATATATTTACTTTATAATGGCCAAAGTAGTGAGTACTAATGTGTTAAAAAATACATAATTTGTACATCCATATATACAAAAATTAAGTGTTGAAATTATGAGAAAAATTAACTTTGTTTTAAAATAATATTCTTGCGTATGTATGACAGATATTGTTAGTATTATTATTATTATTATTATATTATCTAAATTTACGTGTAAGATTAATAGTGAACACAATAATAACAATTCATTTGGTATAATTTTTTAACTCCAAAAAATGTGTATAGTGGGTCTTTTTTTTAAATTTATTTTTTAATTTATTTAACTGTACATTCAGATGGTTTGTTCTCTACAGTCTACAACAAACCGTTATTTCTTAATAATGTATTAAAATTTATAATAAACAAAATTTTGTAAAATAAACACAAATCCTATATACTATGAAAATGGTACAATAGTGGGTCTTTATCTAATATGCGAATATCCAATTTTATATGCGGCCCACGGAGTTATGATGCATTTCCAAAGTGGCCCGCATGGTCATTTGGGTTGGCCACCCCTGATTTAGTTACTAAAAAATGCAGCACAATTTAAAAAGGATGGTGCAATACCAAAGTAAAACTAAAATGTCTGCATCTCACTGAAATTAACATGACTGTAATTATCTGAAACAACAGGTTTTAGAAGTTCTACAAATATGGAACAACACACAAAATTTTTTTTTTTTTTTTTATAATCAATGGAATTCTAATATTTGTGTTTTATGTGATATAATTCACTGTTCCACGCTGCCTCATAATTTTTCTGGTGGGAATTGATAACAAAAATTTGGCTTTGCTTCCTACTCTAACATCGAAAACCGATCGTTCTATGTTGCACATATAATGTAGTGTAAGCCCTAACTTTATGATCTTTTCTTACATCAAGTTGGCAGTAATTTTTCTTCCCTTGCAGACTATTGAGTCAAATAACTTTTGTGTATTTTACATTCTAATGCGTAATCGACCACTATTTGCTTGTTATTCTTTGTTAGTGTGCAATACGTGACCTCAGAATAGCTGACCACACTGAGCATATAAGGGAAAATAATAACCAAGAAAAAATAGACATAAATTTGATTGTAAATAAGATAACTAATGACACAAAACTGTGTGTAGAAACAACTGCAGTGCACATTAGTGTTGCTGATTATCAACTAACTTCGTTTGTGTGTCATAGCAACTCGGTCGACATTCTTATATTTGGCGACTCGGTAGTCTTGGGAATGAAAAAATTGATTTCAAATATTGTATGATTTTTATATTTCCAGCAGCACGGTAGCTCAGGGGTTGAGGTGCTCGCTTTCAGAACACTCACAGCTCCAATCCCGGGTTTGAATCCCGGTATTCACAGGAATTTTGAGAGCTGTGTTTGATCACATGAGCTACGCCAGGACATTCCACATTAAACTGTAGGTCCCCGCTCAGGCTAACAACCCTCGCCGTAATATGATGTGAACACATCACAGCCACATTACGGCTAGACAAATGCTTAATTGGTTCTAGTCGGCCCAAACAAACATTCGTACAATTGTTCAGTTTATACAACTCCACCTTACTGCCAGTTAGTTTAAATATCCAAGTTAATGCCTCTCAAAAGGTTTTTCTTTTTTTAATTTTATTTTGCACCATTCTTTTTGAATTACCTTGTATTTGTAGATATTAGTTACATATTTTTTATATGAATTTTAATGGAGATTTAGGTATCCTGGTTCATTGTCAATAGTAAATTAGTTTTTCTATTAGTGTGTAGATGGGGTAGTAAACTTGCTCACCTGTTTCATTTTTCACTGTGTGCGATTAAAAAAAAAACTGTGCAGCACTTTAAAATGATTATAGCCAAGTTGTGTAAACTTCATGATATCTCACAGACTAGTATTTCTGTGATAAAACTTTTTTTTATTTTTTGCTTTCGACTGGTTTGATTCAATCCTCCATCCCTTTCTATTTCTGCATACCCCTTACAACCCACGTCCTCAATTATCTGTTTCATATATTCTAATCTCTGTCTTCCTCTGCAGTTCTTACCTTCGACTGTTCCCTCCACTAACAAATTAACCAATCCAGCATGTCTCAAAATATGACCTACCAGCCTGTCTCTTCCTCCTCAAAGCTGTTTCCACAAACTTCTTTCTTCGGCCATCATCTCCAAAACACATTCGTTTTGTACTCAATGTAGCCTGTATGTAATCTGAGAGGTTCACATGCCTCGGGGTACCCTTGGGGCCTTTAATGCAGTGACGCTCTGGATCCCCATGCCGTTGATCATTTCTGATTCATCCACCTCTAGAGAACGTTTCCAAGCCCACGGGCAAGAGGGTGCCCCAGACCACAGCTCACTCCTTTGCCCCTGCTTTCAGGAGGAGGCCGTTGGCAAGCAGTGGGTGACTCCTTATACCGGAAATCTTGCAGTCGCCAGAGCCTCGTCCGTGCAAACAGGGTGCACCACGTGAAGGAGAGGTTGACATTTGGTTAGGAGAGGCCGGTATAGTCTCTCCCAAGCCCTTACACCCCAATCCACTTGTAACTCCTGCAGTAATGTCTGCTAAGTCGTCTCACCTCACAAATCCGAGAGAGTGTCACGTCACACTGTGATATAGAGGAGGGGGCGTCCCGTGAGATAACTTATTGGTAAACATGCGTACTCCCACTTTCACTCACGAGTGTAGTGAAATACTTCGTCCACCAACCTATTTGAGCCGGAATGACAGGATAGATAAGATTAGAGAAATAAGGTGCCGGACTGATTCTTATATGAATTCTTTCTTCCCTCGTACCATTAGGGATTGGAATGCACAACAAAGAGATTAGCTTTGGTGCTGAGCACCCTCTGCCACCCACAATTTTGTGAATTGCAGGGTATATATGTAGATGTAGATATACACGGGTACCGTAAGACGTGCTACCGAGCGTGGTGAGAGAGTGTCACGTCACACTGTTATATAGAGAAGGGGGCGTCCCGTGAGATATACACGGGTACCGTAAGACGTGCTACCGAGCGTGGTGCCCCTCAGGCATCACATTTCAGAGGACGCAGGTTTGAATTCCTGCCTGGCCATTGAGATTTCAGTTTTCCAAAAATTGCTCCAGGTGAATGGTTGGGTGGTTCCTTCAAAAGGCAATTTCTGAATTTCTTCCAATTCTTTGCCTCCTCTACCTTCTAATGATTTCAACCTTAACAAGTTGGTAAGCTGTAAGGAAGAAAGGACACTATTGTAAAGATTCTATAGCATTTACATGTACAACATTGCCTCATTTCATATACACTGTGACATAAAAGGAAAGAACAATACTAGGTAATCATCACCTGTTCATATTTGTACCTAATATTTGCCTAAATTCCTTCCCCCATCTATTATCATTATTGCAATCCTGAATTGTTCGTACTGAGCATGGTGGTGTAATGGTTAGCATTCTGGCCTCGCATTCGGGAGGACGGCGGTTCGAATCCCTGTCCGCGCATCCAGATTTGGGTTTTCCATGGTTTCCCAAATCACTCCAGGCAAGTGCCGGGATGCTTCCTTCAAAAGGCCATGGCCGAATTCCTTCAAAAGGCCATGGCCGAATTCCTTCCCATTCCTTGCCCCCATCCTTTCCCGTCTCTAAAGACCTCGCTGTTAGAGAGACGTAAAGCAGTTAAAAAAAAAAGAGAGAGAATTGTTCATTTCGTACCTGTCGTGGCAGATAGCCTTACAATAACAAGAGTTAACAACCGAGCTAATAACGCACAGGGACAGTTTGTGGGGGGAAATAGAAAACAGTTCTGTGAACGTAATCTCTCATCTACTGCTGCATTTCCCAAACGGTGGGTCGTGATTTGGAACTGGCGTACGAAAGACGTCCTCTCCTTGGAATCACTTGCTAGACCTGGAAATAAGGAGTGTTTTGCCACGGATAGAAGTGTCTAAAGAACGGATAAGGAATCCATTTACATATAATGTAGAACCTGAGACTGATTTCCTGAATTTACAATTTGAGCCTACAATTGAACTGTCGTGTGACAAGACATAAAATTTCTAATTTCTTTTGTCACAACCTGTAAGAGTGAATCCAAATTTTCAACACTGGTTTCACTGCAAAATTAATGTAGAACTCAAATCAAACCTGGGAACTGGGTTATCATGTTTTACTCCAAACATGAACCTTTTAGTTAGCAGGCAACAGCTTCCCACTTCTTGTTAGAGATTGGTAATTATATTTTAATAATTTTGTACAAGACCTGTAAGTACCCACTTATATTTGAGATCTAAAACTTTTAGCTTTACATTCTTTCAACGTTTTTGGTAAAGTATTCATCATTTCCCTTGGTAACTTATTCCAATCCCTGACACCCTTACCTAAAAAAGAGAATCTTCCCACACCCTTGTGCCTGAAATCGAGTGCCAGCTTGTGGTCATGGTCATCTTCTCCCTTCCATGCACTAATTTTAATTCTTACACCAATATCTTTCCGTGCCTCATCGCCAGTATACGCCTTGTACACTCCCATGACCCTCTTCACCCTCCTCCTGTCTTGCAATTAATCCCATTCCAGCTCCTTTATAATATGAATTACTGACTGGGTCCTGCAATAATTTCCAGAAACAAATCTAGCAGCTCTTGTTTGCACACCTTTGATAATCATAATGTGGGTCCCATACTACACCGCCATATTCAACCAATGGTCTGACCAAAGTTTTGTAACCCAATTCCCTAACTTCTCTGGTACATCCTCTCAGCACCCACTCTGGTATGTGAAACATTTCATAACCTTTTTCTACCACCTGCCCAATGTGCTCTGCTCAGTTGTGTTTGTTATCAAATGTTATGCCAAGATATTTACACTTTAAGTTTTCAACAAGCAATTCTGATCCCATCCTATAATCATAATTAACCTTTACACGGGGGGAAATTGATTGAAGAACTGGTGCGACTTGGATGTGGAATACTGTTGTTCTGTGTGTGGACCCCATCGGAAAGGGCTAATGGAGGCATTGGAGAAGCTACAAAGAAAAGCTACCTGAGTTGTAACAGGTGGAGGGAAAGAATAGCTGCCATGTTGGATGAGTTAGATTACAAAGACCCAGTGCACAGTAGGCGTTCCTCTCGTAAGAAGCCGATTTCGAACCTAATGACGCATTTATTTCTGGATGACAGCAAATATATTTTAATAGAGGAAAACTTATATCCAGGAATGACCAAGAAAATAAAATAAGTTTGATTAGAGCAAAAACTGATTATTTTGTTTACTCATTTCCCCCGACTGATAAGGGAATAGAATAGGAAGGATTCGATTATCATCATCAGTCAGTTCAGTCATTCAATGACGAGTTACGAGTTCAGGTAGAACTCGAGCGGTCTCGTCCTGGTCGCACGATCCCCGTCTAGTTGACCCCGACGTACGTGCTGGTCCCGTTGGTCTGCCTCTCAGTCTGTCGCGATCTTCCCTCTAACAACGCTTAGAATATCTGCGTAGTTTAATGGATGTGTCAGTTTAATAAAAGATCTCGATTGGTGAAAATGGTAAGGATTTATCAAGTAAGAAACTTAGAACCTTACTGGAGTTGGTCCAATGTCTCCTTCTGACATATCCCACGCGTCGTTTCCCTTTTTTTAAATTTATTTATATTGCTTTCGGCCTTATCAGCCACAGAGCCAAGTTCTTTGCGTTTTATGACAATTCACATTTCATTACTTTACAGTTCTATTTACATACTTTAACAATTTACATTTCATTTCGTTTACAATTTTAAATATACACGATTTGCATTACTTTACAGTTCTATGCACAACAGTTTACATTGTATGGCCTTTTACATTTCAATTCCTTTACAGTTCTATATATATATCTGTTTGCTTCTTGGTGTTACACAATGATGAGTCGACATATAATCACTTAATTTATTATACGAGGGCCGTTCAGAAAGTAACCTCCGGTTGATTTAAAAAAATACACCAAGTTAAATAAAAATATTTAAATATATACATCTTACAACTACATCTTTTCACTAGTTTGCTACTTAGTCTCCATAGCGATTTAAGCACTTATCGTATTTCTTCACAAGCTTTGAAATTCCTTCTGCATAAAAATCACCCGCTTGTGCCTGGAGCCAGCCTGTGACCGCATCTTTGAGCTCTTCGTCGTCATCAAACCGCTGGGACCCGAGCCATTTCTTCATATGCACGAAGAGGTGATAATCGCTTGGCGCCAGATCTGGGCTGTAAGGTGGATGGTTGATAACGTCCCACTTGAAGGACTCAAGAAGGGCCGTTGTTCTGCGAGCAGAGTGAGGACGGGCGTTATCGTGCAAAAAAACGATACCGGAAGTCAGCATACCACGGCGTTTGTTCTGTATAGCCCGTCGTAAGTTTTTTAGTGTTTCACAGTACACGTCTTGATTAATGGTCGTCCCACGTTCCATGAATTCAACCAACAGCACCCCTTTGGCATCCCAAAACACCGTTGCCATCAGTTTTCTAGCAGAAAAATCTTGCAAGGCTTTTCTTGGTTTGGTAGGCGAATTTGAATGTGCCCACATCTTTGATTGTTCTTTTGTCTCAGGGTTCATGTACTTAATCCAGGTTTCATCACCGGTCACGATTCTGTTTAACAATGGTTCTCCTTCGTCCTCATAACGTGACAGAAAGTCTAATGCAGAGGCCATTCTTTGAGTTTTTGTGGTGGTCGGTAAAAATTTTGGGCACCCATCGTGCAAATAACTTACGGTAACCCAATCTTGCTGACACTATCTCATACAAGAGAGTCTTAGAAATCTGCCGAAAAACAGTAGACAACTCCTACATTGTGAAACGTCGATTTTTACGAACGTTTGCATCAACTATCTGAATGAGTTCGTCAGTCACCAATGATGGTCTACCACTCCTCTCTTCATCATGAACGTTTTCTCGTCCACTTTTAAATAAACGTACCCATTCACGGACAACTCCTTCACTCATAACTCTTGGTCCGTACACGGCACAAAGCTCACGATGAATAGCTGCTGCAGAATATCCTTTGGCTGTAAAAAACCTTATGACAGCACGCACTTCACATTTGGCGGGGTTTTCTATTGCAGCACACATTTCAAACTGCCACAAAAACTTAACTAGCGCAGGTACGACCTTCACTCGACCACGGCTTGATGCCGACTGACCTGCTGAGTGCGTGAATGCACAGATGGCGTCGCGACTACCCCCACCACCCACACTGTGACCGATCGGAGGTTACTTTCTGAACGGCCCTCGTATTTCTTATCTGCACCGTAGAGGGTTTATTATAGAATTTGTGGGTTCAAGTGATGTACGGTTGTAAATGTACTAACTCTGTTCCCATAGTTCCTGTTGGATTTTCTACTTGTCTAAAATTTAAGGATATATGTTTAATCATTAGGAGAGGTACTGCTACCTACTGAGTAGTGAATAGTTATTACAGTTTGTGTTTGTAGCATCACCAACGACTACCGGTTGCTTCGTGTTGATGGTACAAACAAGGAAGGGATTAAAAACTATGTACACTGAAATATGTAAGTGTTGTCGGTAGCTGTTAATCTGTAGCACACGTGACTTTTTCAGACCGGCTGCACTCCGAGACGGGCTACATGTCTTCCCCCGAGCGCGCCGCCTACCTGGCGCCCTCCCCGTCGCCGTACGGCCCCCCGGCCGCCCCCGGAGCCTCGTCCGCGGCCGCCCCCTACGAGGACCCCTACTACGGGCAGTACGGCCCCCGCTCGGGGTCAATCACCCCCGTCATCGACGAAGAGGCCAGGTAACACGACACGTCTGCCGCTTGCAGTATAGGAAATGGCGGGAATATCTAGTCAAAACCTGCAAACGTAGCAATCGTGTGTCTGGCTTAGTGACAGAACTTAAAACGTGTAATTTGTGTCGTATTTTATCCAAGTCTTCTTTGAGAGATTGGTGAGGGGCTGTGCCAGAGAACTGAGTTAAACAGTTTGGTCAGAGCATTCCCTGAGTATGGTCCGAAATTCATTTATTTTTTACTAATTTTACATTTAGCAGACCAAGATAACTGTTTCTTTGCACAATGTTGTTCTATACTAAATTGTCTAGGGATTCCTAGCAACTTATATATATTAGAGTCAATGTCTGTAACTGCTTCCTCGCTAGGAACATGCCAACTAGCTGAACTTTCCACGTACTCGGTAGCACATCTTCCGACGTATGGAAAGGTCTGTTTGCAGAACATAATCCATCTGATGTAATAAAGCAGCTGGAATGGGATTCACTGGAAGACAGGAGTAGGTTGAAGAGTGTACAAAGCATATTTTGGTGATGAGACCTCAAAAGAGATTGGAGAAAGAATTAAGAGAGGCACAGGGAAGGGAAACAATTATCACGGCCACAAGCTGACACTCGATTTCAGACATAAGATTGGTGGAATGTTTTCTCCATGAGTAAGGGGGTCAGAATTTGGAATAAATTACCTTGGAAAATGATGAATAATTTAGTGAAAGAACTTTTCACCTTGCCTTCAAAGCAAGACCAACTAGTGGAGGATACTGTAAAGCCACTCATCCAGTGTATCGACGAATATCAGGTACGCGACAGCTCTGTGTCTAACATGGCACAATAATAGATTTGTGGAACCCATTGTGACGTGTGGAAAACTGATTGCATCGTTTCGTTCCCCGCTCGACGTGTGCTGGTAATATTAAAGTGGATCTTCTGATGTGGCAGTAACTTTATCTCTCGAGGAAAAAGTTGGGAATATAGCCGCATTGTCTAAGTACTACGGGCAATCTCTCCCATCAGACATTACCACATAGCCTAGTTGTACGTCTGTATCTTCCATCTGTAGGAGTTCCCGTGAGACACCCTGAAGCAGGTAATCCAAACGAGGTTCAGCATAAACGAAAAAGACTCGCATGAATGCAGTCACGTGGAAAGATAATAGGTCACGGAATTAAAATGATTTTACCTTCAAATTTATCACATTATGCAGAACAGCTCACTCGACGTATCTGTTTAACTATATATATTATGTTAAAAAGAAGAATGAGAAAGCTTTTTGGCAGTTAAAATAGGGGAGAATCCAGCACTTACCATAGATAATGATAAAAGGGCAGTGATGGAAAAAATGAGAGACAAATACATCTTTTTCTTTTTGTGTTCGTTGCTGGCCGCCTGTATTCATCTGTCATATCGGTTTTACTATCTCTGTTCTTCCTTATTAATGAAAAAAAAAAAGATGTAACAAAATTGACTGTTTACTGAATCCTTACAAATTGTAGCCAGGGAAATGAAGCTTTTTTGTAGCTCAGCAGAAACATGAAAGTCTCTGTCATTTTGGTTGTGACTTTGACGCAGTTAGTTCTGACATGGTCACATTCAAGTTGAACCACACATTGACCATTTGGAATTATAAAAATCAGCAGTTGACATACTGTGATGTGCCACGTGTGGAAGCAGCAAAGCCTAGTATTTTATTTAAATGACATTTTTCATCTTTTTTTTTTCACAGGTGGCTGGCTCGCATTGTTTATTGTCATTTTAATTTAATATCCTGACATGCAGGTTTCCAAATGTTTTTACCTCAATTTGAATGTCACTTGTACCTCATTGTCAGATAGTAATAATGTACGTGATTAATTTTTGTCAAGTCCTGAAACGTGTCCGAAAATGCTACACGGTTGTAAAATATTTTATCAGATACTTTATGGTGACCCAGAATTTCAACGCAGATATTGCTTCCTTCGGTATTGTCATCTGACTTATATTCTTCAGCAGGCACTAATTTTAAAAAACAAAAATCAATTTTCTCACTCTCAGTTTGGAAATTGGGATCATAGAATGAACGATGCAGTGTATACTTTGACACCCTAATACTGTTTGTTTTGGTGAACCTTTTACAATGCCTGCATTTTAAATCATTAATATTTGCTGTATGTAGCATTACTTATTCATTTTTACAAATTTCCTAAATGTTAATTTGTCTATTTTCAAATGATTCACAAAACATGGAATGACTAGCATCATACAAATATTTGAAACAAAAATTGCTCAGACACCAGGAAAATTTGATTAGACACATCATGACGTAGCCACAAACGCTTTTTATTATTTATGTGGTATGACAGATTCTATTCAGATTTTTAAATTCCTGTTTTTTCTCTTTTAATTTTGAACCTTGTCATGTCAGAATGTGCAAAATTTAGTGAAAAATTGAATTTATTTCAATAGGATCTTTAATTATTGAAATTTACAACATTTAGAGTCATTAGTAAAACCAGACGTCAGGAACGAAGCATACTTACTGTCGGCCATCACTCGGAGTGGCCAGATTATTGTGACAATGTATGACAAAGTCTCCAAAAATGGAATTTTTGTTTGTGCACTGTTTCTTGCGAACTGAAACATACTTGCACAGTAAAAGTTATACTGCCAAAACTGGCACACGTAAAGAACAATTGCACCGTTAAGTAAAAAATGTGACTAGTTCACAATGCCCCTGAATGGTCATCGTTCTCACTTGACTAGTTCCCTGAGAACATTTCATCTAAAATAATACTTTGATGGCATTTTGCGGAAAGAAATATATGGTACTATCATAAAGGTACATAGTAGTGAAAAGCAATACACAGGAATAAGTTCTATTTAATCTAGGATTGGACCCACTATTTTTTTTACTTACATGATGTGTTAAACTCCGCCATTATCTAACTGCTTTTATTTCAGTTCCTTTTGAATGGCTTCACAGTCTCAATGTAATATGTAATAGCTGGTAATTGTCAGTTTCTCATAAACGAAGGCCCACCACAGTGAACGGGATACAGACGAGATGCCGTACTGCACATCCGCCTCGTTTCATTACGATCCCCACTTCAACAATGAATACCTCATCTTGTTAGTGCAATGTTCCAGCAACAGTATCGGCCATATCTCACAGAAATGGGTTTACAATTTAGTTTTGAAAAGTTCTGGAGCTGGGCGGCCAGATGAAGACGGTCGGCCACTGTGTAGTGACGTTTGCTGTTTGTCGGCTGACGGTATTGTACGTCGGCTGACGGTACTGTTCGTCCGCTGACGGTATTGTTTTTGCAGCGACACGGAGCTGCTGGACGACTCGTACAGCCTGTACGGCGTCAAGAGGGGCCCTCCCGCCCCCCGGGGGCCGTTCCCGCCCCCTCCGGCCGCCGTCGTCCCCTACGACGCCACGCGGTAATTCCGTAGAGCATGGTGCATGAATGCAACGGCCTGTATAGTCAGACTTTCGTAGATTGGTGGCGCACGTCAATACAAAACACCTAACACTGTACAAAGACCTTACATACAACACACCAAATAAAGAAACGTAATGTTGCCTTAATGTAACAGTTTGGCATCCAGTCTGCTTAAAGAATACTGTGCAAACTTTGGTTTGTGATATATATATATATTGTTAGGAAACAAAGGCAGTATAAAGCATCTGGATAGGAGAACAACCACCACGTATCAGAGTTGAAGAGTGTGTAGTGCCAAAACATGGAAACACATGTACTCATGTAGAGCGTTTAATATTTCCCAAAAATTTCAGTGCTCTATATTTGTAGCCTTTTTTCGGCAACTAAGTAGCAAAAAAAATTAAATATTAGGACAGGAAAACAAACCTCCACTTACCTTAGATGGTGGTTGTGGGGTGCACGCACACACACACACACACACACACATAGAACAGACAAAAACACAAATGACGTTGAAATTTTTGGGCTTTAGCCCTTTGTCAACTAGAGAAAATTGTGGAGGGTGGGCGTAGTGGTAGACTAGGTCACTACGATCCAGTCTACCACTACACAAGTGCACCTGCCACTATCTCTGAACACCTGTAGCCACAGTCTGCAGAACATACACAAGGAATATTGTGTGATTTACATATGGAGAAGTACTGCTTCCAATTGTAATGTATTAAACTACCAATTAATGTTGCCTTCTATTACAAACCAATCATATCAAAGTAATTTAGCCTCTTTTTTTAAAAAAAAAAAAAAATAAAAATAAAAAAAAATTGAAGAGATTGAGCCTTGCTTTCAGTATGCCATGGGTTCAGATCCAGCCATCTAGATTTTGGTCTGAAATCACTCCAGTCAAATGACGGGATCCTTCCTTTGGAATGCTACGGCCAGATTCTCACCCAACATGAGAATTAAGTTTTTCCCGGCGTACGGTTGGCAAGAATTCTTACCTTCTTCTCAAATGCTTACCTGTTTATTGTGCCCTGTCATCTTTCACCTTTAATGATGTCAACATCGATGAGGTGGAAAACCTTAAACAAAAAAGTAGAAAGGACTAAGCAAGGCACGATTTCCCAGCATTACCGTACAGCGATCAAAAATCAAGATGCCGTACGACATTTGTAACCAATGTTTTGCCAACAGAATCACTGTGACAAATTTGAGATGAAACAGTTTAAATTTCGCACACTATGCAGCACGGGTTACTGGTGCATGTGGCATGGCTTTGTGGGGGAGCGCATACCTTATGACGTCTGGATTGTTAGAGTAATCAATTCAAAAGTTGTTTAGTGACTGAAACAGGTTAGCAGTATCTTCATTCTGCATGCAACAGAATTATTAAAATATGACCATCTTGTATTAAGTCTGTATATAAGGATTTATAAGGAGGTATTTTTTTAACTGTTTTAGCAGCTGTTTTATCTTTATGAGTAATTGCACAACCATTCTAGGCTAAATTTCTTTTTTTTGTGGAAAAATATAGTTTGGCGAAATTATTTATCAACATCAAGCAACTAAACATCTAAATAAAGTAATGAGGTGGGTATTTTTTAATGATATTTTCATTTTTCTGCTGATTCTCTTTTTCACAGAGTGTTTTTGAAATAAGAAAAGTTTCAAGAGAGACTGCTTTGTCTGCAACAAACCTGATTATTATTAATTATAACTAATTGACCAATACGAAAAGTCTTATCTGAGACTTATAAAGCATGATTGTGTAACAAAGGTACTTGGATGGCTCTGACTGACAAAAATTCAGAGACTGTAACAAAATTAGAATTTTGAAATGCAAACACCTGGCAATCAAGAGAATACAACAGCTTTCCTCGGTGTCGGATGTACGTGAAACTTTTTTGCAACACTAAATAAGCAAGTGCAGTGAATGAAAATACAACATTTTGGTTGTTCTTTTCTCTGTCAAATCATGTTTTATCTTCATTGTAAGACAGTCACAGAATAGTGATAAGATCACTTGACAGTTGTGGCATTGAGTTTTTATCTCTGCACTCATTTGACAACAATCCAGAGAAATCTTTATTTGAACTTTTATTTTGTTGCAGAGTAACACGATAATGTGGATATGAACTAGGAGCAAAAATAGGAGTGAAAGTGAGAATATGCCAAAACAAATCAAATACTGAAGTTTGTGACTATTTTATTATTAAGTCTTCCATCTTGAAACTAAAGAAATGCAAGACTAAAACAGCTATCTCAGCAACTGAGGACCTTAGGCAAAAATCACCAACATACTGATGGACATGTAAAGGAGAACGAAAATGAATTTTGGAAATGATAGGTGAAGAAAGAAGTTTGGGGAAGAAGCTTACAAAAAGAAGAGACAGGCTAGTAGGTCATATTTTGAGACATGCTGGATTGGTTAATTTGTTAGTGGAGGGAACAGTCGAAGGTAAGAACTGTAGAGGAAGACAGAGATTAGAATATATGAAAGCAGATAATTGAGGATGTGGGTTGTAAGGGGTATGTAGAGATGAAGAGGTTAGCACAGGATAGGAAGGGATGGAGGATTGCATCAAACCAGTCGAAAGACTGACGACAGATAAAAAGATAAGTAAAATAAAGGAGAAGAAACTAGAGGAAGTTTTATCAGAATCGTACCATAATTTCAGATGTACTGGTAATTTATTTCTGTATTAAAACTATCAACAATTTTTGTCTGTGCAAAAATGTTATTTTATTGCTGTCCATGATTTCAGAAGTTTGCAAATCTGTAGATCTTTCTCTGCTACCGTGAGGTAATATTTTCCTAATTCATCCGTTTCATATGTTGTAAAGTAAATGTAAAAATTTTCATCTCTGCACAAATGAAGTTTATAAACACGGAGAATTTGTTTCGAAATAATAGCATTGCACATAATTGAAATATTGAAGTACCCATCTAATATAACTGGGCATTTATTTGTTAACTGAATAAATCTACAACTTATATACCAGCAGGAAAATCTTATTCTTAGAATACACTGCCAACAGCTGATGTTTCATATTTATTATTTCTAAATTAGAACAAAATTTCACTGTTAGTTTATTTAAATTTTTTGACTTTTAACTATGTAAAAATTGTTGGTTTATTTATGTAATTCAAACCCTTGGTCAGTCTCACATATGATGGTGCTCATTTTAAATTGTAATCTTCGTCATCTCCTGTCATCGCATGTATTAATTATACTGTGAAGATTCAAATAGTTTAATTACTTTGGACAGTTCTGGTCTGTTAAGCCATGAAGGAAGCATGTAGCTAATGCGGCATGTGGCATGCTTGTAGAGCTAACAGACTGGCCCGCACGATGCATTGGATTGCACGTTAGACACTAGATTCACTCTTGAGCTTTATCATTTCTGTATGTTGTGGTAAATGTCTCTTCAGTGGAGAATCGAGTTACTTTGTGCTGCAGTAAACTTGTTTGGGGTGAATCGAATGCGATGGTGAATACTATGAAACCAGTCTCAGAGCTGTGCTCTTCAGGGGAAAGAGATTTGAAAATCAAGAAAATGGGATGGGATAAAAATCATGGCAGCTGCATTGTTGCTGCTATTTGTGTCGGTTTGAAATGTTGGCTACTCTGATGGTTACCTCATAGCAGATGTTTTGATGATGTCGTGTGAGTTTCCATTGTGGTTTTAGCCATAATATTGTGATCAGTAGAAAATGTTGATTAATGTTCGATTTTGTGTTTATAATAAATTTTGTATAAACTAACATGCCTCTTTTTTAAATATATAAAATAAAAACTATACATAAATAAACAATTCCATTTCATCTTTATCACTAAAAAAATACAATATTAAACTAAATTTCGCTATGACAAACAAATAATAATATTTGGTAATCTAACTACACCAATTGAACTGGAGAGAATGTTATTTTCAAAATAGAAATGCATTTGAACGGTATATACCTAAGACATAATCGTTATTATTTGGTGTATCAGATATAGGACAAGTTATTATTCGATTAAAAGAATTTGATATTTTTTTAAATGTTATGTCATTCCAGAATTGATTGGTAGTCTGTCGGTGTTAGCTCAATGTTTGGGGAAACTCAAATATTTCTTCTGTATTTATACTTGAAACAATTAACTCCAGGCTTCCTTTTGAATTTCTTAACCTGCGTTTGCCAACCAGTCCACATTTGCTTGGTAGGATTAACTCCAGAGTTGTTACATAGGTATTTTTTTTACCTTATGTATCACCAAGCCCACTTTGTATTTGATAGGGTAATTTTTGAGAGTTAATACTGATATCTCTATCTTGTGTGTCAGGATTAACTAACCCTGTGTACACCACTATCTCACTCTGTATTTGGCAGGATTATGTCAGGACTTGCTACGCAGCTACTAAGCTGCATTTGTCACCAAATCCTTAGTGTATTTATTAGGATTATCTCGAGAGTTGCTACTGCTTCGTAGCCTCATTATAACTGACAGTATTAGTTTGGGAGTTACGACTCATTTTTTTATCCTGTGTGTCTTCAAGTCCATATTGTACTCGACAGGATTAAGTCTCTAGTTGTTACTGACATCACACGTATATTGTACTTGGTAGGATTAACTGTCCTGCCTTGCCCCCTCAGAATATTAATACACACTTCAGGTCCCTAAAACAAGGAATACAACCCCACCCTGCAGACGTTGCCCAAAACTCAAAAATCTTAATACAATAATTAAACCCTTCTAATATCAGGAAAACCAAATTTATATCTTTGAATTACTGCCTCACTACACCAGTTAATACAATTCACAAAGTCATTAATGATTATATATTAGAACGGAGACTTTCCCAGCGTACCACCTGTCAAGAGTTCATTGTGGTTATATAACACTTTGCACCATTTAGAAGATTTGACTTCTTATAGCCATAAAGTATTAGGTTCTGTTGCATTACTAACTTCTTTTACTAATGTAATTTGTGTAAATATATTTGTAGTGTGATGTTAAGAAGGTAACAAGGATTCAGATGTTGTGAGATATTTCGAGGGTTTTTTTAAAAAAAATTGCAATTGCTTGCTTCTATATAACCATCTGTTGGTAGTTCCTTAGCAGTTAATTCACTATGAAAAGTCATAAAAGTTGCACGTGGCACCGTGATTGGTCTGTACGTGGTAAATCTCAGTCGTGCAGATTTGTGTCGGTACACGTGACGCGTTTCAGGATCAGGGTGGAACACATGGAGCGGCAGTTGGCGAACCTGACGGGTCTGGTGCAGAAGGCGCTGACGCAGGCCCCGTCCCCCGCCGCCCCCGGGCCCGCCCCCGCCGCCGGCCCCACGCCCGCCCCCAGGGACTACGGCCGGGACGGTTCCGGCGGCCCGCAGGCCGCTCCCAGAGACAACGCCTACAGGAACGGTGAGGCCCGAACTGCCCGACTGCTTACACAGTCGACACAAGTCGCGTTAAAAATGTTGATCTGAATTATTTATTACCAACGTACATCACGTTGATATTCAGGCCTTTTATTATATTTAGCTGCTTTAATAATAAATTTTCTGTGAGTTATCCATATTGTGCAGCTAAATAAAAACATACTTTATGCAGACACATTTCAATCATTTACTCAATCGCCCTCAGTGCCCTAGAAAAACATACTGTAACAACGTTACAGCATGTGCATAAACTGTTCTAGAGCACCGAGGATGAGTGAATAAATAATCAAAACGCGTCTGCCAAAAATCTGTTTTTATTTAGCTGCACTAGACGGACAAGTCACAGAAGCCTTATTAAGTTACTTCGTGTCTGCAAATGTGGATTAACTTTGACTGTACCTCAGAATGTGCTGCTCAATAGGAATGAATGTAATGTAATTTAAGCTGTGATGGTATGCTCAATTAGTGACACTTTGGTTTATACGCTTAACATTGTACTAACAAGCAGCCTTAATACATTAACCTGGTAACTGTTTATATACTCGCAGATCTCTCCGGCATGCGGTCGGATCAATTCAACATAGTTCAACAAAAATTTTCGACGGCGTAGTGTGCCGTCACGTTCGTCTGCTGACCGGCGCGATGAGCGCAGTCCGGGACGCGACTGCAGGGGCGATATTTATACCCTCCCAGCTATCCCCTCCACTCGCACCGCAGCGCTCCGATGGCGTCGAGCGGTGCTTTTCGGTCTGCGTGCCTCGGCTCTGGTGCTCGCGGAGTCGCTCGAGTGCTGGGTTCCGAGCTTGGCTCAGTTGGGACCCGCTGTCTCTTTGTTTACGAGGTTATCCCGTAGCCGGATCGCGGTGGCTTCCTTGTAGACACAGTCCCAAAAGTGAGATGTGTTTCTCAGAACTTTGGTGCCTTCATACCTGATAGAATGCCGGGTCTCTAGACGATGTTCAGCAGTAGCCGATTTTGACGGCGAGGAGGGGACGGGGCGAACGGTATACATACCGCCCCGGCCCGGCAGTCGCGTCCCGGACTGCGCTCCTCACACCGGTCAGCAGACGCAACCTGAAGACGGTGGTCCGTTACGCCGTCGAAAATTCGTTGCACTACAAGCAGTTGATCTGGCAGCATGCCTGACAGATCTTCAAGCCTCAGATTCACAGGGAAAAACCTCTGATTAATCTCTTTTATCTTGGTGTGGCATTACAGACAAAAATAAAAATGAATACAAGACTATGATAAACATTTACACTATACTACAATAGTATTGATTATAGAAGTATAGTTTCATCTAGAAGGAACAGAAGATAGTATCAATTTACCAGTAATTTCTCTTTAACTCAATGTGGTGAAAAAATTTAAATCTATCTCTGTAGACAGATTCCTATTTTCTCTTGTTTCACTGCTGTTTTCAGGGTTATATTAATGTTACTACATATTTAAAAGATATTATCACTCATTAAAACTTATGAACTGTCAAACTAAATTATTAACTACTTTTGAAGCTACAAGGTTTTTTGTATAAACTATGTTTAACAGTGCAGTTGTAATAATACAATTGTTTAAAAAATTGTTCTCGGGTGACTAGCAGAGTTGGATGAGTGTTATAATTACACAATGTTTCGGCACTCTCATTCGTTGTCACCATCTTCTGGTTAAGTGCGGTCAGGAACGTGCGACGTTGCTGAGCCAGACCAGACTCCTGCCGCTACACTGCGATTGGTCGGCTGTGGAACCGGTCGTAGCCGGGGTCAAGTCTCGTCACAACTTGAATCGATGTCACGATTGAGCCACGGCTTGATTCGATGCCCCTTTTCACGCGGCCTGTAGCAGACTGGCCAAAAGTTGTCGCTCGTTCGAAGGTGATATCCGAAAACGAAGCCTTCGCCTTAAATTGCTTATCCGTCTGTTGTGACAATATGGATCCGTTGTGGGCCTGACTCGTATTGAGCCATGCTGCCACACGATTGGTTGGCTTTGGAACCAATTGTAGCCAGGCTCCTACCTCATTGTTCGAAAGAACTGATCAGTAATGCCTGAGCAACAAATCGCTCGCTCCTGTTACTAGTGCACTCTACATTGATCTGGACGCGCCGTGTAATGTCGACTAATAGTAGCGATGATTGGCATCGAGGCTTTACTCCGCTGGTACACACTGTCGCAGTTGATGAGGTTAGACGTGAGACGAATTTCTACTGCTTCTGTAAGGATGCTGTTCCAGACGCTCCCAGTATGCGCCAGTACTCTAGTATTTTGGAAATCAAAGCCATGGGCCCCATTCAAGGCCGTGTTCCACCACCGCACACTTGTCTTTCTGCCCTAGACGAACCTGTCGTGCACGTTCTAGATAACGTTGGTAAACACACTGCACTGTTCCAATGTAGCCCTTTCCACATTCACAACTAATGCAATACACCCGACGCGTCCGCATAGCAAGGTCATCCTTGGGGGAGCGCAAGACATTGTTCACCTTCGGTGGTGGCAGGAAAACGGTCTTAATTCCACGGCTACGATTGGTTCCAAAGCTAACCAATTACGTTGCAGTATAGCTCAATGTGAGTCAGGTCCACAACGGATCCGTGTTGACACAACAGACGATTAAGCAATTTATATCAAAGGCTTTGTTCTCGGATATAACCTTCGAACGAGCGATGACTTTGGCCCGTACGCTACAGGCAGCGTGAAAAGGGGCATCGAATCAAGCGCAGCTCCATAGTGACATCGATTCAAGTTGTGACGAGACTTGACCCCGGCTACGACCGACCGATCGCAGCGTAGCAACAGGAGTCTGGTCTGGCTCAGCAACGTCGCACGTTCCTGACCGCACTTCACCAGAAGATGGTGACAACGAATGAGAGTGCCGAAACATTGTGTAATTATAACAGTCCTTTAACTCGGCTAGTCACCCGAGAACATTTTTTATAATCTCAGCGCTGAGAAAAACTGAGTTATTATGTAATACAATTGTATGTAGCTCAGAGCTAACTGATTTTTGTTTCTGACATTCCATAATCAAAGCTGTCAGAATTGCTTAAACAATATTGGAAGGGTGTTGTGCTTTGGACCGACCCTTGCCGCTGATGTTTTGTGCTGTGTACTAATCTTGTCGTCTGTTAACCCCCGTTTTCCCCTCCTTGCCACCTTGGTAAGCTGATGTTTTGTGCTGTGTACTAATCTTGTTGTCTGTTAACCCCCATTTTCCCCTCCTTGCCACCTTGGTAAGCTGATGTTTTGTGCTGTGTACTAATCTTGTCGCCCTTTAACCCCCCTGTTTTCCCCCCCTTCAAGCTGCCGAGGAGTTCGACAAACACTCCAGCTCGAGCTCTGCGTCCTTGCCAGGTTGGTAGCCCTGCACATTCTTATTGTTTCCCTACAATCGGGAACTACGCATGCACGTCAGTTCAGTAATTTTGGGCAAATATTCGTCTTAGCTCGTCACCGCAGAACGAAGGAGTCGGCCGTGATGAAATCTCGACCACTAAATTTCCATCTCGTACAAAAAAAATGTGTAATTGTACATTATGATAATAATAATAGTAATGGACTAGGAAAAATGCTATAAAGCTATTTAAACTTGAACATGAATAGAGAATAGTGTGCTTGGAGTGTGGGTGGTGATATGGTTTACTAGTCATGTTTAGGCCACCATGCTTTGGCCTCCTGTGCGTCGACGGGTTTGGAAATCAACAGGTCACGCTAGGACAGATCAGTACTCGGACAGCGTATAAACTGTGTATTCCGGTCGCAGAGTAACAGAGTAGGCAAACACTCTAGCTATCAATATTTAAAGGCAACAGGATCGTAATGTCTCGAAATAACAGATGGACGCAGATAAGCAGTATTTTAGCACAACTTACAATCCTGAAATAATGACTGATTACGCAAAATATTGTATATTTGCCCTTTTTTGTACCATTTCAGCTTTCTTACCCTTAATGTTGTTAAGTTATGGGTTTTCTTTTGATATCCTTGTTTATATGTACATTATCTTAGATAATTGTGGGGAAAATACATTTTTAAGGTTTTGATGTGCTCGTTATCATTGAGCAATGACAAGATTGTATTTAACTGTAAACACTTTTATCAGGGTGATAGCTAGTTGCGAATTTTAGATTGTTGTTGGTATAAAGTTCGTAGATAACAATAAAATGAAATATTTCAAAAACACGTTTTGTTCACTAATCGTGAATTTATAATTCCAAACATTGTGAACCTTCATACAAACAAGTTGACATTTTTACAATAAATCGATTTTATATCTTCACAAATAGTGTACTATACGTCCATTGGGACCACATTTTCCAAAATTTTATTCGACTTCATTGAAAAAGTTTTACTTAACACTGTTTACCATCGCAGCAAACACGGGCCAAAAGGTTTCCGTGTTTTTAAAATTTTATGGATATTTTTTTGCTTGTGTTGCATTAGAGTTTTCCAATTTTTCTCCTCTGTTTTTGTGGATGTTTGGATGCCTGCCGTAGAGAGGCTGTTGTCGCTTCGAGCTGTCGCATGTCGGAAGCGGATCTCGCCTCCCGGTCGGGACGTTAACCGTTTTTGTGTTGTCTTTCAGATGATACTTACCTCAGGAGCGACACGAAGCCACCGAAGTTGGGGAAAGGTCAGCACCGTCAGACGACGCGCAAGTTTTGACGATACCTGTTTTTGCATTGTTCTGCATGATACTGTTGTGTTCAGACTGATCTCTTTCAGGAGTGTTTTGCTATCTCAGATCCAATGTAAATAAGTGAGGTACTGTTTTGCTTTCTAGAGGATTAGGAAGAGTTGAGAATAAACATTCTATTCTACTTAGTTTAGCTCATTTGCTATGTCAGCTTCTTCCTTCTTTGTGTTTTTATTTCTCTTTCTTCTCCATATTTAATTTTTTATCAAAAATACCTTTTGTTTGTTTTCCTCTGAGTGCTTGATGTGTTTGGCATGTTTTCAGTTATGTTTTATTTTCTGACATGACTGCTTATGCAATCAGATCTGACTGAATGCTTCTGCTGATGCCAGATTATTACCTTTTTTTTGTTAAATAACAATTCATTTAAGAAAAATGGAGAAATTTTAATGCACAGGACTTCAGGATACCTACATGTTCAGATTTTCTATAGAAATGTCTGCTCAAACTTTTGAATTAACTAAATTAGCGCTCATGTTAGGAGCTGTGTGAAGAATTGCCTTTTTGATTCAAAGTTGTAATTTTTGCATAGTATCATAATGGAATTTGTTTATGGACCCATAAAAGTATGTACCTTCTGACTGATCATTTTAACTCTATTAAATTAGATGAAACATATTTTCTGCTCAGACTTGAAATTGTTTAAAATTTTTATTTGGTGTTAGTTCAGTTGCAGTCTCAGTTGATAGGTACATTGAATATCACCCAGAAATTGGTCGATTTGCAAGGGGGAAAAGTATATATATATATATATATGTATATGTATATATATATATTTACCTTAACTGGAGTGTTTGTAAATTTTTCTGTGCTGTCTTTATTATTTTTAGCCACTTTTTAACATTTTTTGTTATTCTCAGTCTTTGAACCGACATTTTAATTCCAGTTTTGTAATCTCCCCTAAAACATTTAGCACTTCTGTTTTCAGTCAGAAGTAACACAGTACAACATCTTTGACAGGCTGCAGTGGTAATTTTGTACGGAAAATCAAGTTTTTTTAAGATTTTATATTTATTTTATATCAAGGGACACTATACCATCTTTCTGTATTTTATTTTCTGCCCAGAAATTATATATTACATTACTAAGGTTTTTGAAGCCTTTTCACCTATTCTATTACTTAATAACATATTTGGAAGTTGTTGGGTTTTCTTTCTTTTTTAATTTCCATTTTGCATGTTCACTTTTAGCTCATAACTACATCATGAAACTTACTTTCTCCTCCTCCTTGGTAGTTGCAGGCAGGCAAGGAATAAATAATCCCACAAAAAAAATTCTTTTGAAAATAGGGTCGTCTTCTGGTTGTTTAAGTTATGAGATCTCGTTCTGAGCCAAATCTACACTGAGTATTCATTTCACTTTCTGAAAGAGAAAGGTTTGTCTCGGCGTTAGGAATAGAAAGAAAAAAAGGGGGGAACCAGGAGCATTAGACATTATGGAAGTCATAATTTAAACTGAAATTAAAAACTTGCTTTATTCTAATACTTAAAAACCTGAAAGAGGTGCAAGGGAAATCTTGACTTTTATTTATTTGTAAGTATTTATAAGTAGAAGTTATATTATCTACATTACTAAAATATCGCAGGCATAATAGCCAAACCAACAGAATTTTTTAAATTTTAAATCAACAATCCATAATACTGTTTCAGAGAGCTATGCTGTGCAGTGTAGACTGGGTTAAACAAGATCTCATAACCTTTTGTCATTAAACAACCATGAAACTTGGCGTTCTCTCTACAGGATTTATTTTGTTAATTGATTGCTTATTCCAAGTCATTGCTGGAATGTAGCAGTTCCATTTGAAAACCCACGGATAAGGACATATCAGAATTCAAGTATTGTCAATATACGTGTGTAATAACAACGTTTGCACAAACAATGGAAGTACTTTGGTGTGAGTGATGCTATGTGGTTGCCATGTATTTCACTGCCATCAGAAGCAAATTCCAAGTAATTTTCAAACTAAGCATGGAAGCAAGTAAAATTTATCTATTTATATGCCAAACAGCTTTGTACATAAAGAAATAATTCTTAACATAAACATATAAGATAATTCATAAAAGTCTTTTAATGTTGGAGGTTAGTCCAGCATGAGACCCTCCAAAGAAGTTGATGTTGGTAGCACGTGAGTTAACCAGACTTACTATTCTACAGTATGGGTTTTACAGCGTCCAGCAGTCTTCTTGTTCAAAGATCTACCCAAGAGCAATTAAATTGGAATTGCTCGAGTATTTCTGGCGAATCAATAAGAGCATTGACAAGTTTGTAGAAGAAGCATAGGTCTGCCAATTGCCTCTGACTTCGTGGGCTGTTAATGTTATAATAATGATACACATCACACACTCCTGTGATGTTTTAATCACGAGGATAGTGTATCAGGAACTTATGCTGAATTTTTTCGACACAGCTAATTTGTTGATCTGTAAATGGGGACCAGACAATACTAACATAATCCAGTAATAGTTTGACAAGGTAGAGAAAAGTCAAAACAGTGTATTAACGTTTTTTAATTCTTTCCCAGATATGCATATAAATCCAAGGACACGAAATGCTCACAGAGTTATGTAGTTAATATGATCGGAGAAAGTAAGCCCATCATCACTTTTAGTGAGTGAACCATTTACACATTTTGAATACATAATGAGTAGTTAATAGCCAGCAGGTTGTGACGTCAGGAAGACACCACGACAGCTCATTTTTTTAATACTAAGTTGCAACTTATTTACCCAACACCATATCTCTAACTCGAAAATGTTTCGTTGTATAATATCGATGTCGTGATCACTGTATATTGCTCTGAAGATCTTCATATCATCAGCATATAGCAGATACTTAAATTTTTCACCAATGTCATTTATGAATATGCTAAATAGGATAGGTCCTAGATGGGAACCTTGTGGTACTCCAGAGGTAACAGTGTACTCATTCGACAAATGACCATTCACTCGTACTTGTAAACGCCTCTCAGATAAATACGAGCGAAGCCAGTCCAAGACCTTGGATATTATCCCATAACGACTTAATTTACTAACTAGAATTTCATGGTTAACCGTGTCAAAGGCCTTGCTGAAATCAGTACACAGGGAGTACACATTTCTTCACTGCATTAAATACGAAGTTAATATAGAGATAAGTCGACATAGATCTTCCACCAAAGAAACCCATTAGTGAAGCTTACTAATCTCTGTCTGAGGCTTGTATCGTCATCCAGAGCAAAGCAGCAAACAGTCAAATATGCACTGAAACGTTTGAGGTTGCCGTTGGAAAAATACTGGGAAAATCACCAATACTGGAATTTGTTTTATGATTTTGACGTGAAATCGTGCACGGGTTCAAATTACCTGTTTCTAGCGTCATCGGAACTCCTGTGGAATTCTGATAATCGAGTGTCATTGTCGGTTCTTCTAAAGTAAGGAGAGGAACGATGTAAAATTTTACGTATCAGTAAAATTTAAAAAGCTTTATCTATGAGGAAAATCTGCCTCATATAAAGATATTATTGTAGAAAGTGATTTCACGCTCAGGAAGACATACAGAAACTTGTTTTTTTCTTACAATTCTGAGCCAAATTTCAGCTTCCTACCACTACATGAAGTGGTTTAGAGTTTTCAACATCGCCAGTCAGTAACAAAATAGATGAAGTGAGCATATTAATAACATCCAAACTAAGAACAGGAAAGAAACTAAATTCAATGTATTTACTAAACTTGTTGATATGTTTATATTACAGAAATTTGAGGCTTTAAACATTATCTGGTCCAAAGATACTAAGGTACAGAAATGGCCTGAATCGCTCTGATAAAAGGGCAGTTAGAATTGATTTGCAGACTGCGACCAATTCACATGTACCAGAAGTGAAACAGTATTCACAAATTACAGAAACATTTACTTTTTAAAACTTCACTGTCATTCTTAAAAGCTAAGTGAACTTGTTCATTCGTTAATGAGGTGAAAGTTGTAGACTTTAAAAAAAAAAAAATCTTTTATCAGTTTTAAAGGTGAAGTTTGTTTCCATATTTAGTACTGTGATTGTTTATAGCTAATTTTTAATTGCATGTTGCATAGCAAAATGGTGTAATTTAAAATATATATATACTTTTGCATCTTATCAGCATGAATACTTTCCAGTAGCCTGATGAAAGTTCTTGTGTTTCCAGGCATATATTTTTGGAAAACTGTGTCTCGCAAGACGTTAGCAGTGAAGAAATGAGACACCGACTAACATCCCGTGTCCTTGTCGGCTGCTTCTTTCTGTTGATGTTCTGTGGTGGAGGGAAATCTGTTTCATACATTTTTCTGCTTTCTCGTTTCATTTCAACAAAAATATGTGCAATGTAGTCTTCACGGGTGTACCGCCGGATAGTGTTGTGGAAACACAATATTTCGGCGCCTCTTCCTTAAGGAAGAGCGGCACCCGAACCATCTCAGTATCTGTGGGTCAGCCGACCAGTGCAGATGTCTCTACACCTGAAGAAGACGGCGGAGCTAGCCGTCGAAATATCGTGTTTCCACAACACTATCCGGCGGTACACCCGTGAAGACTACATTGCAGTCATACGCCAGGAAAGTCTTCGTTCTTACAAAAATATATGTATTTTTGACATATTTTCAATATCTGTTCAGTGATAGTGTGGCATGATTTTTTTTTTCTTTTTATACTAAATTAAAGTTGAGGAGGTGTGTCTGGAATGAAACTACCAGGTACCTGGCAGCTCTTAACCACTAAACCAAAAATGTTTCTTCTATTGCTATCACAGCTGTCAGATACCTGTCCGACTTTTGCTTGTTTATCTACAGTAGTTTTCACTGCCTGTGTAGCAAAAAAAAAAAAAAAAAAAAAAAAAAAAAAAAAAAAAAAAAAAAATCTGTTGTTTAAGAATGTATGAAGCTGTACATTTGTAGCTGGGAGGTTTGATCCAAAATATTATGTCGTATTTTGATTAATATTTCACAAGCCACTATAATAAAATCATCCACTCGAATACTTACAACTTGTGTTGTCAAATATATATATATATATAAATCAACTATCCTAAGAGGTTATAGTAATCATTCTAGAATTTTTTTTTCATTGTGTATCTAAAGTATGATTAATAAGTTACCATTGTTTTCATGAAGTAGTATGGAACAAGTGTTAATAATAGCTTTGTGGGTTGTGGCTTCAATAGTTAACATAATCACACTATTAATGTATGCTACCTCTATTACTTAGTACCGTACAATTCCCTCATTTATTTTATGAAATAAATCTCATTTTCACCATAATTAATGTATACTTGTCTCTAGTCTTGTGCCTCGCTGTTGCTTCGAGTGATGTGTGTGTGTGTTTTTGTATTTGTGTACGTGTCTCGTCAGCTTCTGTTTCCTGTTCCCCGACAGACAAATCCGTATCGTTTGAGAAGTCCGTCTCCTTCTCGGACGAGCCTCCGGACATGAACTCGCCGAAGCAGCATTCCCCCCAGCACTCCGGTGAGTAAAAGTGACGTACTGTGCCGCAATCAGACAAATAAGTGTAGTAACAGTCCAAATAATCGTGATTACGGACTGTAAGGTGCAATTAAATAGGTAATTGAGTAATTAATTAAGAATCTAAAGTTTGTGGTAATGGGAGTGAGGCACTAGGAATATTTTATTATTGTTTTAAGCAAACTGCTATACATGGAGTCCTGCAACTAGAGACAGATCACATCAGTTTATTTTAGTAAAAGTCTCACGATATCCGAGATATTGACAGGATTTACCAGGAGAAATCTATCTCGACTTTTAACAAAATCAGCTTCCGAGTCTTTTGGAGAGTGTGCCGCTCACAACGAGGGAAGAAATGTGGTTCGGGGATCAAAATCGCCGTACCTGAATCCCTCGGTTTTTTTTTTATTGGGGCCTCCTAAAACATTTAGTTTACGCGGCGGAGGTAACTTCGAGTACAAAGCTGGGTGAAAAAATAAAAACAGCTGCAGATAACACATTACTTAGAGAAACTATAAAGCAAGGATAATTACTCTGTGAGAATTGGTTAATGGGTAGACGAAAAACTAACCAGGTAGCTAAGAGTTAGGACGAGTGTGAGAAAAGTTCAGGTGTTCATTTTGAATGGTAAAGGCTACTGCAGCAAAGGACTTTTAGTAATGTTCGGAGTTTTTAGGCTTGGATAATTTCTTAATAAATGGAATCATCTCATAGAAGGTTAACTATTTATTTATTTTATATAGTAAATGAATTAAGGTAAAGTCTAAAGTTTTGAACAAGCCAAAAAAAACAAACAAACAGAACAGTCATCTCTGGCATTCAGAAAAAAAAGGAAAAATACGAATTCCGATAGTCCAACAAGAAGTAAGAAGAAGAAGAGTCATTTTAAAATACAACAGGTTATGCTGACCAATTAAAAAAAAAAATCGTGCATAAAAAGATTTAGGGCGTGGATAAGAGCGAACGACGCCCGTTTTGAGCATTTTTTATAATTAATGAAATAAAAAATATTATTTGCATTTGGTCTGTCTATTACCTGCATGCACACCATAAAAAAAACATTAAAAAAATCGTTCATTTTTTTACTGCATATTTAAAATGCACAATGGTCTCTTTAGCAGATTGAACTAGCATTAAACAATCATTTTAAAAGAAGTATAAAATAATTGTACCATTCAAGATGTTTGTAAGATTTTCGATTTAAAAAAAAAAAACATTGTCTTAGATGACTCAAACATCCTTGAGTAAATTATAAAAAAAAGTCTTAATTTGTAGAAATGGCATGCAATAAACTGAACAAAATCAATAAACTGAACAAAATCAATAAAGTCAATATCTCGAAAATGGCGAGACTTATAGTAAAATAAAATTTCCTTATATAGTAGGAAATGAAGTGACATGTGTGCGGTTGCAGGATTATTCCCGTATGTCAGCCACCCAGGGATAGGGAGGAGACGTCCCTTCCTGACACCAACACTTCAGACATCTGGGGGGAGGAGTGTTGTGTGTTCTTCCACAAGGCAGAGAGGTTCCAAACTTAAAGTCAGGGTCGGTAACACCAACGTGAAAAGACACGACGCGATCTAATATACCGTTACCCGAACGGTATTTGTGCCCCTCCGAACACAGATACGATCGACAGCTGTACAGGAACCTGCTCTGTCTCACTATGTGCGATTACGTGAAAGAGAGTAATTATGCCGAGATTAATTGTTTATATTTAGTACTGTTGGTTTGGAAGATTCATGTGAACGTATTTAACGATTACTATGCTAAGATAAATGGATGATGTTTAGAACTGTCAGTTTCTGGACAAGTCGTGTGCATTTGTTGGTGGTTCGTCGGTCCACTTATTATTTAGTTGTAACTGTCCCCGCCTCTTAACCTTGTGATCAATAAGTAAATATCCTCCAATGGATGCAGTCAAAGAAGTCCAATCAGTAGAAATTAGCAAGACCTTCAAACACTCTCGCTTGTTGATTTCGTTATGCGGAAGTTCCTACGAGTTACCGTAGTTGTGACTATATTTACACACTGGTTGTTTCTGTTTAAAATATTTTCTGGCCGCCAGTCTGGTACTCCTGCTTGGTGGAATAATAATTCTGACACTGTTAAGGAAATAAGTACACAACATCAAACAAATGTACCAACACACAGCGGGTTTTAACTTTTGCAATAATAGTTTTATTAACACGAGACTATTTCCACCGACGCGAACCATCAGACAAAAGATTAGACAAATCTGACATTCTCCTCTGAAGAATAGGTTCGTAAAGATAGTGGTGATAATTGTGAGTCCTTACAATCAGTTAAACACAGTTCGATCTTACCACACGTACTGTTCTTCACTGTATCGTATGTTTCCTGTTTCTTACACTTCCTTCACAGTTTATACCAAGTTCTCACACATCTTCATAGTACTTCCTTTCCGTAATCAACCTTCTCGCTTTTCCTAACCTTTTTTTTCCCACAACATTCCTTTTTTTCACTCCCTTACTTCTGAGATAATCCCCTGCGTATCTGCAATATTACAACACCTGAAAATATCGATCTCTCCATCTACGTTCTCACACATTAACACTGTTCTAACGCCATAGTTCTCACTGTGGTGTTACAAGTTATTAGAGATGGGGTGGGGGGGGGGAAGGTTACAACACGCTTGGTGAAAAAATAAATAGTGAATTATCGCCGACATACGGTGGAAAATTTTAGTGGTACACATTAAACTATGGCTAGAGATTAATTAATTGAAGGAATGTATTTAATCAGACAGAGTGAATTACAAGCCAACCAGTTATCACAGTCTGGATGTACTACGTGGGACAGAGCTGTGCGTTGTCTTGGTTTGATCGCGTGGTTGCAGTGACGTGGAAGTGCAGTGGAAACATTCCAAATGACGATTCGAGATAATACGACAGGCAGTATACTGCTGAAATGGCGTCTCATGGTGTTGATGATTTTGTGGTTATTAATAATGTTTATGACAGAGCAATATTCCTGCTTACTTTTGCACTAAGCAAAGTACACTTACAATTCGTAATAAATTGTCCATAACCTTAATAAATTACCTACCCCATTCCCTCATCTACAAATAAAATGTTTCGCGCTACCCTGTATCCGAAATTAAATGTTAGTTTAGTCTCATGATCCTCCATGTTCTACTCCTAATACCGACCTTATTGCCAATATACGCCTTATACACTCCCAGCACTCTCTTCACCCTCCAATGACTCCCAACCCAGCTCCTTTATCATATCAGTTATTGATCTGTAAGGAACTAAGCTGCTATACCGGGGTGGAGTATAGGCTTAGACACCTTAGCAGAATGTTACCTTGTAGAAAGGTCTGTTGAATTTGACTAAATAATTGCCTGGATAGAGTATTCAACTGTAAAGCTTAACGGCCGCCACAGAGCTTATTTGAACCAAAAGCTTAGGAAAGGTTCTAGTTCACTACTAAAATATTTGAGAATCCACTTAATGAAAAACGAATTTTATTCCAAAGTCACATTTCAGAAAATAGCTGTTACAGTTGAGTAGGCAATCAAACAAACGGTTCCAAAAAATTGCAAATTATGTAGAGGAAGAAGACCGACCGAAACCCCTTTTAAAAATTTAAAAGTTTATAGCCCCTACCATCGCCAATCACTCGTCAGAAAATCTAACACGGTGGTACGTCAGCTCTGCGGTCACTCAAAGTTTAACAATTTCTGGCTATTGCTTGGCCTAACCGACACATACTCGCGCAGGTCTACAATACGCAACGTTCCCAGGAAACAGACAGACGACGAAATCGAAAGACAGCCAGACGGTCTGAGCAGCAAGCTGTATACCCTCAGCTGCCTGCTTGATGAATACCGACGCTTTCCAAAAATAATATAAAAAGGTGTAATTATAGAATGTGTTCTATCTTTAATCGTACGTAGCCTGACCTTCAAGGATTATGAAAAGTATTTAGTGAAAATTCTCAAATAATTATCTTGCTTGTAATTGATTTTAGTTTTCAGGCGTATTGCTAAAAGTTTCCGAAAGTTAATTAGTGATTCCCCAATTTATTTCTAAATTTAAGCACTTCTTAGGTGGCCCTGCTGAATTACAAATTATCGTGATAAAATTAGTGTCATTGTGTTCTATGTTAATTCCTGATTCCAGTGGTGTAAATTTTATTATGATCGGTGGTATAATGGCAAAGTTATGAGTCTAACAAAGATCGGGTTTAAAACTGTTTAGCAGATACTTAGATTCTAGTTCATAATTATTAAAGTGTTGTTTATATCGAAAAAGTGAAGTTATCTGAATTTCCTTTGAATTTAGTTATGTGTTTTAACATTTGGTTTATTTGCAAATAAATCTTGAAAACTACCACGTGTGGATTACGACAAAATAATCTTAAAAATTGGTTTAATATCTGTTCTAATGCAAGGAATGTTCTAAAAGTTTAGTATGTTATACCAGATTTTACGTTATTTTGGGAAATTTACTTTTTAGTTCGAGAAATTACTGAAAACATATGTTAAAAAATGTTGAAAGTGAAAGTGTATTTATCGAAGTGTTTCAAATTTTATTTTCTTTATTTACACAGTCTGAAACTACAGAATTTTAGTGAATTTATTTTTCTTTTGAATTATTATTATTATTAAATTACTTTACTGCATCAAACAGTGTTAATTATCACGTAACAAAAATCTGTTGTTTACAAGTTGGATGATAGTGGATTACCCTATTCCAGGTTAGTTTAAAGGTTCTTATATTATGTGTTGAGTGGCTTTACTGTCTTTAAATCGGTTTCTCTTATCCTATACTTGTAATGAAAATTATATATTTACTGGGAAGCTTACTCCCTCCCTTATGCCTTAAGCTAAGAAAACTAGAATTTACCCAAATTCTAAGGTGCTTACAGATCGCGTTCTGCTGTAATTTCCACTGACAAATCTAGCAGCCCTTGTTTGCACCCTCTCCAACTCCTGTATTTAATACCCATAATGTGGGTCCCATACTACACTACCATATTCAAGCAATGGTCTTTACCCTTTGATAATGACAAATGTTTCACATTCCATCTCCGTTAGTTCCATCTCTTAACAGGTGTGGGATTTCAGAACCTCTCCCTAACACCACGTCTCAGTTTTCTATATGATTGTACAGATTGTTGTGTACAGTTAGAAGTTGAATCTATAGTGAATACTGAATAACAAGGGAAGATATTTTTTAAAAAAAATTCTTTGAAAACTTAGTATGAGTACCATATATGTCATTGTTTGTAGTGTAACTCGGATATCGTATGTCTGACGTATCACCTCGTGTCTGTTTATGTCTGTTTAGGAACATCGTGAGCTTTATAGATAGACGATTTTAAGCACTTAATCCAGGTTTCTGCTAAATCGTTGATTCAGAATCACAACCTGTTGGGACCGAGGCAGTTAATATGGAGTTGGCAAACAAACAGTTTGGGGTTTTCCGACAAACAGTGTCTGTCAGTTGTTTGTCACAGAAAGCAGATGGAAAGTAACTTCTTATTCCATGTTGTGTGTAGAGTACAGATACTTTCTGGACAGACAAACATGTGATGCAGTTTTTATTTTCCATTAGTCATAGATATAGTTTGTGTTCAGCCATTTTCATTCAAGAGTGCAATTTAATATACTTGAAGAGTTATGAGAAACATTACCTCAAAAGATAATTTTAAACCAAGTAAGCAGAAATAACAGCATTTATTTTACATCCATGCTCTAAACTATGGCTTAACTTCAATATCTGCATCATTTATAAGTTGGTGGAACTGCCTCTTTGTGGTTCATTTATTTCGGTTTTATATCTTGAGCATGTTTGAGAAACAATCTGGAATTTGGATTTATTATCTTGACAAATCAACATTAGTTTCAGACGTTGAGCCTGAATATTAATTTTGTTTCAAAAACATTGGTTGAAATCAACATTTTTTAACAAGTAATATGGTGCAGAGCTATTTTTTTTTTAAAAATGAAGCAGGATTCTGATGACTATAATTTTTTTTCATTTAATCTTTGACCCACCTTTTCTGTTAGTAAAGTGGTATTGCTATAATTTGTTTTCAACCACATTTATGATGGCTGTGACTAATTTTTTTGTAGTGTAGAAAAACTAATTCATTACAGAACTTTCTGGTTTAACAATTTACTTTTTGGAGTCAAATATTAACTCGTTCTTTTTTGTTTTTTTAATGGGAACAAAGTTTTTTACTGACTAACATTTCTCTTTCTTTATGAAATTTGAGATGAATTAAATTCTTTTTGTAGAAGTTTTTTGTGTAATGTTGTTGGAACTAACAGTTTTTCTTGGTTTGCTCTCATTTTCCCCAAATGCAGCGGATTCGAAACCAACTAAACCAGCCATTAAATCGTCAACGCTTCCTAGAATGTCTTCACAAGGTAAACTGAAATTCTGAATTGCTGGGAAGAGAAGTCATATTCTTTACTTCATTTGTTTAGATGTTTTCTTATACTTATTTGGTTGATGTAAATTTAAACTGTTGATTGTATCATATTGTTTTTTATGTCATACCATTGATTTGTCTTATTCCATCATCACTAATGTTATTTTGCAGTGGTGATGTAATATTTTTCCTTTTTTTTCAATATTTTGTGACATTCCTGCAATAACAAACATAAGTGTGTTTGTCAGTGAGTATTGTCTAAAACTGTTAAATTTGTATCCTGCTTTTGAGTTTTTAGCTTTCTTAATTTCATTTATAATTCTATTTTCATATTTTGGCAATTAAATCTCAAAATTAACACTCTACTGGGCAGAAATATGCTCCACTAAATTTTAAACTATGTACATGAATTATTTTTCTTTTGTGTTTCAAGTATTCCCTTAGAAAAATATATAGGAAAACTGTAGTTGTCTGTACATGAGTCAAAAACAAATGACTGTTATAATCAGCGTAATAATTATTAGTCTATAATAAAAAATAAAATCATGGTTAAAGTAGAGAGTTTATCTTATAGTTGACCACGTATATAATTGCAGTTTCCTAATTGTGTAGACATTTAAACAAATGAGGTGTCTGTATTTGTGTCGTGTCTTCACAGAGCGGGACCGTCACAAACCGGCCCCTCCTCCGAAGCCCGTGTCGCTGTCGCCCGGCCAGTACGACGGCCGGCACGTGTACAGAGGTAAGTAACAATCTGCTCGCACCTTTATTGTCGATCCACACCAGTAACGATAAGTGCCGTGTCTGTTATACGTATATGTACCACAGAAGCCAGTTGTTGGACATCTTAGAGGTAGATGAATGGCTTTAACAAGACAAGTAAATAATTGATTGTATCATTGCTTTCCTCTGTAATGTGAATTGTCTGTGAATAATATCGCAAGTGCTATCTGAAAATAAGTACCCGTAATGCGAGTGATAATTAGGAGAGGCGTGACCAACTGTTTTGGTCCGGGCGGTGGGCTAGCAGAGAGAGTGCCAACCTTTAAGATGGAACAATTTAGACCAGGAGTATTTGAGAAATAAAGTAGAGAGTGGAAAGACTTAAGCGGCAAAGGATCTTTGTTGTTCGAAGTGAGAAAGAAATCCACGATCACCTAAATAGACCCACACGACAGTAGGAGAGGTTATGTTTGGCTGAGAATCCATAGGGATGGTCAGCCATATTGCAGAATGTACAATATTATTCATGGTGTCAGTATGTGTAGAAACGCCGTACGGTCGGTGGTGAAATCGGTGCAGAAGCCACGTGGCGAACTAGCCGTGCCGTGCCCGTCTTAAATGTGTCCGCGATGTGACGACCGTGTCGCTTGTCATGCCAAAATGTTTGTGGGAGTTAACACTTTTGCCTGAACTGTGAACAATTAAGTTCTTGACCATGTTGTAGCCTTTCTGAATCTGGTACCTAATTATTTAAGAAATTGGCCACCACACATTCGTATTAAAGGATAATTTAAATAAAGTCACTTGACACGGTTTCAAAGTAACACAATACTTATATTCTTGATAAAGTTCACTCACACATTGTCGGTACCAGATACGTCGATAAAGCATCAAACAACAGTTTCATTGAAGAATACAGGTTAAGCACATTAGTACGAGAAGACAAACTCGTTAAGTCCCCCTAACATTAGTGAGTACACCACTACGGCAAGTTGGAATTTACTGAAACCACTACTGCTCGGAGCAGTTCGCCCCGCTGACTAGCGTGGAGTTATGCGATCACTTTCCGGCGAACGAATGAGACAATCTGAGCTGACTGCAGGATGTTTTATGGGCTTCCCTGGCCTCTGACGTTAGTAACATTTTTCTTTAATTAATATCTCCCAAAGTACTAAATAGTTTAACTTGAAAATTTTACAAGGGCTTCCTATAGTCATCTTCTATCTGTTTTAATCTAATTTAGCATTCAAAAGTACTCCTATAAGCTTAAAATTGAAGTCTATCACATCACCAACTTGGCAGACTTTCTCGAACTGCTACAACAATTAGCGACAATCTATCTTTAAAACTTAATACCAGACAAATGCTTAAACTTTCTACCAAAACCATTAAATATTCATATTCGTCTTAATTTAGGCTATCTACTGATATAAATTTCTCAATTCTATTCCTTTTAGTTAAAAAGTTTTTTTTCTCTTAATTAAAACTACTAATTAAACTCTGCCAAATTAGTTAATTTTACTATCAAAATAGTTGGGATTATGCTGACTGTAGCTGGTGATAAAAGTTCAGCTGTAGCTTTATTATTATTATTATTATTACTCCGCGATTCACTAAAAGTGTGTGGCGGAGGGTGCATTGCACCTATCGAAAAGGGTTATGGTTTGGAAGGGTTATAAGGGATATGGCAGGAGGCGCCCATGGGCTATTGTGAGGAACCATCCCCGCATTCGCGTGGAGTGATCTGGGAAAACCGTGGAAAACCCAGATCAGGATGGCTAGCTTTATTCAATTCAAAGATATTTCAAATATTATATTTTTACTTTTCTAGTGTATGTCTCAAAACGTGGCCAAACCAAAATATCTTTTAAAATAAATATGATACAATGATTTTTAAGATGAATTCTCACTGTGCGAATTAATACCAGGAAATTCCTCTTCTCAAAATTTTGAAGTCCAGGGACTTCAAAATCGATCTGTATACTGCTTTAGTGCTGGGGACAGCTAGTGGGAGTGCCGTTTAAAGTTAGAATTCCCAATTGTAAACCTGCAAGCTTCAGGAGCGAGGTCCATTGCTAAGCACTACTGAGATTGTTCCAAGACACCAACATATTTCACCTCATTTGACACAGATAACCTTTATAAGCTATTCACTCTCTTTTGTGATTAATTTAAATTAATATATTATCACTGTTACTGCAACAGAAAATAATAGGAAATTTTGTATTCAATACCAAATAACTGAGCTGATATCGTGTTCACTGCATTCGGCGACATGCCGTCACAGAGCCGTGCCGTAATGTTTCCGGTACGACGTACCGTGCGTGCTTCTGTAAACCGAACGCCTCGTGCACTTGCAGCGGACCTTCAGCTGACTCCGGAGACGTACAACCAGCTGCGCGGACTGCAGAAGAAGGCGAGGGACCTGCGGCAAGAGGTGCGCAACCTGCGCCGCATGTCCCAGGCGCAGGCTCACTCGGTGCGCGAGACCATCAGAGACACCTTCATCAAGATCAGGTACGGTGGTGCCGACAGCTACCAGCTAGAACGGGCTAGAATATCTTATAAAATCCACCCAATAACATTAACACTAATGGGAGATATTTCCCACTGTTATTATAATATTAAAAAATAATAACAAAATTTTGGGTACGTGGAAATTTGTCTATTATTCTTAAATTATATGTGTTATAAAACTTAAACAATTATCGTCGAAAATTTAACATAAATTATATTGGATAAAAAAAAAGTCTTACTGTGATTTTTGCGACTGCTATTGAATATCTTAAAAAATATACCTTTTTAATAAATCTGTAAAGGAGAAAGATTATTGTTATATGATTGAAAATTGGTAACATTTAGTTGATAATCACCACGGTTTGCCAGGTTCAACCTGTTCCTCTGCTTCATCAAAATTGTATTTGCATGGTGAAAACCAGCTTTAACTATGTAGGTAAGTAAGAAAGGTTCAGCTGCTCTGAGCTTGGGGTATTTAATAGCAATATTATATTATTATAGCTCCAAAACTCACAGAGGTTTTTATTTTTAAATAAAGCTTTAGCTTCAAGATCTTCACATATTTTTTTTGTCAGTTCATCTTCCAAGCCAGGTTCACTACATTCGCTATCTATTTTTACATATAATGAGTAACAAACCTTTTGGAACATGCATATTCTCCAAGTCTTTGTATTTTTATTGGTTTAACTGATCTTCTTTAGTATTAATTGACCCCTGAGGACCATTCTGGGTACCTCTGATCTACTCTGTCCATTCCACGTTAATATTGACGTGTGACATTAGGTTAATGTCATTCTTCAGATGATGCCAATATCTGTCTTTTACTATCTTATTGGATCATATTATGATTTATGATTAGTTGTAAACATATTAAAGACATCCACTGCATGTTGTTTGCAGATTGGAGATTAAGCCGTGTCATATAAGTTGCTAGTTCTCTCTGTAGCTAGAATGTTTCAGTACGAGGCACATTATCAGGGTGACCTGGAAACAACATCTAAATGGGCAGGTCAGCATGGAATGAAGATAAATGCCAAGAAGAGTCACACTATTAGGAACACAGATGTTTATAGGGTGGGGACAGAATTGCTTGTTGAAAGCTCGAAGATATTAAGCTTGGTATATTCGAGGCAGTCGTATATGCTCCAATCAGAAATCCCTTACGGAATATTCAAACAACATCTCACAAGCATTGCTATCGCACAATAATCCCCCAGCTTTAGTTCACAAGCAACTTTCACGAGCCACAATGTAACCTGTTCAACCTATTGACTGCTCCAAACCCCCTGAAACCAACCACAGTCCAGTCCTGGTTACACAATACTGGTCTCAACTTGAGATAATACCGTCAATCCTTCCTCTATCCTCTACTTTCCTCCATGCCCACTGTCTACAGTATATTCAACCACCACATACATAGATTCTTTTATTATTATTATCATCATTATATTTTTTGAATTTTATTTTGTTTACTTTCTCAAATTTATGTTATGGAGTTTTTAATATATTATTCTGCACTTTTTGCATTCTCGTGTACTAGCTCCAATTCACTGTCCCCCTCTCCCTGTCGTCTCTTTGAATTTACCCCCACCACGTTCCTGACTAACAGACAGTCTCCCTCCTGGATATTCTCCTGTTGACGAAGAGCCAAGTCCTGAAATATTCATTGTTTTTCCTGTGTTTGCCCCGTGACACTATCATCTAAGGTAAGTGGTGGTTCATTTCGCTATCACTTTTTTTTTTTTGTATCTTGGTATAACGTTAGATAACAAACTCAACTTGGCAGAGCACACTGGTCAGGTGGTAGTAAAAGGTTACAAAATCCTTCATTTACTGGAGAGGGTGATGAGAGGATGTACCAGAGAAGTTAGGGAGTTGGGTTACAAAACTTTGGTCACACCATTGCTTGAATATGGTGGTGTAGTATGGGACCCACATTACTGGTATCAAATAAAGGAGAGGGTGCAAAGAAGGGCTGCCAGATTTGTTCCTGGAAATTATCGCAGGACCCAGTCAGTAACTGATATGATAAAGGAGCTGGGTTGGGAGTCACTGGAGGGTGAAGAGAGTGCTGGGAATGTACAGGGCATATGTTGGTGATGGGGCTTGGAGGGATATTGGTCAAAGAATTAGGAATAGTGCATGGAAGGGGAAAGACGACCATGACCACAAAGCTGGCACTCAATTTCACGCATAATGGAGTGGGGAAAATTTTATTTTGTGGGTAAACGTGTCAGGGACTGGAAAAAATTACCAAGTGAAGTTATGAATAATTTACCAAAACCTTTTAAGGAATTTAAAATTAAAATTTGCAAATTGGAAAAGTAAATGTGGGAGGAATTTAAGATTCCAAGTATAAAACATATATATATATATGGGGTAATTAGATGACTAGGGGAATTGCCATGGGAGCATTAGCTCTGTCAAAATTAAATTATTTATAATAATCGTAATGCACGGTGAGGCCTCGATACCAGCGAGTCGCTCTGATGCCGCAGGGCGATGCTGCTGACGGGCGGGGAGGAGGCGTGGGCCGCGGGAGGCGACGCGGAGAAGCTGCGTCTGAGCCGCGAGGAGGACCTCTACAAGCAGGAGATGCTGCGTCTGGAGAAGGACCTCACGTGAGTGTGCGCGCGCGCCCTCGCCAGGCCCGCGCCGCGCGTAGCGCGGCGCCGGTACCCACTGTCCTGTGTTGCAGGGAGCTGGAGAGCACCGTCGAGGAGCTGCGCGGCAACGTCATCAACCGCAAGACCAGAGTCAACATGTCCGACGTCGAGAACATGGCACTCGTGCTCAGCAAATCCAGGTACTGCACTTATTACCTTTAGTCTACTTTACAAGGTCCTTGTTTACTTTTCAGATTTGTCTGGCAATCCGCTGTTTTTAAAACATGCTACAATTAACTCCTTGTAGAAGTTTTCCCATTACTGGGCCCCCCATTCCGGGTTAATTTCCTGCAGGGACCGGTTGCCCATTGTATGTCAGTAGTACTTATTTTGCTCTCACCATATTTTCCATTTCCATTCTCATACATCACTGGTGATGCTTGATGCGCTATTTTGTAATGTGTTTTTGCCTTCACAGATCCAAGTGTTTATCTGTGATGATTTTTACTATCTCTATCCTTACCATGTTAATTTATTCTGGTGATCATAAGATCATTTCACTCCTAGATTGTTACTAACTATGTTTATCTCTGATATTGACTAGTTTCTAGTTTGCCCAATTAAAAATGGAAATGTAGGGTGTGATTTTCTTTCTCATTTTCTTCTTCATCTCTCTCTCTCTCTTTGTATACATATCTGTAAATAAACATATTCATCACAAATAAGTTTAAATGTTTTGTGTTTGTGTTGCAGTAAGACGGTAGCAGACCTAAAGGTCCGGTTTCCTAGCCTGCAGGAGGGGATGAAAAGCCTGTTGTCGTCTGAGATGGAAAAGGTTGTCAGAGAGGAGAAGTAAGTAGTCGTACTGTCGTGGCATTTTAGTACTTTGAGAGAATCTGGTAAGAGAGAAATTAAAACATGATGAAGTAATAAGAATTTACCTGTAATAGACTTGATGTATGCAGCATACACTATTAACTTGTGGAGCACACATGCACAGGGAATGACCAGAAATCTAGTGAATTTTAGGAGAATTTTTTTCCTGTTGTAAAAATGAAATATTGCTTTTGATATTGCACAGCTTAATTATTGAATTTCCCATCATGCCAAAAAATAATTCAAAATTAGTTATTTTTAGATTAGAGTACACTTGCACCCCAGCATGAGATAACTCTTAACTCGATGATTTTGGTGTTGATCTGTATCATGTTTGTTAATTTTGATAATCTTTTGCCTGATGCCCCCCGTCTGCTTAGATCTGTTCTATACAGAACTGATCCCGGACTATTTTGATCTGAATGTTTCACAAATTGCTCAAGAAACTTACAAACTCCCAACACATACTATCTGAACAATGTTTATATCCATTGTGAAACTGTAAAAATTCCAATTATCCTTTGATTGAATTTCTAATGGCTTATGTGGATTGTTGAATAAAGAAATAGATATTTGCATTATTGATGCAGAATTTTAAGTTCTTGTAGAGAATAGCCCTTACTGCGACTGAATTCACATTTCTGCCCTTTTGCAAAAATGAGTAAACTTGATGCAGCTGGGCATCTTGTCGCAGTTATGCTCGTGGTTGGGTCACTACACTAACTGTGAACCTTTAGAATTTCTGCACACTAACTATTTTCGGATTCTTTCTCTGATCGCCGCACCAAGCGTGGTGGTGTAACGGTTAGCGTTCTGGCCTCACATTCAGCAGGACGGCGGTTCGAATCCCCGTCCGGGCATCCAGATTTGGGTTTTTCATGGTTCCTCCAAATCACTCCAGGTGAATGCCGGGATGCTTCCTTCAAAAGGCCAAGGCCAAATTCCTTCCCATTCCTTGCCCCCCATCCTGTCCCGTCTCTAAAGACCTCGCTGTTAAGAGACGTTAAGCAGATAAAAAAAAATCCGCCGACCAACATCAAGTTGGGGTAAATCAAATGAAAATGCACTTTCTTATATTAAACATATAGTCTAACTCTCACTCCACCTCCCGACCTTTATGAAAGTTCACTATCGGCCCCTCTAGCCTTTACGGCTACAGGTTATATCTCCGATAAATTTAAACTGAACGCACGCACTCTTCTCGTTCATTCCTATACTCAATTACTAGTTCTTAGACCATACGTATGGCTCACCAAGAAAACAATTCATAAGAATTCTGAAAATACTTTTTACATGAGTAAAGTTTCTTCATATCATCAAAGAAATCACCCTCCTCGAGATTAATTCTTCATCAGAATGACTGAGCAGGAACATGCGATCTCGCAGACTCAACTGACCGTTCCCTCTCCCGACGGACTCTCCTAGTCCCTGACTTGCGTCAGACTGACCGCCCGGAAGCCTGCGCGTCTCCCTCCCGAGCGTGACGTGCTCCCGAATTGGGGTTCACACCCCCGAGTCCACAGACCCGGAGGATGCCGACGTCACTAGATGACCACCACTATTTAAAACTTTTACCAGCCATTCTTCCCCCAAATTAAATTAACTTCTTAATTTATCTTCCAAAGTAATAGCATCAACCCATTACAATCTGAATCAAACAGTGAGTTCTGAAGCTGGAGGTGTGTTGGGAAACTCTTGCAGTAATTTCAGGCTGGGAGAAAAAAAAAAACACACTGACAAAAGTTAGCGGGAAACCACAGCTAAGGCAGGTACGGCCACTGACGGACGTGTTCCCGTGTGCAGGTTCCTGAAGGAGGAGCCGGAGAGGCTGGAGAGCGCGCTGCGTCGCTGCAAGAAGCTGACCGGCACGCTGGTCACTCTCAAAAGGTAAACACAATACAGTAATTACAAAACTAATCAGGTGACAAATACGGTGCATATAATGCCGTACCACACGTGCAGATATTAAAACACATTTTTTTTTCATATCGAAACTGTTACATTGTAAATATTATTGGTCCAGATTATGGTATTAATATATCCATGTTACGCTAACTAGAAGGCTCGTGCAAAAATTCTACATTTCGGAAAAAGGTTATATGTAAATGCAAACGATACAAAATGACTTTTCACACTGCATTATCATTATGAAAAAACTATGATGAAGTGTCAAAATTTAATTGTGAGATCAGGGGTTTTAATTAGTTATCAACCAATAGAGATTACTGTGTACATTAACAGTGTGATCAGTTGAGGTAACGATGCTTCACTGATTGTGCTGTGGCTAGTAGTTAAAACGGCCCCTCAGCTAAAAGCAACTTGATAGAAAACTTCAAATTACAGATGAAAATAGAATGTACAGTTCCAAATGCACAATTCATGAAAAGCAGTAAACTTTAACTTTGAAGTGTGTGCTCACTTAAATCAGATCGGTATTGTGTTCTGCAGGATAGGCAAAAGTTTAATGCCAAGTGCTAAAAACACTCTCGTGGATAGTAAAAATAAAAAAACAATTATTTTTTATAGGGTTTATGTAGGTGTAAAAATTTATTTAATGCCATAATTTAATTTCGAAAAGTTGTAAGGCACAAGTTATGAGAACCGAATGATGCCATCAAGTGTGGCAACATGGGTTACAAGTAATGAGTTACGAGTAAACAAAGGATTTCTGATACAACAGTAAAACAACCCTTTATTTAAATAGATAAGAAAATATTAAGTAAGCCAATATGTTCTCAGCACCTGATCAGGTGCTAATACAAAATTCACATCTGGAAGACCAATTTAAATCAATGACTTTGTAATAAAAATGTTAGACAAGTGGAGTAAAGGGTCAAAAGAATGGAAATTATGATAGAAAATTAAGAAATAATAAGAGTTTATATACAGAAAAGATAACATTCAGATTTTCCACAATTGAATGATCCTAGGTGATTTTAAATTAGAGATATTTCAAAGAGAGGATGCTAATTAAAAGAAAGCACGTATAACTTCAGTAACATATCTTATTTAAATACATAAATAAATACACAAGATTTAACTTTGGAATATAATAAACACAACAGTTATGGCACAACCAACAGCGTAGAACATATTTGAAGTTCTAATGTCAAAACTAAAAGAGAAAAGTAATTTTCTGAATACTAAAACTTGCTGAAGGATTAAAAAAATTGGAACAAAAGATAAAAGTAAATTAACAACTCTCTCACTTAAATAATTTTTAGCTGCTAAACTAATAGTAATTGGATAAAGTTTGTAATAGGAAAAATGTTAGAAATACCCTCTAAAATTTTTAACTTTAAATTCTTTCAACATTTTGAGCAATACAGTTGGAACCTGTACCAATGAAGTGCGGAGCTTTGTTAATTTCAGGAAAGCAGTGTTAGGTGACAGATAAATGTTTGTGACAAATTAAGAAAATTTTAACATTTCTTGAAGCACATTCGAATGGATCTGCAATGTGGTTAAGAATCCACGAGTGAATGCTGCAACTTGATGTCCGTTTGTTCAAAGAATAATACGAAATCTTGATTTTGGATTCGAAGTCTGATAAACATTTACTTACAAGATTGTATGAGTTTCCTAATACTGGCAGTAGTTTCAACGAAGATGCTAAATAAGTTCAGTGACACAGGATTCCTCGGGTGAAGTGGACTACACTCTCATTGCTGTTGCTCCTTGTAGCACAAAACCTTTGAGTAGAATGATTTCAAGGTGGGCGATGGTCGAGGCTAGACACGAACTGTGCGCCATGACGTGTGGAACTAGGAATTACTTTGGAGAAGTAGTATTAGGTGACAGAAAACACAACACAGTCATAGCTAATAACAGTATATATTCACACCCCAAGATAGAGATCATTGTTAAAAGATGGTATCTCAGATATCAATTTTCATTTATATATGCAGAGAAAAAAAGGGTTAGTGATGAAAAATCATCTCTTATAAATAATATTTGGTTATATTGCAGTTTCATGAAATATTACTTCTTTTGATATTTAGTATGAATAACAGCATGCCATTGCCGTGGGAAGTAGCCCGACAGGTAATGTACACTTAGTAGAACTAAACATTTATCAAACCATTACATTTCTCATGCTTTTTTTAAGAACTGTTATCGAAAGGTCATTATACACTAGTGTATTTTGCAAGTTTGTACTCATGAAAGCAATTGAGCATCAGCATTATCGTTGGCAGTTTCCAACCTCTTGTTTTGTTTGCTTGCAAGATAAATCTCTCCACATTTGTCTATTTGTGAATTCTCTTCCCTCACTGTATATCATGTATTTTTTTGTACAACTTCTCCTGTTTCACCATTATCTCTCACTCCCTAACATCTTACATCTCCTCTCACTATTATATATGCCTTTCCAGACGGGTTTCCATTTCAGTTATATTCCTTCCGTTTTCTCCGACGTCTTCCGAACTAATCGAACTGTCCGACTCTCTCCGTTGCTGTCCTCGTTCGGGATACGGCCTGTGACATTTCTCTTCTCTTCCAGACTGGCGTCCGTACAGGAGCAGCGACTCCCGCCCGACTCGCGCCTGTCGCCCACTCCCGACTCGGACGTTCCCGTGACGCCGCCTGCCCACGGGAAGGTAATGGTCCGATTCCCACTACGGTCAAACGGAACACGTTTATTCTGACCCGGTGCTCCTATTTGAAGCTTTTATGATGATTTGTCATGTTGCTTTTTTCTTGGCACACAATAAACTTTTCTGCTACAGTTCAATTAGCTTTAGCTCTCCAATAGGAGTGAGGAAATTCAGGGAGCAGCTTTGATCCTGGACCGACAGTCCAGGTTTAATTTTTCCAAAATAATCCCAAACAAATTCCATATAGGACAAAGCCAATTTTTCATCCTTGTTTGTCAAATAAACTTAGAAAGTTTATTACTGTTGCACACTGGAGTGCAGAAGAGAAAGAAATAACATGACACATTAATGCCATACTGTTGAGAGAAGATACTAATATTTTGTGTATCAACTAACCAACTTTCTCTAGTATGTAGTGAACATAAAATAGATGTCGTGAAAATGTTCCGTTTTGCCCATTTCTTGACTATTGTTTTAATATATTCTCAGTGTTGCTTTCTTCTTCCCTGTATCTTCCACTCAGTTTATTTTCTTGCCAGTATTGTAGAAATGTTCCCCTGTAGGTAGGCTTTCTGCTTTGGTGTATAACTTTTCTCTTCTTCTTTCTCTATCTCTGTCATATTTCTCTCTTCTTCTAACTCATTTACAGTCACATCACGTGTAACCCTTGGCAGGTTATTTTATGTTTTGTTTACAAGTAGTTTTTGTTTTATAGCTTACTGTTTTCTTTCCCACCCTTGCTGCATTTTATAAAGGTTGATAATCATTTTTAAGTACAACTCTGTGTCTACATTTCCAATGTGTAAATTCCTTACCAAAAAAATAAATAATAAAAATGGAAGCTACCTTGTAGCCTTTCAGTTTACTCATTTTGTTACAAGTTTGGGTGTGTTAGAAACAAGCAAACAATAATCCTGTAGAACACTCAAGTATATTCTGGAGCCTGTCAAGGAAAGTTTTGTTTACACTTTGCAAACCAGAGGGTAAATATACTAAACAGCAACAGTCACGTAATTACTGTTGGCTGTGAGTTGTTGCCAGCATTATTAGTGGCATAACAGATTGCTCAGGTTGTGTATATCTTACCGGTTTAACGAATGTTGACGTTTCCGAGTCAGTAAAGATATACGGAACTCTGTGTTAGTAGAGGCGTCCGAATTGACGAAATACTGCGCCCAAACTTTACGGACACTAAAATAGTGTCGTTTTGCACCACATCTAAATAACAGTCTGTATAGAGACTGTAAAAGACCAGAATGAAGTGTTGCATTCACAGAGATTTTAATTTTTCGTCAATTTATAATCCTAATAACAAAGTAATGCGTACCTTCTGGTTTGTATTTGTTTCATTGTTGTTGTACTGCTCATCCTTTGTGTGTATAAATTTTGTTGTTTCCCAAGTGTGAAAGTAAAAAAACCAACTCAGTTTTTTATGTACAAAAAGAAGACTAGCTTGTAGACTGTGTGTTCCCACCTCGTCAAGTGTCTTGCTCTTTATCTAGTTCCTGTCTGTCTTCTTTGTATTTTTCTTACTTTTTTTCTGTATCCATCTATTTCTCATTGCAGTCTTAATCAGAAATCAATATAACTGAAATAGCAGTTCTCTATTGTTGTATTAATTGACATTGTGTCACTTTTTTATTTCTTAATTCACTGTTTGCCATTTAATGTGAAGAAATCTGAACTGAATAGTTTTGAAGTTCTAGTGATATCAGAAATTTTAATTTTAAAGAAAGTTCATATTTATCACTATATTTTCTACTTGAATGTACTGACAAAATGCAAAGTGAACATACATATGTGATAGTGATTTCCCCTTTGTTTGTTAACTTGTCCTGATGGTGTGTAGTGCGTAGTGAACCCCCTGAGTGTCTGCATCTTTACCCTCTCTGTCTCATTACAACTGCGTGTTCTTGAATTTTGTTTGCTCTCTGTGTATCGTTGTACATACTTTTCTTTCCTTACAGCCCACAATGGTAAACTTGTTTTTGTTTATTTTTAAAGTTAAGTCCCTATAGTATAGTGTTCTAGTACTAGTGGCGAGGAAGGACTTAATTTTAGTCTTCCGATTCACGGCTGATGGCACCTGCCGCCAACTTCGCTGTCCGTGGCATCAGTCGTGAATTTCAACTCTCAACACATGAGCTCCACAAAAAGTGCGTGGCCAGTTCTCGATGTTTCCCCGTACCAGAGATAACTTTGTAAATATGTATCTGCAGAAACTTCTCAAAGTCTTTGGTCCAGTGTTAGCAGTTGGACATTGTTAAAAATCACACTGTTTATTGTTTCTACACTGTTTGTAACATGGCTGGTTAATTGATTTGTTTGTTAATGGAACTGCAGAAATGTAGAGGAAAACCATGACTATAATATGTGAAGTTAATTCAGGATGTAGGTTGAAGGGATTTTTTAGATGAATAGGTTAGCTATAGACAGGAAACAAAATTTCTTGGTTTCTCAAATATCGCACGAGCAATTGAGTTACGTTACTTTGTATAGTTAATATTATCAAACAGAAGTGGTAAAACTCAGTGAAACAATTAAAAGGAAAATGCTTTAAGACATTGTGGGTAGGGGTGATAATAGTTAAACTAAACCAAAGTCAAAAGCAGAAGAGTTGTGGCAACAGAAAGAAGTGAGAGACAAACAAATAGGGTAAAGCTTACCGTGTGGTACAACTGTTGACCGTGCCGTGTGCATCATTGCCTGTAGCACAGGATAAATTTCACGAGCATCTTGCTTTTTATGCTTGACTGGACAGACTTGAAACGTTTCTGCCACATTCCGACGTGTGAATAGTTCTCTCCGAGGGACACGTTGTACGACAGGTAGTAACGGATCACATTTTTTCGTCGAGGAACCGAAGTTCCCCTCGTGTGTTGCTCGACATTTGAAAACTGACGGAACTGGTTTCATTTTTTGTAGGGAAGCCATGTACGTTGCAGACGAAATGTAATGTTACTGACTTGCGACTTTCTCTTTCTTTTTTTCCTTTCCGTATCTCCGACTTCTTCCGTTCAGTATAACTGGAAGTGGAGTACCAACTTCAAAGAAGCGATTACAATTCATGAGTAAAAAAAGCAATTATTCAACATTTACTTATGCTTGCTTTGTTTTTAAGATTTATCTTACTATATATTACTGATTGATTGATTTGCTGACTGGTTCTATTCTTTTTTTTATTGTGTTGGCTCGAATTTTATTATATATACATACATATAAATATATATATTCCTCCAGTTCAACTTCTCGCTTGGGCTCCAATGTCAGTTTATTTTTGTGTTTGTTTTTCTTACAATTTTCCTGTCTCTTTTGTTTGTGATCAATACTACCTCATTTTGTTGGTTATATTTTACAATGAGGATGTTACTGGGTTGGAAAAAAGCTGCTGCATAAATAATGATCAATTTTCACATTCCAAAATTTAAATTGTTATATGAACTATAGAACTGCTAAAAAAGAGAAAGTAGTTTTAACTTTCCCCAAGAAATGAACAAAAATGGCAAGTTGTCTTGTTTTTGAGATCTTATTTTCAGAATTGGCTCCATACAAAGATTTTTTTTTTACATATGACACAGTTAATTATCTTGAGCACTATAATGTACAGCACATCCACAACCAGACCAACGAACCTCAGAAAATGGGAGGTTTTGCTCAAGTTGTGTAGTTATCGGTTTTCGTTATTTACGTCTCCAAGTGGTGGTGAAATGACAATGTAGAACAGGTCATCTCTTAATGTGACCAATTGAAACAATGTGTATTTATCGAAATAAGAAAGAGAAAAAAAGCAAACTAGGGTCTATTGCTTCATAGTTTCGCAGTAAGGGTAGTAGTTGATGTATTTCTCATGAGATTTAACACATAAATAATATCATGAATCTCTGAAGAATCAGTTTTTTCCCTTTCACGAGCTTGTGGTTATTATGATTTCATTGTTCTAACAAGTTTAATTGGCTAATTGAAAAAAGTCTCCTAGAACGAGAGATGAAAGTACTTGTTCACGAGCCCTTTGCAGCTTTCTTGCAACCCTTGAATGCCTTGTTTTGTTTTGTTGAGATACAAAACTGTTGAGTTAGTTTACAGTCTCTTTCCTCACCTTAAAGTAAGGTTTTTTACTCATTGGAAATATAACACATTTTAGATTCAACATTGCAGTTATCTTATCTTAATAAAATTAAACTGTGTTAAATACTAATTAAAAGCTTAAAAACTTACTGGCTTGTGCTGCATCATCACAAAGATTTTCTATTTTAATTCTGTCATTTGCTTTTATTTTTCTTTGAATACCTTCTTTTGAGATTTAATTTAGTTTTTTGTAAAGATATTTATTGCTGGCTACACTCCAGTACAGAATATGACGTCTAAGGGCAGCGAGAGTTCCTTTCACTCTCATATCGCCGTTCAAACACAGCAGACGAGAGCAAGTTTGTCTCTAGTCCTCACCGCGTCCGCAGTCTGACGTCGTAGGGTCTCGGGGCGTGGATAGAGCCTTACTCCGAGTCGGCGTGTGGATATTTCTGCATGCTCTGTAGTAGGGGAAGCTGTGTGCTTAGTAGTTTTACAATTTTCCCAGTTACTTCCTTTTCTGTTGAAGTAGAGACGTAAGCACTTGAGAGCTTCTTTAATCTAGCTGTCTTATTTGGCAAGCTTTATTTTGTGTGCAGAGTTGTAGTAGATTTCTAATTCGTCAAAGTCGCACAGCGTGGGAGGGAATACAACTGAGACACTCACATATGTCGAGTGTGTTAATTTTTTTCGCTAACAAGCAAGAGCCTGTGACACTTGTTTCTAAATGAATGTACTATTATACATTCGGTTTGAGAAAAAAAAAGCTTGTCTGTTAAGGAAAACGGGTGAAGAAAATTCATTAAAAGAAAGTATAATTCAACTAAATAGTGTTTTTTCCATCAGATGAGGAGTTATAAACCAGCAAAAAGTTAAGTTGTTTTTGCATTTATGCAGGATGATTATCTCCAAGGACAGCAGAATGTAAGAAATAAGTAGTTTCAGAGATACGTCGATCCAGTCAGGGCTATGGTGCCTTGTAGATACGTGCTAATCAGTGGTCTTAGAGGTCACAGAATGAAGCACGCAGATGAACAATATCGTACCTCAGCCATTCCTCACGGTGGGTCTCGTTTTACCCTCATTTTTTTTCCCCCCCCTGTCGTGCGTTCCTATTGGCTGCTATTCATAGTTTGTGGTATTAAAGGTTTATTTTTATAAAATTCTCCAAAATGTTGATTAATTTTGCTTTGAAGAATTCAGACATTTTTGGATATGATGAACATTAAAAGTGCTCTTTTCCGTCATGCATGTTATGCCTTTTGTCGGGTAAAAATGCTAATAAAATCTCTACAAATCCGACGAGGTTTCTACAGATCATTACATTTGACAGTGCACCACATTTTGCTTTTTGGAGCCTTCCCCCATAATACTGCAGTGACAGCATATTTGAATTATATTCAAGTAATCTATGACAAAGAGATTATGTTAAAAGCAAAAGATATTAAAATAATAAATATTTTCAAAAACTGTTGATCCTATTCAGAGTAATAATTTAAATATGTAGGATGTTAATTGAAGTACTGAACTGAGTAGCTATAATAAAACATCATGTTACTGTATTGGCGTATACAGGGAAATAACTTTCAAAACAAAACTTCGAATTATAAACAAACTAGACAATACGCAACTCCAAATTAACAATTCCTCAGAAGTGTAGAATTTAATCTTTGAAATGGTACCTCATTTATCAATTTTGGTTACATCTGAAGGGAAAAATGGTTTGTCACGAAAAATCACCTGCAATAAATAAGATTACTACAAAATACGAATAGTAGTGAAAAGGAATGCCCGAAGAGAAAAAAATTATTCCTCGAGTGGGAATAGAACCCAGGATCCTCCGCGCACAGACACACCACCTGAACACTCTCTGTTGTCTGGCCCTTGTGGATTGTTACGGTCCCATGCAAACTAATTGGAACACACCAGTGATGTACATATTTTTAAACTGTTTTGAAATTATTCATCCATTAAATACCTTTAATCATTTTTAATGCCAAATATGAGACAGGATAAGGAAAAGAACCTGTCACCTACCACAGACAAAAACGACAACACAAACACACTTAACAATATTTAGTTAATAACCTTACTCCTACAGCAGACGAGACATCTTTTCCCGTGCCAACGTCTCGCCTCGAGAACGACTCCATTTCCAGTATTTCGATGTTCTGGTCAGTTTTCACCATCCAGTCAATCGCTAATAAGGGTCCCGGTCGTTCGTTTTTGAAAGATCCCCAAAACATAATTTCACAGTGTGTTTTATGGTCTGCTGCAAATGTAGGCAATTTATTTACCTCACACTTCACTCGGTGTACGTGTTAAACGCGGCACCCAAAGTGATTCTCGTCGGAGAAGATAACATTCTTACAGTGATGAATTGTCCATTTCTGATGACTGTGTCCCTGCAAAAGATGTTTACTGTGGATGTTGCCTGAGGCTTGTGGTCTTTACTTCCAGGTACTGGAAGTCTACAATAAACATTAGATACAAGCAGATTCACTACCATCTCCTGCAGTGAGGCTAGGGTTCAGTTGGAAAATCAGTCATCAGGTGGCGTAGTTTTCTTCTTCCTGCCACAGTTTTCCTTTTTCTTCAGTGAAATCAAACCTGTCTGTACGTGCCACATGCCACGGATGAGTAGTAGTTCGCCCGGGTAATTCTGTGAAAATATTGAGGGGAAGTATTCCAAAATATGGGTTGCAGGCACTTGCATCAATTACCGTGTGCAATAATCGGTGCCTCAAAACAGAAACACTGTCTGATGAATTGAAAATGTTAATTCCACCTCCTCTCGTGCCCTGAGATATAGCGGTAACTGTAGGTGCACCGGTTACCGTTCGGTACGAAATGAGAGTCAGTTTCACAATATCGAGTAAATCCACAAGGCCGCCATGTTACGAGAAAAGATTTCGAACTTTCCAGTCAATAACAACAATAGGTTCTTTCATAAAAATTATAAAAGTTGTTTGATGTTAAGTTTAACGGGCAACGTTATTCTACACTTCGTATCCTTCCAAGAAGTTAATTTACATCCATCTGATTACCGACGTTCCTACAAATTCCTCTTCTTAAATTATATCCCGAAAGTTGGTCACTTCCTGCCCTCCTCAGAATCCACTTTAGTGGCTGTACTAACACGTGAGGAGTATGTGTAACACTGACTTGCCAACTCGGCGAACGGCGAGACTCAATCACTGCCGTCACACGTCGCCGTGTGACCACCTAACTAGCCAATCAGGGCCGCGTTTAGTGGCTGTACTAACACGTGAGGAGTATGTGTAACACTGACTTGCCAACTCGGCGAACGGCGAGACTCAATCACTGCCGTCACACGTCGCCGTGTGACCACCTAACTAGCCAATCAGGGCCGCGTTTAGTGGCTGTACTAACACGTGAGGAGTATGTGTAACACTGACTTGCCAACTCGGCGAACGGCGAGACTCAATCACTGCCGTCACACGTCGCCGTGTGACCACCTAACTAGCCAATCAGGGCCGCGTTTAGTGGCTGTACTAACACGTGAGGAGTATGTGTAACACTGACTTGCCAACTCGGCGAACGGCGAGACTCAATCACTGCCGTCACACGTCACCGTGTGACCACCTAACTAGCCAATCAGGGCCGCGTTTAGTGGCTGTACTAACACGTGAGGAGTATGTGTAACACTGACTTGCCAACTCGGCGAACGGCGAGACTCAATCACTGCCGTCACACGTCACCGTGTGACCACCTAACTAGCCAATCAGAGCCGCGTTTAGTGGCTGTACTAACACGTGAGGACTATGTGTAACACTGACTTGCCAACTCGGCGAACGGCGAGACTCAATCACTGCCGTCACACGTCGCCGTGTGACCACCTAACTAGCCAATCAGAGCCGCGTTTAGTGGCTGTACTAACACGTGAGGAGTATGTGTAACACTGACTTGCCAACTCGGCGAACGGCGAGACTCAATCACTGCCGTCACACGTCGCCGTGTGACCACCTAACTAGCCAATCAGGGCCGCGTTTAGTGGCTGTACTAACACGTGAGGAGTATGTGTAACACTGACTTGCCAACTCGGCGAACGGCGAGACTCAATCACTGCCGTCACACGTCACCGTGTGACCACCTAACTGGCCAATCAGGGCCGCGTTTAGTGGCTGTACTAACACGTGAGGAGTATGTGTAACACTGACTTGCCAACTCGGCGAACGGCGGGACTCAATCACTGCCGTCACACGTCGCCGTGTGACCACCTAACTGGCCAATCAGGGCCGCGTTTAGTGGCTGTACTAACACGTGAGGAGTATGTGTAACACTGACTTGCCAACTCGGCGAACGGCGGGACTCAATCACTGCCGTCACACGTCGCCGTGTGACCACCTAACTGGCCAATCAGGGCCGCGTTTAGTGGCTGTACTAACACGTGAGGAGTATGTGTAACACTGACTTGCCAACTCGGCGAACGGCGGGACTCAATCACTGCCGTCACACGTCGCCGTGTGACCACCTAACTGGCCAATCAGGGCCGCGTTTAGTGGCTGTACTAACACGTGAGGAGTATGTGTAACACTGACTTGCCAACTCGGCGAACGGCGAGACTCAATCACTGCCGTCACACGTCGCCGTGTGACCACCTAACTGGCCAATCAGGGCCGCGTTTAGTGGCTGTACTAACACGTGAGGAGTATGTGTAACACTGACTTGCCAACTCGGCGAACGGCGAGACTCAATCACTGCCGTCACACGTCACCGTGTGACCACCTAACTAGCCAATCAGGGCCGCGTTTAGTGGCTGTACTAACACGTGAGGAGTATGTGTAACACTGACTTGCCAACTCGGCGAACGGCGGGACTCAATCACTGCCGTCACACGTCGCCGTGTGACCACCTAACTGGCCAATCAGGGCCGCGTTTAGTGGCTGTACTAACACGTGAGGAGTATGTGTAACACTGACTTGCCAACTCGGCGAACGGCGGGACTCAATCACTGCCGTCACACGTCGCCGTGTGACCACCTAACTGGCCAATCAGGGCCGCGTTTAGTGGCTGTACTAACACGTGAGGAGTATGTGTAACACTGACTTGCCAACTCGGCGAACGGCGAGACTCAATCACTGCCGTCACACGTCACCGTGTGACCACCTAACTAGCCAATCAGGGCCGCGTTTAGTGGCTGTACTAACACGTGAGGAGTATGTGTAACACTGACTTGCCAACTCGGCGAACGGCGGGACTCAATCACTGCCGTCACACGTCGCCGTGTGACCACCTAACTGGCCAATCAGGGCCGCGTTTAGTGGCTGTACTAACACGTGAGGAGTATGTGTAACACTGACTTGCCAACTCGGCGAACGGCGGGACTCAATCACTGCCGTCACACGTCGCCGTGTGACCACCTAACTGGCCAATCAGGGCCGCGTTTAGTGGCTGTACTAACACGTGAGGAGTATGTGTAACACTGACTTGCCAACTCGGCGAACGGCGAGACTCAATCACTGCCGTCACACGTCACCGTGTGACCACCTAACTAGCCAATCAGGGCCGCGTTTAGTGGCTGTACTAACACGTGAGGAGTATGTGTAACACTGACTTGCCAACTCGGCGAACGGCGGGACTCAATCACTGCCGTCACACGTCACCGTGTGACCACCTAACTGGCCAATCAGGGCCGCGTTTAGTGGCTGTACTAACACGTGAGGAGTATGTGTAACACTGACTTGCCAACTCGGCGAACGGCGGGACTCAATCACTGCCGTCACACGTCACCGTGTGACCACCTAACTGGCCAATCAGGGCCGCGTTTAGTGGCTGTACTAACACGTGAGGAGTATGTGTAACACTGACTTGCCAACTCGGCGAACGGCGAGACTCAATCACTGCCGTCACACGTCACCGTGTGACCACCTAACTAGCCAATCAGGGCCGCGTTTAGTGGCTGTACTAACACGTGAGGAGTATGTGTAACACTGACTTGCCAACTCGGCGAACGGCGGGACTCAATCACTGCCGTCACACGTCACCGTGTGACCACCTAACTGGCCAATCAGGGCCGCGTTTAGTGGCTGTACTAACACGTGAGGAGTATGTGTAACACTGACTTGCCAACTCGGCGAACGGCGAGACTCAATCACTGCCGTCACACGTCGCCGTGTGACCACCTAACTGGCCAATCAGGGCCGCGTTTAGTGGCTGTACTAACACGTGAGGAGTATGTGTAACACTGACTTGCCAACTCGGCGAACGGCGGGACTCAATCACTGCCGTCACACGTCACCGTGTGACCACCTAACTGGCCAATCAGGGCCGCGTTTAGTGGCTGTACTAACACGTGAGGAGTATGTGTAACACTGACTTGCCAACTCGGCGAACGGCGAGACTCAATCACTGCCGTCACACGTCGCCGTGTGACCACCTAACTGGCCAATCAGGGCCGCGTTTAGTGGCTGTACTAACAGGTGAGGAGTATGTGTAACACTGACTTGCCAACTCGGCGAACGGCGGGACTCAATCACTGCCGTCACACGTCACCGTGTGACCACCTAACTGGCCAATCAGGGCCGCGTTTAGTGGCTGTACTAACACGTGAGGAGTATGTGTAACACTGACTTGCCAACTCGGCGAACGGCGAGACTCAATCACTGCCGTCACACGTCACCGTGTGACCACCTAACTGGCCAATCAGGGCCGCGTTTAGTGGCTGTACTAACACGTGAGGAGTATGTGTAACACTGACTTGCCAACTCGGCGAACGGCGGGACTCAATCACTGCCGTCACACGTCACCGTGTGACCACCTAACTGGCCAATCAGGGCCGCGTTTAGTGGCTGTACTAACACGTGAGGAGTATGTGTAACACTGACTTGCCAACTCGGCGAACGGCGGGACTCAATCACTGCCGTCACACGTCACCGTGTGACCACCTAACTGGCCAATCAGGGCCGCGTTTAGTGGCTGTACTAACACGTGAGGAGTATGTGTAACACTGACTTGCCAACTCGGCGAACGGCGAGACTCAATCACTGCCGTCACACGTCGCCGTGTGACCACCTAACTGGCCAATCAGGGCCGCGTTTAGTGGCTGTACTAACACGTGAGGAGTATGTGTAACACTGACTTGCCAACTCGGCGAACGGCGAGACTCAATCACTGCCGTCACACGTCACCGTGTGACCACCTAACTGGCCAATCAGGGCCGCGTTTAGTGGCTGTACTAACAGGTGAGGAGTATGTGTAACACTGACTTGCCAACTCGGCGAACGGCGGGACTCAATCACTGCCGTCACACGTCACCGTGTGACCACCTAACTGGCCAATCAGGGCCGCGTTTAGTGGCTGTACTAACACGTGAGGAGTATGTGTAACACTGACTTGCCAACTCGGCGAACGGCGAGACTCAATCACTGCCGTCACACGTCACCGTGTGACCACCTAACTGGCCAATCAGGGCCGCGTTTAGTGGCTGTACTAACAGGTGAGGAGTATGTGTAACACTGACTTGCCAACTCGGCGAACGGCGGGACTCAATCACTGCCGTCACACGTCACCGTGTGACCACCTAACTGGCCAATCAGGGCCGCGTTTAGTGGCTGTACTAACACGTGAGGAGTATGTGTAACACTGACTTGCCAACTCGGCGAACGGCGAGACTCAATCACTGCCGTCACACGTCACCGTGTGACCACCTAACTGGCCAATCAGGGCCGCGTTTAGTGGCTGTACTAACAGGTGAGGAGTATGTGTAACACTGACTTGCCAACTCGGCGAACGGCGGGACTCAATCACTGCCGTCACACGTCACCAGTGTGACCACCTAACTGGCCAATCAGGGCCGCGTTTAGTGGCTGTACTAACAGGTGAGGAGTATGTGTAACACTGACTTGCCAACTCGGCGAACGGCGGGACTCAATCACTGCCGTCACACGTCACCGTGTGACCACCTAACTGGCCAATCAGGGCCGCGTTTAGTGGGCTGTACTAACACGTGAGGAGTATGTGTAACACTGACTTGCCAACTCGGCGAACGGCGAGACTCAATCACTGCCGTCACACGTCACCGTGTGACCACCTAACTGGCCAATCAGGGCCGCGTTAGTGCTGTACTAACACGTGAGGAGTATGTGTAACACTGACTTGCCAACTCGGCGAACGGCGAGACTCAATCACTGCCGTCACACGTCACCGTGTGACCACCTAACTGGCCAATCAGGGCCGCGTTTAGTGGCTGTACTAACAGGTGAGGAGTATGTGTAACACTGACTTGCCAACTCGGCGAACGGCGGAGACTCAATCACTGCCGTCACACGTCGACCGTGTGACCACCTAACTGGCCAATCAGAGGCCGCGTTTAGTGGCTGTACTAACACGTGAGGAGTATGTGTAACACTGACTTGCCAACTCGGCGAACGGCGAGACTCATCACTGCCGTCACACGTCACCGTGTGACCACCTAACTGGCCAATCAGGGCCGCGTTTAGTGGCTGTACTAACACGTGAGGAGTATGTGTAACACTGACTTGCCAACTCGGCGAACGGCGAGACTCAATCACTGCCGTCACACGTCGCCGTGTGACCACCTAACTGGCCAATCAGGGCCCGCGTTTAGTGGCTGTACTAACACGTGAGGAGTATGTGTAACACTGACTTGCCAACTCGGCGAACGGCGAGACTCAATCACTGCCGTCACACGTCGCCGTGTGACCACCTAACTGGCCAATCAGGGCCGCGTTTAGTGGCTGTACTAACACGTGAGGAGTATGTGTAACACTGACTTGCCAACTCGGCGAACGGCGAGACTCAATCACTGCCGTCACACGTCACCGTGTGACCACCTAACTGGCCAATCAGGGCCGCGTTTAGTGGCTGTACTAACACGGTGAGGAGTATGTGTAACACTGACTTGCCAACTCGGCGAACGGCGAGACTCAATCACTGCCGTCACACGTCGCCGTGTGACCACCTAACTGGCCAATCAGGGCCGCGTTTAGTGGCTGTACTAACACGTGAGGAGTATGTGTAACACTGACTTGCCAACTCGGCGAACGGCGAGACTCAATCACTGCCGTCACACGTCACCGTGTGACCACCTAACTGGCCAATCAGGGCCGCGTTTAGTGGCTGTACTAACACGTGAGGAGTATGTGTAACACTGACTTGCCAACTCGGCGAACGGCGAGACTCAATCACTGCCGTCACACGTCGCCGTGTGACCACCTAACTGGCCAATCAGGGCCGCGTTTAGTGGCTGTACTAACACGTGAGGAGTATGTGTAACACTGACTTGCCAACTCGGCGAACGGCGAGACTCAATCACTGCCGTCACACGTCGCCGTGTGACCACCTAACTAGCCAATCAGAGCCGCGTTTAGTGGCTGTACTAACACGTGAGGAGTATGTGTAACACTGACTTGCCAACTCGGCGAACGGCGAGACTCAATCACTGCCGTCACACGTCGCCGTGTGACCACCTAACTAGCCAATCAGAGGCCGCGTTTAGTGGCTGTACTAACACGTGAGGAGTATGTGTAACACTGACTTGCCAACTCGGCGAACGGCGGGACTCAATCACTGCCGTCACACGTCGCCGTGTGACCACCTAACTAGGCCAATCAGGGCCGCGTTTAGTGGCTGTACTAACACGTGAGGAGTATGTGTAACACTGACTTGCCAACTCGGCGAACGGCGAGACTCAATCACTGCCGTCACACGTCGCCGTGTGACCACCTAACTGGCCAATCAGGAGCCGCGTTTAGTGGCTGTACTAACACGTGAGGAGTATGTGTAACACTGACTTGCCAACTCGGCGAACGGCGAGACTCAATCACTGCCGTCACACGTCGCCGTGTGACCACCTAACTAGCCAATCAGGGCCGCGTTTAGTGGCTGTACTAACACGTGAGGAGTATGTGTAACACTGACTTGCCAACTCGGCGAACGGCGAGACTCAATCACTGCCGTCACACGTCGCCGTGTGACCACCTAACTAGCCAATCAGGGCCGCGTTTAGTGGCTGTACTAACACGTGAGGAGTATGTGTAACACTGACTTGCCAACTCGGCGAACGGCGAGACTCAATCACTGCCGTCACACGTCGCCGTGTGACCACCTAACTAGGCCAATCAGGGCCGCGTTTAGTGGCTGTACTAACACGTGAGGAGTATGTGTAACACTGACTTGCCAACTCGGCGAACGGCGAGACTCAATCACTGCCGTCACACGTCGCCGTGTGACCACCTAACTAGGCCAATCAGGGCCGCGTTTAGTGGCTGTACTAACACGTGAGGAGTATGTGTAACACTGACTTGCCAACTCGGCGAACGGCGAGACTCAATCACTGCCGTCACACGTCGCCGTGTGACCACCTAACTGGCCAATCAGGGCCGCGTTTAGTGGCTGTACTAACACGTGAGGAGTATGTGTAACACTGACTTGCCAGCTCGGCGAACGGCGAGACTCAATCACTGCCGTCACACGTCGCCGTGTGACCACCTAACTAGCCAATCAGAGCCGCGTTTAGTGGCTGTACTAACACGTGAGGAGTATGTGTAACACTGACTTGCCAACTCGGCGAACGGCGAGACTCAATCACTGCCATCACACGTCACCATGTGACCACCTAACTAGCCAATCAGGGCCGCGTTTAGTGGCTGTACTAACACGTGAGGAGTATGTGTAACACTGACTTGCCAACTCGGCGAACGGCGAGACTCAATCACTGCCATCACACGTCACCGTGTGACCACCTAACTGGCCAATCAGGGCCGCGTTTAGGCGTACGCTACCTGCGCCGTGGCCCAGAGACACAGTCACTGTCATCCAGCTGACATGTGCTGTGAATAATCAGTATAATATTTTTAATCTTTCTCTATTGTGTGCTTCGGTGATGTTAATCATCTTTCATCATTTGTTTATCGTAATACGTAGGCCTACTGTCTCGTAAGTTACTAAAACTTTTTAGTTTGTAATTTTGAGGATGTTTGGTTGCAACAACAGCAATAAAATATGCAGCACCTTATCTATCTGTCCATCAACAAATTGAACGTGCGGGCATCTCTTGAAAACAGTTCACTTCAGTCTAAAAAATGATCCAGAAAGCACGTTACAAAATTTCGATTCTTTAGTTAGTAAAAATACGAGTATAACTAGTAATACATTATTCAATATCTTGCATTAAAAGGTTTATTCATTTAATAATAAGTAACCGATATTGTTTCATATATATATAAAGGGCCCACACTCAGGGACTTGCACGCCCTAAATACAGCCCTGTGGCCAATAATGACTTTACTTGAATAAATTTTAGTTTTAAGACCCTCTGTTTGCCTTCTTGGCCATTTTATATCTATATTCATATATAAATTTATTAACACAATAAGATATTTTATTTCTCTATCAACTACCAATCCTTACCCTATTTTACTGAATAATGCTACAGAATTTAAAACCTTTTCTGTATAAACAGAATGCTGTAATCAGCTTTCCTTTTCCCTTAATTAATTCCTAAAGTATCCCTTTTATGACAAAACATTTAAATATAAAAAAACTTTAAATGAATTGTTTATTGCCATGAAATATTTTAATTTATTTGTGCGTTTATCTTTTAAATGAAATTGGTCACTTCCCCAATCTTTATTGTATCAAAATGTCTTTCAATCATCCCCATTATCCTTCTTCCCGAAAACATTGCATGATATTTACTTTTATAACTTTCTAAATAAAATTCTTCCAGACCCAAAACATATCTTGCAATTCGTCATTATTCTTAAATTAACCCAAATTATTTCAGTAGCATTTTCTCCTGTAAATTGCCAAATTTTGGTACCCCCCGCATAACAACGGTTCTCGGGCTTATCGAACTGAAATTTCTACTTCTCCATTACACGATGGATAATTCTGTAGCTAATCCTCTTAGTGTCATAGAAGCATTTTAAGACACTGCTATGATCACTCTATTCTTGCTGGGAGTCATTAAGTACAGTTCACACCATTAAACTCACAAAGAAACCTTAAAATTCCTCACAAGTCACACACATTCAAATAAACACAGTTGTAACCTAAAACAGAAAAAGTAATTCCACTGAATCAAAGTGGAAGAGCCAATAATAAGCAATTCTTAGAATGCAGTTGCCAATTATTCTGAAAATTATGACAAACATTCTGTTGTGGTTTCTCAGGTTGACCAACCTCACCAGCTATCACGATGTTCTTACTTTAAAATTTGCACATTGAAAAATAATGTGTACACTAATTTCTTACCGAAATTTCCTCTTAAAGATACAGATTCACTCGAACGGCTGTCACTCGGTATCCACTGTCGACTACTGAATGAATAATTACAGCCATTTCATAAAACTAATTTTAATTCAGTGCCTTTATTTTACTACAACACGAGCAATGTTATAAACGCATTTATAGGAGATTGATCATTCCAAAGGATCTAGCCAGAGTAGAACAGCTAATTGTTCACGTTTACCACTTTTCACCTTAGACTGCACTACTCCACGTTCGGCGACCGACTGCCGAGCACACCGCCCGCACTCCGGGGTTCACACTTCAAACCACCCGCGCTCGCTTACTACAGAGGAACACAAAGTGGCCCCACTACAATTTCCTCGTTTCGGTTAATTCACAGGGGACTAACTCTCGATTTCTCACGACTGTATACCTATCGGGATAAACGGTGAGATACCCCGCGAAAGCAGTTTGGATAGGGTACCTTAAAGTATTGGATGCTTTGATGCAAACAAGGATTTTGGACTGTGTCTATCAACTAAACAGCAAAATTTACTCATGTGATAAATCTGATATTTTGGTTTGTTTTGCTCATAGCAAATAGTTATAGCTAATGTTTACCAACTTCGAAAACTGGAATTTAGAAATCTCCATCATGTAATATATTGTACTTTTGAGTTAATTCACTCTCGTTTACTCCCTCCCTGTAGGTATGGAAGTTTACATACAGGAAAAGTCTGATTCCACCTATGTCAAAAACTTTTGGCACACTGGAGAAGAAGAAGAAGAAAAAAAGCAAAGTTAAAATTGCCCTGGACTTTACTACATCATTTATTACGATGCACTTCCTTTTAATTTGTTTTCTGTTTCTTATCATTGCTACACATTGTTTTCTGGGCGTTGCCACTACTGAAACTGTATTATGATGGAAAAGCCTTACTCTAAGGAAGGAATATTTGTTTTGTTTACTTTTTTTTACTTGTTGTATGATTTCAACTTGCATGTGGCTGAGAAGCTTTTGTCACCCTTTATCACCTCCCCCTTGTGCGAGAATGTTTGGCTGGTGCTTTATTTTTATCTTGTTTATGCCTTGGATTATAGATTCAGTTATTTGGTGTCAAACTTCTGTTATGCCTACCCATCTTCTCTGAAACTCAAGGGATGACTGGAATGCAGTTTTGTTTTTCTTTATTGCTCAGCATTTCTGCGTACTTAAAAAATATGTGTATATACGTGTACATAATTAAGGTTCTCGTTTGTTTATTTAGAGAATGGATTCGTGCATAGCATTCGTAGCTGACAGTCACTCCCCGATATGCTCTAACCACTGCATTGTTTCTTTTAGAGTCGCTATTCACTTAAAAACGTTGACTAATTTGAATATAAGAGATTATTACCGACATCAGTAGGATCAAAAGATGTTATATTGGCAGAAATATTCTCTCTGTTAAACAAGTTGTGTGTTAAATTACTTTATACAACTCATGTAAATGTCAGAAATTTGAAATCTTTTTATGCATTTTCAGAAACAGAGTGAGTTCAGTATACATTTAAGCAAAATAACTTTGCAGCATTCCAGAAATCTCTCACACATCAGAGTCAAACATTTGGTGCATGGTAACTTGAGGAAATAGTTTTTCTATTATTGGCCTCTCAAAGGGTTTTTTGTGTGGTTTAATTGATTGAGTAAACATGGGCGTGGGGACCACAGCTGTGAATTAAAAATCCTGAATCACCTGATGAAGTACAAGCTGTGAGATTAGAAGCTTACTGTATAAAGTTAATAGAATGCACCCTTTTTTTAAAATTCAGTATAGACTGACGTTTAATTTCTTAATTTCGGTAAGAGGAGAAAGGTTGCTTAGCATGTTTGAGGCCCAACACGTAAGGGCGCGGAGAAAAGTAAAATTTTGTGGCAAGTCATTTTCTTTTATTTACCAGTACACTCTCCTCGATAAAGACGGACTTTGCCCACAGATTTCACGTTTCTCCGTCTCCGTGTCGTCCCTCGTTTGTGAATGCTCGCCACTTGCATCGTGCGACTAGAGAATAAGTTTTCCGTCTAGCTTAGTGTGTTTCTTGCTAATGCTGTGTTTGATGGGGATTTTGGGTATAAGGACTCCAACTGCACTGGACTGGAGTTTGCCACAGTCTTTCTTATTTACTGAATGTGTTCTTTTTCCCTTTTTCCCTCCTACGAGTCATAAAACTGAATGAGGGAAAATGTTTTGTATAATTTGCTTTACCCCTGGAGTAGGTAGAGCTCCGTGCACTTCGATTGCCTTTTTTTAAATTATTTTTTGTGTGTTTTTGTTCTGAATGCAGACCCAAAATTTCCCTGTATTTTTCACAAATCTGAAGAAATATTTTAAATGCTATGAGCTGCCCCTAAGTTGCATCAATCTCCTCCTTACTGTTTTTGCTTGACATACTCGAAGGTAATTTGTTCTTAATGTGAGTTATCTGTATGATGTTATGTGTAAATACTAAAATAACCTTGGAAGACTGTTGCAAGGTAATTATTTTGTTTTCTCCTCCTGGTAAAGCAAACTTGGATCTGGTTTGTACCAGTTCCAGGAGCACTTTGCAAACATTTTGAACACTAAAGCCATTGTAATGCTAGAGCATTTTGTCTGTTGATAATATTTTCTAAGTTAATTATGAAGAACTTATTTGTTTCCTCAGTAACACTTTATAGTTATGCCAGTCGTCCAACTTGTAAATATTTTCTGAATACTGTGCCTAATTCTTTTATATATGTGTATACATAAATAATTTGGATGAAGTATTAACTAACTTTTTGTTGCTTGTTTCTTAAGGTTGTGGTTCTATAAATAGTTTTTGTCCTTTAAAAGTGTCACATGTAATTTGTTTGTTTTATTATTTGTGTACAACAAAATGCTTTGCCTGAATGATAAGAGACGAGCGTATTAACCTAAGGCCTTAAAGTTTATGTGTTTTAATAAAAGTCAAAGAGAGTTTTTTTAGTTCATCCCTAGCAAAAACTTGGATAAAGATACCAGACAAAGTAGGGAGAGCCTACAAACAAGGGGGTACCCAAATAAACTGGAATTATTTTTTAAAAGCTATATATTTACAATTTTATTTTTACAAAACAGCCTTATCCCCTTCAAAATACTCTCCATTACAACTAATAAATTTGTTCCACCGGTGCTTCCACTGTTCGAAACTTTAGAAATGGCTGACAGCTCCTCCCTCGTTTTTTTCTTGACCTCTTCAATTTTGTCAAATTGGTGACCTTACGTGCTCCATTTTCATGCGAGGAAATAAGAAAGTGTCGCACGGAGCCAGGTGAGGCGAGTAAGGTGTGTGGGGCAGTGGAACCGTGCCATTTAAACTGCCTAACAGAGACAGCTGTGTGTGCAGGTGCATTGTCGCGGTGGAACAACCAGTCTCCTGTCTCACACAAATCAGATCTTTCTTGACAAACACTGTTGCGTAATCTTCTTAAAACTTTCAAATAAAAGGTTTGATTGAAAGTCTGATGTGGGGGAACATTTTTTTCAACATTTTCATCGATTTAGCTACTTGATGGATGTCCAGAACAAGGTTTGTCATCAATCGACATGTCACCATTTTTAAACAGAGCGAACCACTCGTACACTTGAGTTTTTCTCATAGCGTCATCTTTGTAAACTGTTTTCAACATTAAAACTGTTTCAGCAGCATTTTTTACTGAGTAGAAACAAAATTTCACAGCTGCACGTTGTTAACTTATACTTGCCATCATCAAAAACGAAACAATAAGAAAACGGCACTAGCAAAAACAATCACTGCAGATTATCAGAACAAGCCAGGTTGACAACACAGGTGGCACTGAATTGGCAATGTGTTGTGCTAGCGAGAGCTCTGCCCGTGGCAATGCTATTCCAGCTGTTTGGGTAGCCCCTTGTAACACTATTCATTACTGCAGTCCCAGAACACACAATATCTGGAAGGCCACTGAAATTATTGGAGACGGTATTATTATCTACAAGAGTCGATGACTTTTATGTTGGTCTACTGTGAATGTGATGATAAAAAAGCCCTTATAGCTGAATAATTAACATTTTTTTTTTTCATAGTGTAAAACTGACATCGACCATCTCAATATGTTGTACGATCACTTAATAAGGGTCACGATAGAAGAAATTTCCTTCGTGTCTAAACCCTTTCGGACTCTTGGTTGCTAACTGCAAAAACAAAGTTATGTTTGTATTTGTTTAGAAATTTTTGTTCATAGCTGAGGTTTAGTTTTCTGCGTAAAGTTTTGTCAAATTTCTTGTAATTTATAATTATATATTTGATTGTGTTATTCATATGTGATCAGATAGATTGAAAACCTTGTTTGAATTTGAAAGAAAGAAGGTACACACAGAAAATTAAGTATAAAGACAGGGAGAATCTGTTGCATCAGAAGATTGCAGATAGTGTAGACGATCGCTAGACACTGAAATGTAATTACTGTGTTGGCAGTCCTGATCACAGACACAGTGTTTAGTTATTGGTAACAACGGAAAGAAAGAACTGCCGAGAGGCAATACTTATGTGGAAAGGACAGGTGAAATACACGCAACACTCACCAAAGTTTAAGGGAGAAGGGCAGCAGCAACACAAAATAATACACAAACACAGAAAACACAATATTGCGGGATAAACCCTGTGTCAAGTTAAAAGAAGCAAGTGGTTGGGCTCACGCAAGCCTTCCAGTCGACACAGCTACTCGCGGAATGAAATGGTGGGGCGAGCAACAATAACATAATCACAAGAAAGATTAAAAGTGAAAATAATAATAATGATAAATAACCTGACCCTGGCACTCATAAACTGCAATTATCATCCAGAATTAGTTAAAAAACAGATATCAAGAGTTTAGAACTGTCCACAAGTAACCCAAAACCAACCAGAACCCCGTTTCTCTCACCCGGTTTCTCTCACCCCGTTCCTCTCACCCTGTTTTCCCTGGCCTGGAATCACTCAACCAAATCCTTCGTTTTGGCTATTACTTCCACAGATCCTTTCCAGAAATCCATCGCAATCTTCACACTATCCCCCCCACCACACCCACCCAATCTAAAAAATATACTCGTACATAAATATCAAGCCTCTGGTGGTCGTAAACCACTGTTTGGACCCCTATGCAAAACATGCAGTGTGCATCCACCTACCTATAGCAACCCTGCCACTGGTGAAACCTACCCCATACTAGGTCATGCCATCTCATATACCAGCTCACCTGCCTCCACTGTCTAATTCCTACATCAGCCTGACCTCAAACTCAATATCCATCACAATGAACGGTCGCAGAGAAACAGTTTACTGACAAAACCTGGATCTCCCTGTAGCTCACAACACCCGCGACCTTAATAACTGCTTCACAGTCAGAGCCATTAGGGTTCTTTCCAGTCTGAACTACGCAGGTGGGAATTGGCTTATCAACACATCCTGCAGACGAGACATCCCCCAGGCCTTAATTCCAATAATATCTTCCAATCTCACCCTGAACACCGCTAACTGGCCAGCACAATAGCTTCATTTATATTAATAGACCCTATTTGAAAATTTTTGATTATTTTTATAATTATTATTTCCCCTTTTAATCTACCTTGTGATTAATACTTGCGGTGGCAACACTTGTGCAGACTCAGCCACTTGCTTCTTTTACTTGACAAAGGGTTAGTGTTTGTGTACTGTTTTGTGTTGTGGCTACCCTCCTCCCTTCAACTTTTGTGACTGTTGGGTGTATTTCATCTATCCTTTCCATAGAAACTGTTTAGTTATATTCATCGAAGGTGTTTTCTTCTTTTATCCCTAACTTGAAAAAAGTAGAAGGTAGTTTTGCATAATAAACAACTCACTTTTTATTGATATAGTCAAACTGACATTGTTTTACTTAATTAATACTTTTATGTTATTTATTAGCAATGGCATGAATTCCTAGTAATTTTATTTTTAGCTTTAGTATGAAACATTTTGATTTATAAACTTTACTGTAATACGCAATAGTATATTTTTTTTTGTTTGTTTTTGTTTTGTGCATGTTCATTTAAACTCTGGTGTTTCTTCCCCCAGCTGATTAATTTTTCCCTATGGTAGCACGCCTTTTATTTTTCCATTTGCTATGCTCACCAAAGCATGAATTATTCGTAGCATTCTCTAATTCCTGTGGGTTCACTCTTAGTCAAGGCTTTTGTCTCCACTGAGCTACGTTAGATGTGGTCAGTGAATGGTACGTACAGTAGCATCCCTTTCGAGGCATTCTCTCGTATTTGCTTTTTCGAGATAACAGCTAATATTATTTTATCAATTTATTTTCATTTTCTGCTTCTTTATTTTAGATATTATTCCACACACTTTTTGCCAATTATGTTGAAACATTGATGTCAGTTTTTTGTTTTTTTTATGTCAAGGAAAGTCATTAAACAATACCACAGACAGTAAAAATAAAATAATGGTGAATACCAAATTAAAAACTAAAAAGAATGTGGAAAAAGAATTTTGTAGTTTTGCTGGATGTTTGTTGGATATACATTGAGACAGCAAGCAGTACAGGAGAAGCAGGAGCACAGAGGTGGAAACAGCTGCAACTTGGAAGACATAGAAGCAGCTTTAGATAAAGTGGATGGTAGAAGGCACCAGGCATCATAGATAGATATTTAATTAAATTGTGATGGAGCGCAGCCTTCGGTGGCAATTTCCCTACACACCCATCTTCCCCCTTTCCTGCACCCATCTACATTTGCTCTCTGCAAATTTTAGCATTAAATTCTTTCAACGTTTTTGGTAACTTATTCATCATTTCTCTTGGTAACTTATTCCAATCCCTGACACCCTTACCTAAAAAAAGAGAATCTCCCCACACCCTTGTGCCTGAAATCGAGTGCCAGCTTGTGGTCATGGTCATCTTTTCCCTTCCATGCATATCTTTCCACGCCTCATCATCCGTATACACCCTGTACACTCCCATGACTCTCTTCACCCTCCTCCTGTCTTCCAATGAATCCAATTCCAGCTCTTTTATCAAATCTGTTACTGATTGTGTTCTCTGATAATTTCCACAGACAAATCTAGCAGCCCTTTTTTGCACCATCTCCAACTCCTGTATTTGATACGTAAGATGAGGGTCCCATACTACACTACCATATTCCAGCAATTGTCTGACCAAAGTTTTGTAACCCAATTCCTTTACTTCTCTCGTACATCCCCTCATTTCTCTCTCCAACGAGTGCAGAAAAGTGCCCAGTTAAAGTTGTAATCAAATGTAATGCCAAGATATTTGTATTTCAAGTCTTCAAGATATTTGTATTTCAATTCTATCCCCACCTTATTATCATAATCAACCTTTAGTTTTTTATTTGTATATCTAATATCTTCTTCCTGTGTTTACCTACCCAACTAGATATCCTGTCCAGATCACCCTGCAGCTGTTTATATTTCTGTCATCTGCAAACAATATAATTTCTGACAGTAAACAAGTAATCACAATTCATTAGAATAATGAATAGCAATGGTCCCAATACACTGCCCTGCGGCAGTCCCATTTTTACTTCCACTTCTTTTGATACTGCATTTCCTACTATTAGTTTCTGTTTTCTACCTTTTAAAAAAATTTGTAGCCAGTAAATCACATTCTCATCCACTCCAACAGTTTTTACCTTATTTACTGCCATTTTATGGCTCACTCTGTCAAAAGCCTATGAAAGATCTAGCGCTACACAGTCATTTTAGCCTCCCTTGTCCATTTATTGATGAAGTGAGTATGGGAGTAGTAAGAACAGGGGCAGTATTATGGTTTGTATCATGTGATGGGAAAGATATGGAAGGAGAACGCAACTCCCGATGATTGGAATGAAGGAATGATTGTAGCCATCCTCAAAAAAGAAAAGAGTTTAAGAACTGTAGAGGAATCACAGTGGTGTGCCATTGCACCAAGGCGTATGAGAAGATTATTGAGAAATGAATATCCAGTAGGAAAGAAAAAGAGCCAAGAGAAGATCAGAAAGGTCAACAGTGGACCTGATATTTGTGATGAGACAGCTGCAGGAAAAACGCTGAATATGGAAAGGATCCACTGCTGGTATTTCTTTATATTCATAAGGCTTATGACTGAATATAGGAGAAACGTATGGATGGCCATGGAAAAAAAGGAGCTACAACCATCAGCAGAATGACAAAATTATGCCAGGGAACTAATATAAAAATAGAGGGAGAAAGAAAAGATTGACTGAAGCAAAGAAACAAGCTAAATCGAGGGAGCGACTTCTCACTACTACTTTTTATTGTAATTGTGGATGAAATAATGGAGAAGATGAGAGTAAGGATAGAAGAGGAAAACATAAAAGTGTTCTGGGGGAGTGGTGAAGTGGGTATATGGGCAGACAGTGTGAGAGAATACAGAGTATATAGTAACAGAAAGAAAATATAGGGAGGAGAACAGCTTAAGAAGGTGAATTGCTTCAAATGCTTGGGAAGTGTTTTAGAGGAAAATGGAAGTAACAATGGTTAGACAAGTGAAAGAGAGAGGCAGGCGGAAACATTTTTAAGACACATTAGAAACCTGATACGGAACGGGGATGTGTTCTATTGCACGCACTATCCTCCTGTCCTAGCATGCGGTGCTGAGAAAAGAGGGACATTAGCAAGGTACAAGAAGGAGTAATGAAATTATCAGACATACAGGAAAAAAGTAACTCCACTGAGAGTCAAAATAAGATGGTATGGGAATATTAAGAAGATGGAGGAGCAGAGAATAGTGAGGAAAATATATGAAAAAAGATTCACGGTAAATGGGATAGAGGGAGGACTGAACTAGACCAGACCGAGGTGGCGATGGGAAGGAAGAAGAAAAAGGAGAGGCCGACCCTACCAACGGCTAAAAAACATGCAATAAGTATATTGTTAGTGACTTTCCTTCACTAATTGGCTTTATTACTTGAAAGTACTCGTAGAATCTTGTAGCCACTTTTTGAGTGCAGTGTCATTTTCAGCGGTTGTTACTGTACACGTTTACTGTAAAAAATATTTTCCCTTTGTTGCACTCTACTGTAAGATGCAAATTTTTCAAAGTCATGATTCGTATTTGACCTTCCAGTTGATTTTTCAGCCCAGGGCTAGTGATGACAAAAGTTTTGACATTTCAAACATCGCAAGGTCACTTCAACGGGCGAGGCAAAATAATTTAGAGTCGGTGCGAAACCTGATCGGACGGGAACAGTGAGTGGTATGGACATGCACAGAACATGCAGCTCGCTTGTCTGACATCTGTCGTTTCGTTTTAGACCTCCAGGTTTGGCAGACACTTCTCACGAACGGCGACAAAGACCAAGTGAGGCCACGCCGCCTTCGCCATCCCAGCTGAGGTAACGCTGACAGGGACACTATCAGTTGGGACAGGGTGCACAGGGGGGTTAATTTAAAACCACCAAACTGATTATACAAACATTATCTTAATAATTAAGGACTCTTCAATTCAAAATTCAACCAATATCATAAAAATATATCAAAAGTAAAATTCATAATTCTAAAGTTGGTGGAAAATTCCACATTCATTTCCAGTAGTAGTAGTGACGAAAACTATTATTTTTAGGTAAGCCTTTTATAGTCTGATTTTTTTAAAGACAGTAGAAGATAGACATCTGAAAGTCTATTTCGCCATGTGTTCGGCATGGAGTGAGCAAACAATGGAAAATACATTAAACAATAGGAAGTCAGTTATTTAAAAAGAGTTAACAAAGATTAACTATGGAAATAGGTAGTCAGCATCCGGAAACACATTCTGACGAAGGACGTAAGTAAACTATATTATTTTTAGTGGTAGAAAGAATACCAGTTTCATAATTAAAATAGTTAGGAAGCTGAAAATATGCTTAAATGATAAACAAAAAATTGCTCAAATTATATTATCATCATGGTATTTGAAATTGCTCTACCTTATAGGATACATTGTTTTAGCTTATAAAAAGTGATAAAGTATTATTTAATCGCAGCATGTGCATATGCATGCCTGGTATGTGTGCTACTATTCAAAGTACTTAGCATAGTGTTTTTAAGTAATACTTGATGAAGATTTTTATCCATATTTTTGTTTTGTAGCAGTGAGAGCAAATACTAGCAGCAGTTTTATTTGATGCTATGCTTTAATTTCCTTTGAAATGTGGCATTTTTAATGACAAATAACTATACAGAATCAGGATTAAAAAATTTAAAATATATGGAACAATCGTCTAACTTGAAATATATTAAACTTTCACAAACTTGTTAAAAAAAAGGAAACAAAGTTTTGACATTATTATTTTTTTTTTTACATTTAGAAGTGATAGATGAATTAAAGTTTTTTGCCAAAAGTTTCATTCAGCATAGCATTAATCTAGAGATTGAATTATCCTACACAGCTAATCTTATAAATTTCTTTTTCTCTTTTTTTTCCACCTTTTCCTTATTCGACATTACCTTTTATCTAATGAATCCCTAAAAAAAAAAATCCGTAATTTCTGTTTCCTTTATATTTCTTGCAAACGCGTGAATTTACTGCTGACATCGTGTACTCCTCTCGTGCACTGTGTGTGCGTCGCCCTCTTGTGGTTGGCGCTGCGGGTCTCCGGACGGCCACTTCTGGTGGCCCGGTGCCGCGATGCCACCCGCCCCGTCCGGGGCCGCCGCGCTCTCCTGCTGGTGCCACCACCACCACCGCTACCAATAAACACGTTCTCCTCGGTCCACTCGCATTTGCTCAATACTTTATGCGTCCCGGCCGAAATACGGAAAATCTTGCAAACTGGTACTTCGTTCCTCTGTCTGTCGTATCGGAATCGTTTTCCGTCTCAACAAACGCCTTCTTTGCTCAAAACTCCCGTACGTACGGTTTCCGGCCTCAATTTACTATCTATTATATTTTAATCAAAATGCTTAATACCTCGCTATTCCGGTTGTACAATCGTACGGCGCGGATACCACGGTTCGTCTAATTTGCTCAATTTTGTGTGTACAAATTAACGTCAATTGTCTTTATGCTCACTCGTGGTGGCAATAATGTTGACCCTTTTATCTCCGTTTATAATAACGTTTACCGAATGTTCGAACTACTTATGTACGGTATTTGCCGTCGTGTGGATAATTTTGGTGTGCCGTGCTCATGTTCTATATATCTCCTGTGCCTGAACTTTATTATCTTTTCCTACATTTCTATGAATACATCTAATTACCCCATCCACTATCATTTCAAAAATTTAATTTTATCTGATTCCATCGTTCCTTATGCTATAATGGCAATGCCACTCTTGGCTGCGTATCCCCTCTTCTGTCCCGCCCCCTCCTCCCCTCGTCCCGGCTGGAGCAGGCCGGCGGCGGCGGCAACCCCGCAGTTCCAGCGCGCGGCGTCGTGGCGGCCGGCGTCGTCGCTGGACGGCCCGGCGCCGGGGGAGACGACAGCGACGTCGACGGCGCCGCCTCTCGCGGCCGTCCGGAGAACGCACTCGACGCTCTGCTAGACGAGCTGCAGACGTTCGCGCGGCCCCCCGCGCCAGCCCCCGGGAGACGTCGGCCGCAAGGGCAGCGTCGACTCGGGCACGGCGCCGCCGCAGGGGGTGGGCCTGCGCCGCCTCCACTCGTACCCCAGCTCGGCCGACGGCCCGCCCCCCGTCTCGCCCAAGCCCCCGGTGCCCGAGCGCAACGCGGAGCTGCTCTCCCAGCTGGCCGCCGCGGGGCGCCGCGTGCCGCCTCCGCCGCCCCCGAGGACGTCTTCCCGCTCGCCGCTCGCGTCGCCGACCAGCCCGTCGCTGCCCCCGAGGGGCGGCACCCTGCGGCGGTCGGCCCCCGGCCGGGGCAGCCTGAGGGGCGGGGGCGGCACCCAGCCCCCGCAGCAGCAGCCGCAGGAGGCGAGCAACTCGTCGAGCTGCGAGTCGGTGAACTCGCAGGAGGGGCTGGCGACCGTGGCGCGCTCCCGCAAGGAGGTGCTGGAGCAGCGGCACCAGGAGCTGCTGCGCAAGCAGCGCGCGCTGCAGGAGCAGTACGCCCGCCTCCAGCAGCTGCAGCGCGCCGGCCCCGGGGGCGGGCCCGCCTCCGCCACCCCCGACCTGCTGCTGCTCAAGAAGACCGGCAGCGAGAGCAACCTGCTCGCCAAGATGGGCCTGGGGGCGGGACTGGCCACCATGTCGGGCTCGCTCACCCACCTCGCCGCCCCCGTGCCGCAGCCTCGGACCGGCGCCTCCGAGCCCCCCGCGTCCGCCCCCGGCGGCAAGATCTACGAGACCGACATCCTGTGACCGGACGTGGTTCCCGAGCGAGACCTCCGCGGCTTCTGCCCGTCTCCTCGCGAATCTTAGTACCCCTCCGCGTGCGGTCACACCGGTACCTACCTCGTACTTGGCGTTACTCTGTAAATGTCAGTTGCAGTTATCCTCTGTCGACTGTATTATTACTTTTGTAAGAATTCTTCGGTAGGAACGTAAATTCCCCGTCAGATACGTGGACAATAATGTGTGCGTAATCTACTTTCCACCGAGTTTTATTTCTTATAAGCACTTCCTCAAACTTTACCAACTATATGTAGGTCCTCGGAAAGCTCAGATATATTGAGAAGGCAACTTCTGATTGGAGCTGCCAAGTTATGCTCCTCCAGACGTGGCGAGGCAGGTGGAAAAAAGAAATATTTAGGGTAGTAGGTTAATTTTCCATTCCAGATATTTTGAAATCGGACCTGGAATCTTTCGGTAGGTGCTCTTTCTTCAAACTGAGCCTAATAATTGTCAGGCACCTTTCCACGTTCCCACATAGTTTACTGAATTTTGGTGCGAGTGAATATTGTTGACTGCAGTAGTCAGTTTGAACCTAATTTATTCTGAAACATGACAATTTGTTGAATCTGTAGCTAGTCAAAACTTGTAATCAACATATTTGGTTCCCTCTCTACCAGTTTTGTGAATAGGTTCCCTGCTTTAGAGCAACAGACATATTAACAGTTCGTTCCCTTAAAAGAAGCTGTTTCCAGGTTTATTCTTTTTTTTCTCTCTTTTTTAAATAGAGAAACTGGAAATAAATTTCATAGCTCTGTCTTTAAAAACAACTCTACCGTTTAGCAAGAATATTTGTGCGTGTGTGTTCATGCTGTATAATGAAGCTAAAATGTGCCAACCAGTGTTTTGTAACATTTTCTTGTCCTGTAGGTATTTACGAGGTATAAATGAACATATAAGCCCAACTTGCTTAATTGTTTCGATTTTGATCTGTGTACCCCCAGAGAGAATTTGACGAGAATCTGGCCCTGTGAGGGGAACACACCGACCAGCGAGAGGTGAACGTATGAATAAGGTTGTATTACACGCGTCATCTCTTATTGAGGAGTTATTGGAGTTACATGAAGTTTGTTTGACATAACAGACATCCAAGCATTGTGTGTGTGTTGGAAAAATTATCTATTATTGGCAAGAATTTTGAAAGCAATTTGCTGCTCTATACACACGTCAATCGAAATGTTTCAAACAGGCAGCCTGAGAATGAAACGAGTCAAATCGACTAGCATTTGATTACTTTTACAAGATAATCCAGACATTGACAAACATGGTGGTTCCTTGGTTATTTATATTTTCGTTTCTTAAAGAGAGTTATGAGAAGAAAGTCAGTGTTCTTGTCAGTTCAAATTCCCAGTATATTTTACACCACGTGTTAGAAATTAAAGCCAGTGATACAAGTTTGTCATATAGTATTCTAGTAAATGTGAACTCTGCAATAATTTTGTCGAATGAGTTGCAATATGGAAATTGTAAGAAGGGCTTAAGACAGGCAAATAAAGATGATAAAAACTTGCATCTAATAAAAACATTCAATACACCAAACTAGATTACACCTATATTTGTCACTTTTTTCCAAGTCAGTAAAAATGATTTAATATAAGAGATGAATGTGGAGTTTGTTAAAACATTTTTCACAAATTGTTTAAATTGATGTGACAGATAAGAATGCAACTAGCTTTAAAACAACAGACAATGTGTATAAGTTACGGTTTTTCAAATGTAGTTAATGACAGATCTGTAAGAAATGTTGAATCCAGTTATAGTGAATATAGGATTAACAATGTGTATTATGATGAATAAAATAACCCAAGTGAGATAAAAAAAACAAAAATTCCTCCTATATTTGGGAGATTAAAAAAATATATTTGTAAAAAATAAAACCTTTTGCTCAATGATGGCTGTTGGCTAAGGTGGGTCCTTGTTCCGTATTGTCATATTGTACAGACGTAATTGTCTTTTGATTCGGATTCCTCACAGTGCTTTATAATACATGAATTAAAACCGTGTATTAATTTTGTGCTTTTCTGTTCGGCAGTGACTGCCATTCACATAACAGAATCATGATATTACATGATTTTATAATAGAGAAAATGATAAGACCCCAATGCAATTTTGAAGACATAGTTACAGCAATATAGCGTCAAACAAATATCTTCTTTTTTTTTTGGTTCAGAAAAGAAAGTAACAGGATTATGGTGTTTTGTTTTATAGACATCTTACCTCAAAATTTTGGGTGTGTTTTTGTGTCTGCAAATGGGTGCAGTGGCTATTCTTTGCATTTTTGTGAAAACTGCTTGTGTACTGTCCTCTTTCTGCCAAGTACTTTATAAATATTTTTATTCTCATATTGTTAAACAGCAAAATGGCAAATTCTATTTTTAATTATCTTTGTTCCTGTGGTCGAGTTAATACATCTGTTTCGTGTGTGGGTGCAAGCCTTTTTTTCTTCTTATCTAAAGGGAAAACGTTCTGAGTGTTCGAGAATACTGGAGAACAAATTTGAAAATTGTTTAAATTTAAGGATATGTCAAAAACTTGTCAGAAATTGGTTGTAAATGTTTGTAATTAATGAAATAAAAAGAGAGACAGAGATAGATATTTTTATTTACCAAAAAAATCCAGTCCTATATGGTTTATGAAAAATACTAGTGCCATATTGATGTATTGTAGTTTCAAATAATAATTATACACACATGAGTTATTTTAAGGATTACTGATTTGAGGTGAGTCTTCATTCAACACTAGGTTTTACAGAACCCTTATTTATCATCATTCAAAGTTTGATACCGTGGCCTCCCTTAAATAATATTTGAATGTCGCATGATTAACTATGGCAAACCTCCATAGTACTGCAAAACACAAATTAACTATCTTTTTCAAATACTCTATCCCTGAATGCTCTACAAAAATAATAAATTAATATTTCACATATCTGTCAACTTCAACAAACGTTTTTCAGTGGCCTTCTGTCTAGCTAAAAACTAAATGTGTTGAAAGAATCACAAACAGATGCCGAAATAAGCAAGTGCCTCCGTCCACGAGCTCCGACTATTAAGTGTTTATTATTATTATTATTACTTGTGAATTTTCCCAATGGAAGACAAACGAATGACCCAATTAAGTTTTCTTTGAGTTGTTGTTCTTGTTACAACATGCTTTCATTCTTTCCGAGAAAGCTTGTTTACGTTCGTCCGACCACTTTGGTCTGTTTTGTTTTGGTTGCTCAGTTATAATTTCCCATTCGTCTACTTTGTGTTTGAAGGTATTTCTTTCTGAGATGTCTGTTGCTCATATGTTTGCACTCTTAAGATCCTTCCCAATTTCATTCAGCCAAGGTTTTGGGTTATTAAGTAAAGTTACATAGTCTATTATCTTTTTTGTCAATCGATTTTCTGGTAACCTCTTAAGGTGAACAAAGAATTTCATTCGCCTTTTATTGATGTCAATATTGATGTTTATTATTATTATTATTTGATTTATGGTGTAATGAAGCCTGGACCACAGCAACAGCGACGGATTGGGTGATTCATAGCGGCATACACATATCGCGTGTGTACAGTACAGTGAGGCTGTTCTGCGGTCCAGGCTTCGTTAATCACGCAGTCAGCTGTACTCGTTTACGCCCGATCGTGAGTGCTATAGGCTCGGCAGTGTACCAGCTAGCAAAATACCTGACAAGTGTGGGAAAATGTGCCCACTGTGTGAAGAACACTGCTGAGTTCATCAACATGTTGAGAGGACTTCGATTTGGGAATGATAACATGACGGTCCGCTTTGATGTCGTGTCGCTTTTTACGTCACCTTGGAATTAAACACTTTGCTGCTGAGGAAGTGGAACTTTTCCCATAATGTGCTCCAGTCTACCTACTTCCAGTTCGAAGAGTATTATGAACTGGATGATGGGGTAGCTATGGGCTCCCACTGTCTGCACTAATAGCCAGTTTATATACGGAACATTTCGAAGTTGTGGGAATGACTACCACTAAGATTGGCAGAATTTTACATAAATGTGGCATTAAAACCATCTACTGACCAATGGCAAAAATTAAGAACACTCTGTAGTCACCCAGGGATGCTATAGTGTTGTGACAATACGACGTATCAACCGAAGGTGCGCCGAATGTGCACGCAACGTCCGCCTGGACCAGATTGACAAGTTGCTGAGCACAGTATTGACACGGGATGTGGCTTCGATCACGAGGCTACAAGAATTCTCACACACACGACAGGTTATTGGGATAGCACTTTCTCTGAAGTTATCAAAATGCAGATCTCGGATGGTCTCCAACCGATATGCTGGAGCCTGTTGATCCAAAAAAATGAGACTTCAATAGCATTTCTGGAAAGTACGCACCTCTCTCGCGTGTGCCAGGAATCAACGGCACCTGCCAGTAGCTAATGACTTCCGCCAATAGAAAAGCTTTGAGCTAGTGGCCAGCGTTTCCCACCGGCAGCCGTCGGCCAGTCGGAAAAGAGGACGACGTAGCACGCGGCATATCAGTGGCTCTATAACCCACTGGCAACAGTCACTTCACAATGGCAGTCGAGATTGTGACCACCGAAACGTGTTTTATCCACGGACTAACTCGGCCAGTTACCCGAAAAGATATTATTCAGTAATTAGATTTTTACTCTACCAAAACCAAATACAGTCAAGAATGATATCGATTATTTGTTCAATTTAATAATGGCACCAGTCGATTACCTCTTAGAATGTCAGGTTTATCAGAAAATTCGATTTGGCATATTTCTGGAATTCACTTTAAAACACTAGCCATTCACAAAATTACTGACCATTATAATCTAAGTTATCTAAAATTTTAGTTACATACTTTCACTCCTGAACTACATCACAGTCCATAGTTAACGGAACTGAATTTAACATGTCATATTCGATTTAGAGAAAAGATATCAAATTTTTTGAAATGTTTCAAGATACTGTAGGGATTACCAACATAGCGGCTAAGATAGAAGCACAAATTTATTCGCAGACACAGCACAAGATTGCTGTCATCACTGTCAACTTTTGTTGTTGTCCTAGTAGGGGCCTAATTAATATATTTTATACATGTTCACGCTATATGTGAAAAATGTTTCACATGTACACTACTGGCGAAACCACAGTACCACCTGCTAATTAAATTGCTGTAATTTCGCCAAATGTACCAGAAACTAATAAACCAGAGAATATTCCTGTATCAGATAGCTTGTCACTCCTACATTACGATTATCATACTAAGGAGAAAGGTAATGGCTTTTAGGCAATATAAATGACATAGGAAAATGACTAATCACTCACCAAACTTAAGGCTGGGATGAATGAAAAACATACGCGACAAACAAAAACGTAAACAATATTTCGGTATTGAACCTTATTAACGTGCTAGTAGAGGGTTTGATCACGGGATCTGGGCCCATTTCCAGTCCTGAAATTTTTGGGATTAAATTTTTAAATTGCAGGATTCTTTGGGATTGACAAAAAAAAAAAAAAGATTGATTTGAAACAAGCATCCTAAAATGCAAAGTTTTAGAAGAAAAAAACAGTAATTTTATCTGTCACTGTCAATTTGACTTTCTTTTCCGACATCTTGTTTAAACAGATGGTTTTAGCCACGTTTGCGCTGGCAAACAGAAAAGTTTTGAGTGAAAAGGTGTCTAAAAAGATGCACTTCCCTTCTTCATGTAATTATTTATTCTTTTTGGTTAATTAGCATAAATTACCAAGAATAATGGCTTTGTACAAAGTTTGGAAGTCATTTTACAATTGTGAATGATAACGTAAGGGATTTGTTTACTAGCCCCACCAAAATTGTTATATATATATATATATATATAAAAAAGATAATTTTTCTGACAGAGAGACTAACCCTAACCCTGCAGCTTGAATCGTGGCCGAACGCGCTTTCTCGGCAGCAGCATATACGTGCAATAAACTAAGAAGCACGCTGAGTGATCAAACATTGAACGCCTTGTTATTCCTTCAATCGTATTTTCGCAATTCCCAGAAAAACTAAATTCAAAATATTGAATTGCTGACTATAAGGAAAGCGAATTAGACTCGTTCATATTTTAATATCTAAAGCGCTTTTTGTCATTGTGTTACTATGGTAATGGTGAAGGTGTCTCATGCAGATAACCTGTAATCTTCATAAAGTTTCAAAGTCTGATATACGATCTGTATTGAGACTACTTTGTAATCCTGATACCAAGCAGCTTGATCTGTCTCATTTAATTTTATTAACTACATTCTGGAATTGTTGCTCCTTTGCAATTCAGGATTTAACTATTAACTAATAAAAAGAACATATTGTTCTGCAGGTATCATAAAGCAATTAGAGCTCCTGAAGTGGGGGAAAGCACCTGGCCCATATGGAATTCCAGTAAGAGTATTTTCAGAGAATGTGGCAGAAATCGGACCATTTCTGTCTGATATATTCAGTAAATCCTTAAAAGAGCAAAAAGTACCTTCTGACTGGAAAATCGCGCAAGTAACTCCGATTTTCAAGAAAGATGATGGAAGTGATCCTAGAAACTACCGTCCCATATCTATAACGTCTGTTTGTAGTAGAGTTATGGAGCATATTAAATGCTCGAACATTACAAATTTTTTAGATGCGACAAATCAACACAGATTTCAGAACAAAAGATCACGACGCAAAGAAAGTTATTGATGCAGGTTCACAAGTTGATGCATTTTTTTTTTAGATTTTCAGAAAGCCTTTGACCATCTTTTAGTGAAGATTTGAGCGTACTGTATATCGGATCAGCTTTTTGAATCAATAAAGGATTTTCTAACTGGTCGGTCGCAGTATGTTGTCGTTGAAGGAGAAAGTTCTTCTAATCTAGAAGTTACATTGGGTGTACCTCAAGGAAGTGTAATAGGACCACTTCATTTCTTAATTTTTATACATGATCTCGGAGACAAAGTGAAAAGCATTTTTAGAATATTTGCCGATGATGCGATTATTTATATGGAAGTAAGGAATTCAGCCAATTGCTTAGAAATTTAGCGCATTATGGATGTTATTTCGGCATGGTTTGATGAATGGCAACTTACACTAAATTGTAAAAAGTGCAAGACGATGAGCATAACTAACAAAAAGAATTCGATTGTTCAGAAATACGAGGTAAACAGTTCAGTTAATAATGTGGTCGATTCTGTGAAATATTTGTGAGTATACAAAGGAACATGAAATGGGACTTACACATTAATTCGTTAGTAGGTAGAGCAAAATCTAGGTTGTGATTCCTAGGTTGAATCTTGAAAAATTGTAATGAACAAACAAATCTCTTGTGCGTCCACATTTGGACTACTGTTTTGCCATTTGGGATCCATTTCATAAGGGGTTGATTGAAAGTACAGAGGAGAGCCGCTCGATCCGCGACGGCTTGCTACAGTCCTTATGAAAGCGTCACAGAACTGATTAGTAGACTAGGCTGGGATTCTTTGGTAGATAGACGATATACGTTTTATTTAAACTTATTGGTAAACATGTGTACTCCCACTTTCACTTACGAGTGTAGTGAAATACTTCGTCCACCAACCTATTTAAGTCGGAATGACAGGAAAGATAAGATTAGAGAAATAAGGTGCCGCACTGATTCTTATATGAATTCTTTTTTCCCTCGTACCATTCGGGATTGGAATGCACAGCAAAGAGATTAGTTTTAGTGCGGAGCACCCTCTGCCACCCACAATTTTGTGACTTGAAGAGTATATATGTAGATGTAGGAACTCTTAGTTACAAAAACGTTTGGGTTGCCTCAATCAAGCAACATTCCTGTAACTAGGAGAACTAGCCTTTTTAAGTTTTTGTTGGCAGTGAACTTTTAACATTGAATAGGTGTTCCATTGCTCCATAAACTGCTATTAACAAATTGTATCAAGGATATTTTGGACTTTTTTAAAGATCAGGAGTGCTTAGTGATTTTTAACTTGAATGAGTGAATACTGTGGTAATGGCGAAGGTGCCTCATACAGATAACCCGCAATCTTAATAAAGTTTCAAAGTCTGATATACGATCTGTATCAAGATTACTTTGTAATCCTGATACCAACCAGATTGATCTGTCTCATTTAATTTTACTAACTATGTTCTGGAATTGTTGCTCCTTTGCTATTCAAGATTTAACTATAATAAAAAGAAGATGGTGACCATCTTAGTAAAAGATTTTGCACTGTGGTGACATTTTAGAAAAGTCTAATAGGTCTACCCCAAGATAGACTAAGTCCGTATAACATCGCCTCCAACAGCAACCCATAAATTGCATTTCAATCCTGCACACCCAACCCTGCCAAATCACCAAACTATGCAAAACTCAAATTAACTACCTTTTTCAAATACTATAGCGTAGATAAAACTGTATACCCATGTGATCAATAAAAACTGCTTCTTGCCCTGATATAGTTACTTTATCCCTTATCTCTCTATTTCCACAACTTTCTTTAAAAAAGTTGTTTCTCATAAACCCATTTGTTAAAACATTTCTCAAATTTTATATGATATTATTATGAAAAGAAGTTTAGAGGTAAAGGAGGTGTATGCATGGGTGGACGTAGGATTACCTGCATAAGGTTTGCTGATGACATGGCTTTGCTGGCAGAAAGTCTCAAGATACTCGAAAAATGTTAGAGACTTTACACAAAGGGTATGAGGAATTCGGAATCAGAATCAATAGGACTAAAACTAAATGTATGATGGTGGGAAAGAGTAAGAAAGAAATGATGATAACGCTGCAAGGAGAAATAATTAAACAAGTGGAATCCTTTAAATATCTCGGGAGTATTGTCAGTGGTAATATGATGGAAGAAGGAGGTGAAAACTAGAATAGGAACGGCAAAGGAAGCTTACAATAGAAAGAAAAATTTATTATGCGGAGGGCTGGACAAAACCCTGAGGAAAAAATTAGCTAAATGTTTTGTATGGAGCGTAGGACTGTACGGAGCAGAAACATGGACGCTACACAAAGAAGATCCAAAGAGGTTGAAAGCTTTTGAAATGTGGGTATGGAGGAGGATGGAAAAAAATAAGTTGGAAGGACAAAGCAAGGAATGAGGAAGTGCTGAAACGAATAGGAGAGAAAAGGTCACTCATAAAAACAATAAGAAACAGATAAATTAACTGGATTGGGCATGTGCTGAGGAACGAATGTTTGCTTAAGACTGCTCTGGAGAGGACTGTAAACGGAGAGAAGAGAAGAGGTCGGCGAAGGATGAAAATGATGGGTGATATAAAGATAAACGGGAGATATAGAGAAACTAAGAGAATGACGGAACAGAGGGAGGCGTGGAAGGCTGTCAGTGTGCGTGGACCTGCTGTATAGCAGAGAACCCACCACGATGCTGATATGATATTCCCAATCATAAAATCAATTTCAAATTAACTTTTCTTGTGACTTCTAGTTTGCTAACATCCCATTCTTGGTTCTTAAATTATTGAAATCGTGAGTTTTGCAGCTAAGCTAGCCTGCTGGTTGTCTGGCCCACGCACTCTGCAGATGTAAGCAGCCTGGATATTTTCTTTAAATCTTTTGTGTATGAAACACGTGGCTAATGTGCAAGAATCGTCTACACTGGTTGTTGATAGCCAAGAAAATACAGATGTCTTAGACCGTCTCCACCAATCCGGGATCGAGCACTGTAATGCATGCATCGAGAGTAATAGTGGCAAATTTAAAATCTCCTGCAATATTATAAAATGGAATAAACATTTTCATCTGCTTTGCGTACCTTCACTCCTATATTTCTGGTGATAGGTTCCGATGCGATTCTGAATTATTTTTATGTTCACCTCCTCTTTCTGTCTTCACTTCTGCTTACCAGTCGCCATGTACAGAAATTTTCAAATATTTTCTGATTAAAAATTAGAGCTGTAAAAGTAACGAGAAATTCTGTACCCGTATGTATTCGTTACTAAACCAATCAATACCAGTTACTTTCGAGTTGTTACTCGTTACTTTCAGTACAATTGAACACTAGCATGAAGCACTGTATCGCATTGCATACGTGACAACTTCGTTCATACAAGTAAATTGGTTATTTAGTGAAATATGTTTAGATAAGTTGTTTGTTTGGATAAAACTTAAAGTAAAGTAATCAGCACATGGATCTGACAGAAAAACCTCAAAATGTTCACTTGATTTGCTGTAATGAATTTTATATTTGAAAGATAATCTAATTTCAAAACAAACAGCTGTTTTCACACACACAAAAAAAAACTAACCTTTCATCTGACTGTGGTATATCTAGTGACAATAACTAATGGCGGTTATTTTTTAAAGTAGCCTACTCAAAACCCTGTGTACAAGCCTGAAAAGATAATGAGATATGTATTTAACAAATATTATAATCTTGTCAAAGTATTTCGTTTTAAATAGGTTTCACCATTCTCATTTACTGTTTTCATTTATTTTTGTAAATTCTTCATCCTTTTGTGATAGATCTGTTAGAATAAATGTGGACACACCGTCAAATCGGGCCTGTAGGCAGTGCTACTGACTCCCACTTTGTTTCATTTTAAAAATATCAATATTCAAAACTTTTAAATCAATAACATAGGTACAGGACAAACATGCAATTAGATTCATAATTATTGTTGCGTCACAGTTACAACAAACATTCAACATCAAAGCCAGTACCGCACTGATCACATGGATCCTGCGGTAATAATACAATAACTGACACCAGGCAAAAGGTATAAAGTCATTGTACCTTGTTCTTTATGAAATTCTGGAACGGCAAAAAGTGCTGCTAGATTTGTTTCTGGAAATTATTGCAGAATGCAATCAGTAACAGATATTAATCGGTTTCATTGCAAGACAGGATGAGGCTAAAGAGGGTCATGGGAGTGTACAAGGCGTACATTGATGATAAGGCATGGAAAGATATTGGTGTAAGAATTTAAAGTAATGCATGGGAGGGAAAAGATGACCATGACCACAAGTTGGCATGGGCGTATCCAGCAAGGGGCAGAGGGGGGCTGCTGCCCCCCCCCCCCTAGAAGAAAAATTAGTTACCTTCAGTACGCTTCGACGAGTGAAGAACTAGTTCAGGAGCACTTTGGGAGAGAAAGATTGACTGGATTATGTCTGATGAGTGTGCGTCGAAATTTCGTGAAAGAACACCATGAGATATTGACAAACAAAATTATTGAAATTGAAAATCCGAGGCAATTAATGTTTACATAAGAAACTAACTGACTTACAATCTTAATTAACTACATAGTAGGTCCTTAGATTAAGTAGTTGGGTAACTATATTAATCAATGATAAAAATAGTTTCCTGAATAGATTTGAGTTTGATTTTTTAATGTCATGTTTCAGTCCCCCGCCCCACTTCCTCGAAACCAAAATGAGTTCCCCCCCCCCCCCCCTAGTTCTGATCCTGGATACGCCCTTGCAAGCTGGCACTCTATTTCAGGCAGGAAAATTCTCTTTTTTAGGTAAGGGTATCAGGGATTGGAATAAGTACCAAGAGAAAACGTTGAAAGAATTTAAAGTTAAAATTTGTAAAGGGCAAGTGTAGGTGGGTGCAGGGAAGGGGGGGGGGGAAGATGAGTGTGTAGGGAAATTGCCACTGGAGCGCGCGCTCCATTGCAATTTAATTAATTATAATTATAACATAGCATATGCAGAGATTTATATCACAAGCTATTAAACAATTTTATACTGTAAATTACACTATGAAATAAAATAGGAGCTATCAAATCTTAAAATAAATACATTTCATAAATGTTTGAAATTAATAAACCTCACTAACGAACGATCAATGAAAAAACAGCAACTATCTCAAATTACACAACAAATATTCTATTAACAAACTACGCATTGAACATTTTAATGTTAAACAAAATAAAAACTGCAAAATTAGTCTTAACGTTGCCAACATTAACTGCGAGAACTGGAACGTGTTCGTATCTATATGGCAAATGCGAGTAACGAAATGAATTTGTGAGAAGCGATTTGGTACTTTGAGTCAGGCTACGAACTGGTTACTCAGTAACGAATACATTGTTACTTTTACAGCTCTATTAAAAATCATATTTGATGTTCAATAATACTAGAGAACTAGATAGTGGTAGGACTGCTTCGTGTCACATCAACCAATTATGAAAGTACAAAGCACCACATATTTGTAGTGCAGCCAATATTGAAAACAGAAAAATACGTAAACGAAACATCCCTGACAGACTGTGTACAAGAATGATCCAGAGATCATGCCAACAAGTTGTGTTTATGATTAATTATAACAGCTACTGCAACTTTTATATGATATAATTTCAATTTAAAAAAAAAATTATTGTAAATAGCATGTCAGTATTATATAAATTTTTCTACTGTTTTATGTACCATTTTCATCAAACCAAACTGTGTGAAATTTTAAGCCCGGAAAAGTGCACACATTTGCTTGCTTAATGATTGTTTTTGCTTCAAAATGCACCAACTGTTTTGTAATGTTTCCAACTCCTGTATAAATGATTCTGGTCCAGGGATCATATCACTTGTATACCCCTTTTGGATGTGTGTGCATTTCATTATCAGTATTGCTGGATAGCTCTGATGTAAACTTTCTAGCAGGTTTAAAGCAGAAAGGATAATAGCTTCAGTGATGCAAACAACATCAGAAGGAATTGTTCATTTGGTATGAAAATTTCTATATTTGCTACTTAGGAGATAGTATTTGAGAATATTTACACGTTATAGCCACCAAATATTCACTAACTGAGCAAATTTGATCAAAGTATTGGCAGTTATTATGTGAGATATATGTATTATTTATTACCTACTTAATGTAGCTGTTTCTCTTCGAGAAATAATGCATTTTGCATTCACGTGGTATTTGGGGAGAAGTATTGGCAAAATAATAATAATAAAAATGTACAGCGTTGAGTGGCAAATAGCAGACATGTTTAACAGACTTAAACAATATTCTAACTTATTTCGCATGGCAGACAATCTGTTGGATTGAAATTCAGCCTGTACAAGAATGTCAATTGATGGAAAATAAGTCAGAATGTTATTTCAGTCTATTACACATGTGTGCTATATGGAGTGGGCCAAAACTTTTCACCTACGCTCCATATGGATGCGGAATGTTATTTTTTCTTGAAGAATGGAGCCGGAAAATAGCTATTTCTTGCATAATAAAGTATACACCCATATTTCAAATGATTTTATTTGATTAATATACATCTGTAGGCTATAATGTGCAAATATTCTTATATACAGTATCATTAATGCTTAAAATTGGACTGGGTAAAATGGAGAACCCTCAACTGTATAAGAACAGGAGAGGCTCCAGAAAAGCTAACACGTACGAGAGATGGGGTCTGACGACAGACCACGGATCACCTACGTGGTTGCAAGCAGAGCCAACGACACTCGAAGAGGAACACTGGGCAAAACAATTATAGTGCGTGGACACGAAAAGGATTTTTGCTTACAGGTTTATACCTCGGCGACGTTGAAGTCATTAGAGGTGGGAAAGGACTGGGGACAAGGAACAGAAAGGAATTCAGCTGTGGCCTTTTAAAGGAAGCATACCGGCATTTGCCTGGAGTAATTTGGGAAAACCACGGAAAACCAAAATCTGGATGCCTGGACAGGGATTTGTACCCACATATTCCCGAATGCGAGGCCAGAACGTTAACCGTTCACTCACCACACTCGGTACAAAAAAGTAAAGTAAGCAAGTATTACTGATCAAAGTATGTATGTGTGTTCACATTTTGGTATACAAAGGACAATTCTTTCTATAATGATCACTGCACTATTTTTAATAGTTACAGGATGCTACGCAACGAGATAGACTCGAGAAGGATTTGTCCTTGACGTCAGAAAATTTGTGTTCAAGTTACTTGTGTGGTACTGGTTAAAACATGTGTATATTACAGTCATCAACTACATACACATCACACTAAACCTCACATAAAAATTGTTATAATGTTAAACAGTAAGTTATTGGCAAAAACGATATTGCGAACTTCAATCACAACAGGTATGTACTATGAAGAAATGCTGCCTGAAACAAGATTACAACTGGCACTTCTTACAATTTATTAAACAATTGTACCTCTCCATGTATTAACTGTAGATACTTCTCACCTTGATGGCAATGGATCTGTTTCACTGCACTTACCAATAATGTAGCTTCCGATAAAGCACTCCAGCCATCCTGATCTGGGTTTTCCATGGTTTCCCTAGACCGCTCCAGGTGAATGCTGGGATGGTTCCTCACAATAGCCCATGGGCGCCTCCTGCCATATCCCGTATATCCCTTCCAAACCATTACCTTTCCTGATAGGTGCAATGCACCATCCGCCAAACACTTTTAGTGAATCGCCGAGTAATTGTAATAGTAATAGTAATGTCGTTGAAGTTTGGAGGTGTGTAAATATGGCTTCTTGCAATCACTTAACACTTACTGTTAGGCATGGGGATTTTTGTGTGAAATTCATGTGGCATGTGCATACAATATACACATATTATTAAATGACATTACTTAAGGAATGTGTGCATGAATTTTCAGGTGAAAAGGACAATTCCTTCTCGAGTCACCCTAATTACATAGCCACCTAGTGACAACAGTAGCCAGTAGTGACACCTATGATGATGATGGACAGCTGTTAACATATGAAAGTGTATGCTGTTTTATATTCATAATAACACCTTTCAGATATATGCTAGCTAAAAAAGCAGTAAGGAATTAGACTTGAAGACAAAGCTAGGCATATTAACTGAAACTTTCATCTTTCCAATCAATTACCAGTAAATTTTTCTTTCTTTTTTAAAAAAAAAAAAAAAGGGGGGGGGGGAGGAGGAACTGGCAGTGACCGACTGACGCGATTGGCATATATGAATTATTGTAATGGTCCAGGTACTTGTTCAGTATAATCGTTGGTGCTTCCTAAAGTTCTCTCAAAACACAGAAAATGGTTTAATTATAGATTGTGATACGGCTATACCACTAGCGCAAAAAAAAAAATTAATACAGATTGTCGTTTAATGTTGCGTAATTTCCTTTTTTCTAAAAGTTTTCGAGGGTAATATCAAGATGGGGATACCACTGCTGCCTCGCTTAGTAAACACACAGATCACTTGGTATATATGACATCATTGTGAAGTATGGTCCAGGCTGCATTACAACATAAATTCAAAAGATGATTGACGAAATCATATTTTATAAATATGCGTTTCGGTCGTAATGCAGCCTGGACCAAAGTGAAACGTAACCATAACGCTCGATATTGCAGATATCCAATTTTCAGATCATATATATAGCTGTTACAGTGTTGGAACGTGCAGCCTGAATACGTCACAATGATGTCATATACACTACGTGATCTATGTGTTTACTACACGAGGCCGCGACGGTATCCCCATCTAGATATTACCCGTTTTCGACAACTCTCCAGTTTCAAAAAGTTACCATAGCAAAATATTTTCCACGACTTAATCGCGCTATGCAAATACCTCATTTCAACCTAACCACAACCCCTAGGAAGAAGAGAAAACAGTTTCGGTTTATATAATCCCCGGCACTGGCGGAAAGTCTTTACTATGTAATCTTCTGTGTAGTGGAAAGAATTACACCCCCAAAACATACACAGCGCATTAGAAATTAATCACAATGGTATTCGTAGTAAAATTACACATCATGGTGAAATCGATACAACAGCGCCGAAGTTGGCAATATGGCGTTCGAGAGGGCAAGGTATATTAAAATTAATGCTGGAATTCACGTACCTTAGAATGGACCGCAGAATGTGAGATCAGAAATCAATTCAATTCACCTCGGAGAAACAGACGAATTAAATAACACGCTGCAGTTTAACCTATCCACAAACGTCTTCAATTTGATTTCTGCAAAATCAAAACTTCCTTCTAAATAACGCTTACAACAATACGACACAGCTTTGAAACGCACAGCTTTATAACACCTCTATTTCACACAAAAAATATTTAATTTTATGTGTCTATAAGAATTTAAATGGTATACACACTATTCCGTACCCCTTTTAATAATCCCGAGTACATAAAAAACAAATTAACAGAAAACATATTCGAATTTGTCTTCGAACAAGCCGCCATTAGTACCGCTAGCAGCAGCATCCAATAGCGCGCCTGTTACTATCAGTGTGAACAGCCAATTGGCGATTTGCTTTCACAAGTCAACGTTTCTACCAACGATAAAACAAGATGCTATTGTAAATGTATACTTCTAAATAATCCCAACGAAAACTACTGAATATTGAAAGTATAGTTCATTAAGGGAAAAATTATCGTCTTCAAAATTAACTCTTTCCAGCAACAATCACCGCAGGTAATAATTTAAAAGCCTCCCAAATCGTTTCTAAACATTTTTGTGTAAATTCTCTTATATGTTGCTTTTTTATCAATTCCCTTGCGATAACATGAAACTAAATAAAGTATTATACTTATACCAGTAAAAATTACAGTGCTTGTAATATTTACAGGGGGTCGTTAATTCTCACTGATCCAGAGATCTTCTTCAACAATGCTCTTCATTTGACTGTGTTCTGTGGTAATTTTCCCCCTCCCTTGTGCCTGTAAATCGAGTGCCAGCTTGTGGTGATGGTCTTCCGCGTTCTACTGATAATTCTATCCATCCAGGCCTCATCACCAATATACGCCTTATACATTCCCAGCACTCTCTTCACCCTCCAATGACTCCCGACCCAGCTCCTTTATCATATCAATTACCGATATTCAAACAATGGTCTGACCAAAGTCTTAAACCCCAATTCCCTTAGGGAGCATCCATTATTTACGTGAGGTGTTTTTTCCGAAATTGTGGACCCCCCTTTCTGGTCGGACCTCCCTCCCCCTTAAAATTAAGTGAGACTAAAGTTGCCATCCGCGACAGTTGTAGACTTTCTTTTTAGCTCTACTGTTTTTTTAAAATTTCAAAACCTCCCCCCCCCCCCCTCTCCCCCTTGGTCAGATTTTGCCAGACCGCCCACTGTTTCACCTGACGCAATTAAAGGGCACCCCCTTCCTTCTCTAGTGCGTGCCCTCATCACTCTTTCCAACAGGTGAAGGAATTTTAATCCTTTCCGCACTACCTGTCCAATGTGGCCTGCCCAGTTAAGTTTGCTGTTAAATTTTATATGCTGCAGTGAGCCTGTCAGATTATCGACAACAGCGGACAGGGAAACTTCTACTGGAGCCGTGGATAAGGGTCGATTGTAGAAGTCGGCCATGGTTCCGATATGAATATTCATCACAGGTCCCTACTGCAACACCTGGCAGGTCATATGGCTCAGCACATTCAGATATTAATATAGGAATGGCGGTTAAATTACTGTAAAAGGCAATGGCATATTAACACATTTATTTACACGAGCAGTGACTGATGGCTTACGTGAATATTTACAGTGTTTAATTGGCTTTGTAACAAAACATTAGAGATATGCTAAAGGACTAGGCGAACATGTAACTGATGGGCGCCTCGCAGCCAAAAATAACTGGAATATTGATAATATCTCTACAAGACTATGCCCACATGAAAATGACCCTCCAACTGTCCACACCCAGCTATCACAGTAGAGCTCACCTTTGCGTTAGATGACTGGCATCACCTTCTGTCTGTAACCGCCGCCCTCGGCGTCGACGCCCTCGGCGTCGATGTGGTATGCCAAAGACTTTCGAGAGAGATCCCCAGGATTTAAATAGATACTTCCCCTTCTGATCACCATTGGGTGGATAGGGCAATACTCCTCGCTAACCTGCTGTATGAAGTCATTTAGCCAGCTTGGCAGGCGCTTGACAACTGGCTACTTAGGACTTGCCGATTGGCGTGCTATTTCCCAGGTCATAGCTACTATTGCTTAACTTTTGTATGCTCGCCCGCCCTGGATACTGACTTGAAAAATATGATGTTTTCCGGCAAGTGATTGACCTCGATCACTACAATGCCGAGGTCTTCAATAAGTATCCCCTTCATCACTTTGTAATCATAATCAATCTTTAGCTTTTTATGTGTGTTCCTAATAAGCTGGCTCTTCTTTGGAAATTATCTTCATCCCATGTTGACTCAACCATCTAGTTATCCTATCTAGATCACCCTGCAGCTGTTTGCAGTCTTCTATTGTTTTGATCCTTTTATATAACATTAAGTCATCTGCAAATTGCCTAGACTCTGACCGTAACCCAACAACACAATCATTAATTAGAATTACGAACAGCAACGGTCCCAATACACTACCCTGTGGTACTCACATGTTCACTCGTGCTTCTTTTGATACTGCATTTCCTACTCCAAATTTCTGCTTGCTACCTATTAGGAATTCGTCTACCCAGAAAAACACCTTTTTATCAACTTGGATAGTTTTTACCTTGTTTATCACCATTTTGTTGCTCACTCTGTTAAAGGCTTTTTAAAGATATAGTGCTACACTGTAATCTTGAAATCCCCTGCCCATTTGATCAGAAATGTCTTGTATATAGCCTACTAACTGAGATTGACACGAATACCCTTGTCTAAAGCCATGTTAGCGACTTGAAAACCACTTACGTTCCACAAGATATGTCTGATATCGTTGCATTATTATGTCTCCAATAATTTACTTACCACTGATGTCTAGCTGATGCCCAATAGCTTTAGAAAGATCCAATACCACACTGTCAAATTGGCCTCAATTCTCCGTTTCATCTGCAATATCTTGTATATAGGCCACTTTTAAGATTATAGTTACTTTTCCCCTTTGCAGTGTTACCTCTCCTGAATCATAAAGTGAGATTTTTAAGATTTTTTGTTTTGGGTAATCAGTGCTTGGAACTAACGCCTTAACAGTAGTAATCGTAGGACTGCTGGATCATAAAAAGGTGAAAAATAATTCTAGTAGGACGTCAAGCATCTCCATGTAATAATTGAGCCAGGTAGTCTGGGATTCGAGTAAGTTATCAAGGGAGGTTTCGAACAATATAAATCAGAGTAAAAAGTGGAGTTCATGGAAATATTCTCGATTGCACATTTTCTTGGCATTTAATAATAATTAACAATTCTATAGTATGTAATGGTGTCAAGACGGAACAAATTGCCAATGGAAGTGATGAATAAATTACCACAAACGCAGAAAGAATTTGAAATTGTCTGGTAAAAGAAAGAGGGGGAAATGGGTGTGTAGAGAAATAGCCAGGGCCGCATTTAAGCATAGGCTACATAGGCTGTAGCCTAGGGGCCCGCACCACAAAGGGGGGCCCGCACCACAACGAGGTGCCCCTCACCACCCACAAACTTCGCCTGGGCAGGTAGTAGAGCTAAAAAAAAAAAAGGTCGCCCATAAATTTTTTAGGTCGAATTTCGAATATTTCGAAATTTAAGAATCCAGCCACTGCCGACAGGGGGCCCGCACCACATGTTTAGCCTAGGGGCCCACAGAGCCTAAATGCTTCCCTGGAAATAGCGAGCTCTCCATCGCAATTAAATTAATTTAAATTAAATAAATTTGCTCTGTTAACATATTTTATTATAACGCCCGGAGTTTGTATTCTTAATTATTACGGAATAAATAATAATAATGGGTATCATTGTAAAAAGTAAGATTGGTGCATGGAAGGGAAATAGATAACCATGTGATAAAACAGAAATATTTTTTATAAGAGAATTAATTATATTTTGTTCTTTGAGCGTAAGGATTGCTCTTAGAGAAAAAAAGAAGACGAAACTTTTCGTTACTATGGAGATATACCAAGAGAGAGAGTACACGAGTTTCTGTGAGACATAGAACGGTTGCTAAGAACACAAGTCATTGTGAAAGGAGGAATCTTCCATCTTCTGGTACGAGATAATTTCAATGCGGTTCCTTGAGGAGAAAAAGGAAGTACAGAAATAAACTTTGAAATTGTTTGAAATATAAAGGACTGGATTCTCTTTATAGTTATAAGAGGGACCGACAACACGGTTATGCAACAAGCTGGCACTCGATTTCAGGCGTCAGGCAATAGCAAGATTTTCTTTTGTTGGTAAGAGAGTCAGGGATTAGCATAAATTACCAAGTGGTGAATAATTGTTCAATACTGCAGAAAGAATTTAAAATTTTTTTGAAGTACAAAAATACGCTGTCGGGAAATTATACCCGAAGAATTTAATAAGAAAATATTGTTAAAAAAGGAAAAGTGGAATAATTGTCACCTGTGTATGCCGCCCATTTAAATTAAATTATTATTTATAATGTCACCACTGGCTGTGCCTTGTAATTAACAGATGGTGAAAGAAATATTTCCCTGTTAGTATTTTTACTGTTAAGCGTTCATTTCAGAGCTATTATGATACCTGATATTACTGTATATAATATGTGGGTCAATTCGAATTGATTACTAGAATCTATCGTAACTACTCAACAGTGTCTTTGTCATGTTTTAAGCCATGGTTTAAGTAACTTGCCGTAGTATCTCTGATGTATCTGGCGCGGCTCGAGTTAAAGGTAGTGAAAGTGTTTTGTTTGTAAACTGTTTCTGTGTATTCGAATAGCGCGTGGATAGCGTGATATGACAGCATTGGATAATAAGAAGGTATCGTATTTCATTGAAGCAGTGTGTCTTACGGTAATAAATATGCGTGCTTTGACAATTACATTCCCTCACCACCTTAGACGACTACTCCATCACACGATACCGCAAGCACTGGTACAGACCAAGTCATGATTTTCATGGCTGCCAACGCTGTAGATTAGAACACAACAATACAATACAATATACAACAATACAATAATACAATACATTCATTTTCCATTGATCCCAATATAAGAGACTGGCTCTGTGGGATGTGGAAAGTTGTCAATTTACACATAAACAGTTGCATAACAAAATAATAAGTACACCAGTAGATGTACAGTCATAGCATACATGGTACATTAAACACTTCCATTACAAAATAATACACACACTATAAGATGTACAGTCATAGCATATATGGTACATAAAAAAATCCGTAAAAAATAATACATACACCACAAGATGTACAGTCATAACATATATGGTACCGTAAACAATTACGGAACAAACTAAATACATACATCAGGAGATGTACAGTCATACCATGCATGGCAAATTAATTATGTGAACTATATTTACACAGATACTGGCAGTTATTTTTAAGATACCTTAGAAATAAATTCTTCGACAGAGTAGAAGGAGTTGTCAATTAAAAATACTTTCAATGTTTTCCTGAATTTATTCTTGTCATCTACTAGACATTTAATATGTGTTGGGAGCATGCGGTTTTATTAATGGTACACATTATTTCACAGAAGTAGTGAAATTCGAACAAAGAATTAGAAATTGTATTTCTGCATCTTTCCAAGATTAAAATTGATGATCTTACTGATTAAATTACAAAGCTGCCAGAACCTAAATAAAAATTTGCGTAACAACGTTTTTTTTTTTGTTTTTTTTTTGTTTTTTTTAAAGATTTTTTTATACATGATTTTATTCTATTGCATTCAATCAAAGACTGACAGCTGAACAACTGTGGCCTCACAATCTGGTGTTGGATTCGGGTAATATCAAGATGGGGATACCGCTGCGGCCTCATGTAGTAAACACACAGATCATGTGGTATATATGACATTGTGAAGTATGGTGCAGGCTGCATTATAACATAAACTCAAATGATGATTGACGAAATCATATTTTGTGAATATACGTTTCGGTCGTAATGCAGCCTGGACCAAAGTGAAACGTAACCATAACACACGATATTGCAGATTTCCAATTTTCAGATCATATCTATAGCTGTTACTGTGTTGGGGCAGAGTAAATACGTCACAATGATGTGATATATACCACGTGATCTGTGTGTTTACTACGCGAGGCCGCAGCGGTATCCTCATCTTGATATTACCCTTGGATTCTTATAGAACACAACAAAACAAATCGAAAATAATTTTTTGATATCTTGTTCGCTTTTCGAGATATATTGACAGATAGGTGATGCGGTCAGGCTGATATGCTGCCTGGACCAGAATGGAAATTGGCAGTTCCATAGCTTTTAATTTCGCCACACCCGTTTTGAGGATTAACTTTTCTAGAAAAGTGTACATGAAAGCAAAAAGTAACGTACCTTACCCGTGATGCACACAAAAAAGTTACGACACAGCATAGAACAGCAACCATCTCCGATGACATTATTTACGCCAAAGATTGTACCTGCATTCTGCAACAACGAATGTAAAATGCTGGCACGTTTTCAAAACGCTATATGAATAAATTCCTCGGATGCATGGTAGAAAGTATATTTGTTGCTTAGGAACAACTATGCAACTATCCATATTTTGAGATTTTGCTTAGTTCTAGAGACGTCGTATCTCATAGATTGCACTGTTAGGTTGAAATGCAGCCTGGTCCAGAAGAAATAATTTCCGTGGAACTGAAATTTTAAGATGCATTCTTGTGTTACAGGTGAGACATATCGTGTATAAAAGATTATCTTTGTTGTTTAAACTGCGGACAGGACTAGAAGAAAAAATTCCCTTGTCCCTACAATTTGATGATGCATTCTTATGTAAGTGAATGGGACTTTTCGTTCTAGAGATATCCTTTGCCAAAGTCGATGTGGTTAGGGTGAAGTAAAATTTACCTTTGGAATACAATTTTAGGAATATTTTGACTGACGACATTTTGGGACATAAGCGAGACATCGAAAGATTTTGTTCTTCGCTTTGATACTAACTTTTTATATGTATAGTGTCATTGGAGATGGTTATTGTATGGTACTATTAATTCTGCCATATTATAACTTTTCTGTAGCATCACATCTAATGTACGGTTCTTTTTTTTCATACACACATTTTTTAGAAAATTTATCCTCAAAAATGGATGGATCAGATTTTAAAGCTATGGCACTCCCTATTTCCCTTCTGGTCCAGGCTACATATCAGCCTAACTGCATTACCTTTTCAGTCAAGCTTTCTCGACAACCAAGCAAGATATATATTAAAAAAAAAAAAAAAACTTTTTTTTTTTCGATTTGTTTCACCGAGTTCTAAAAGAGCCTATCATCAGATTATGGAGCCTTGATAATGCTGCCAAGCTGAGCTAATATCACCTTATAAGCATACATTTTAGGAGCTATATTCTCATTAATCTGCTTCATATATTATCTTTGTTTTTAGTTGTTACTTCTTGCCACTAGCTGATTGATCAGTCAGCTTAATTCTAGATTGCAATACCACTACAACAAAATTATTGTCAGTGCAGAGATCATATCGACCTAAACTGTTTTGTTTTCTTCCTAGCAAATGGGATTAGTATGACATGTGGCCTGAACCAAAAGACAAAATTAGTAAAAGCCGTAAAGATAACTCTTTAATAGTTGCATTACTGTTCAGTGGGACAGAAAGTTGTTACTGAGTGGTTGGTGAGCAGTAACGCTCTGGCCTCGCATTCGGGAGGACGCGGGTTCGAATCCCCGTCCGGGCATCCAGGTTTGGGTTTTCCATGGTTTCCCCAAATCACTCCACACGAATGCCAGATTTCTTCTGTTAAAGGGCCATGGCCGAATTCCTTCCAAATCCGTTTCTGCCTCTAATGACCTTGGTGAGGCATCAAGCCCCCCCCCCCTTCCACACACACACACAAAGTTGGAGTGGTGTCGTGATCTAGAATTAGAAAATAGTCCATGCTGCTTGTCTCAAAATCTGACCAACTGTTGTGTTTCTTCTTTCAGTAAAATTCTTACAGAAAAATTCTTTTGTTATCCATCATTTCTAAAAAAAAATACTCATTTTTAGGATCTATGTAAATAAGCCAGTACCTTCAAGAAATATCCTGTCAGACCAAAATTTGGACCACACGTTCCTTAGGCTATACTATTTGAGAAAAACTGTGGGACAAAGCCACGAGGTATATAGAAATAAAATATAACCAATCAAAATGTGGTTACATGGATACACATTTCTACACAAGAAATACATGTTACCTTTTGATGTTTATTACAACAAGTGTTTCTTTCTCTTGAGTCCTGGATTAAAAAAAGAAAAAAAAAAACTATTGTCCACATTCAAACTGCAGGAAGTTAAGAAGTGGGAAATCAATCATATTTTACAATATCTCTGTATATAACATACATTGGATTTCTTGAACCTGTTAAATGTATCGCATGGCAGCCAACGTTCCAAAATGATAGATGATGTGTCTGTAGATCTACCTGATGGTTTATGTAGGCCATTTAAACTTGATTTTTGCTACCAGTGGTTGCAGTCAGGTTGAAATGCAGCCTGGACCAAGAATTAAAACCAAAAAACACTTGGATTGAATATCAACAGGTAACAAATATGTGACTTGGTTGCAGACTTTATGAAGGGTAGAACACAGTGTGTAGTTCTCGACGGTGAGCGTTCATCACTCACCGAAGTGAGGTCCGGGGTTCCCCAGGGAAGTGTGATAGGGCCTCTGTTGTTTCTCATATACATCAATGATTTGTGTGACGTAATAAGAGGGAAGAAAAGACTGTTTGCCATCTATGCTATTATTTGTTGTGAAATAAAAACCCAGGATGACTGCACCAAGTTACAAGCTGATATTATAAAAATAATAGCACGGTGCAAAGACTGGCAGCTACAGTTAAATGCTAAAAAATACAAATTCTTGCATTTAAGCGAAAAAGTAACACCATGTAACTCTGAATATACAGTTACTGGAACTGTCCTTAGAACAGTAGAATTTGCTAAATACCTAGGTGTAGCATTTTGTAATAATTTGTTGTGGAATGAGCATATCGAAAAGGTAATTGGGAAATCAAATCGTATGCTGTGATTTTTAGGTCGTAATTTAAAAAAGTGTACACCGCAAGTTACAAAGCTCTTGTGCGTCCTCACTTAGAATATTGTTGTTCTGTATGGGGTCTCCATCAAAAGAGGTTAATGGAGGCATTGGAGACGGTCCAAAGAAGAGCCGCCCGATTCGTGACAGGTATATATTGCTGGAGGGAAAGCGTAAGTGCAATGTTGAAGGAGTTAGGTTGGGAAGACCTGGAGCACCGAAGGCGTTGCTCTCGACAGATGATTGAAAAATTCACGACTGATTTATTTTGGAATGACAGCAAACAAATATTACTACCAGCAACATTCATATCTAGGAATGACCGTGAAAATAAGATAAGAGAATTCAGGACCAGAACAGATTCATTTCTGTACTCATTTGTTCCACGAGCGAGTAAGGAATGGAATAGAAACAATATATTGAGCAAGGAAATTGAATTTGATAGAAGTAGTTTTCGATAAACTGCTCCACCTGTCTTCATCTGTGTTTCCCAGATCATTCCAGGTAATTGCCAGGATGGTTCCTAAAATAGCCCATGGGCGCGTCCTGTCATATGCACCCTCCACCACCCACCTTCAGTGAATCGTGGAGTAATAATAATAGTAGTAACGTGTATTTCTTGTCTAATGACTTGCATGCATGTAAACATATTTTTAGTGTTTTTACTTTCATTCTTTATATGTGGTCACTTGACAAAACTAGGTGAGTACTCTCAGGAGGTTAGGGGTTAATGGGTGTGTAGGGGATTGCCACCAGAGCATTCACTCCACTGCAATTAAATTAAACTTCCTCCAACAGCTTTTATCAAATTTACTCCCTAAAGAACACGTGTATCAAATTTCAGACCGATGAAACTTCCAGCTTATTAATCACTTTATCTGTTGACTTAATATTCAGTTTCCTTCCATAGCGTCAGATGCCAATTGCTTGAGTTTTTGTAACTACCTCAGCTTCTGGTATCCCAGTTTCAATTCGACATCGTGGTTTGCACCATTCAAGTAAGTTCTTTCTGAGTACTAAATTAGTTTCTGAAGTTGAACAATTTTTTTCATCAAAGTTGGTATTAATATTCAGCTTTTGAAATTGTTCTTGCTATGGTCATCAGTTGTAATTTTAATTTATAAATAACAGAATTCTCCTATTTCTACTAAGCCAGTCCTATTTTTTTTTTTTTTTTTTTTTTTTTTTTTTTGTTTTTTGTTTGTTTGTTTGTTAGTTTTTAATAATTTTTTACCTTTCATTACCAACATTACCGATTGCAGCAGCTGTTATGCAATGAGAGAGACTCACAAAGGAATTGTACTTTTTGTCTGGAAATTTGTTCATACATTCCTTGGACCATATTGTTTAAGAATGTGTGTATATTTCAGCAATCAAATGTATATAAATTGACCAGATTTTAACAAAAACCGCCATAACATTCACGCCAGAAGGCATATTGTGACGCGCAATCGTATTAGATGAATGCACCCCGGACCAAAATGACAATTGACACTGTCGCATATAAATATTTTTATGCGATCTTGATAGATAAATAAATAGATAATTTTTGTATACTGAAGTTTTATTATGAACTTTTGCAGTTTATTTATCCTGTTTATTTGCTTAAAAATCCTCTTGATACCAATAACGACCGTGTTTGTCACTATATCCGAAGATTTGCAGGTTCGTTTTCTACACAAGATTTATCAAAGCTATTTTCCGCAACTATTATTTTCAAGATTCCCGGCTGTTTTTCTTTCTCACCACTTCTCTCCCAACAATTCTCTTAACTTCTCCTCCTTTTCTTTTTTTTTCCCAGAGAGGCTATCTATTCAAGCAATCCCTGAGCAAACAATACTTATTAAACTTTATATTCTTTTTTTTTATATAAATCGTTTTAACTTTTAATTTACAATATTTTGGCCTTAATCAGTATAAATATATAATTTTACTGGTTTTCTAAAGAGCTGCTATGTCACAACACCTGTTACAATTTGTTAAACAATAATTGTTTGTAACAGTTTATTTGTTCTATGTTATGTTTATCTATTGTTGTTAGTTATGGATCCATTTCAATGCATAGTAATATCGTTGCAGGTTGCATTTGTGTAAATGTGGCTTCCGGCTATTTCTTCGTGTTTAATGTTATGGTGGTTTATGTGGGAAATTTTTGCTATATGTACATATTTTGTGGCTATAAGTATACACATAGGTAAAGGAAAGGCATTGGGTTTTCACAGCTCTGACGCCGTATTGCCGTAGCATTAGCGGAGGTAGAGCTCTGCTTTGCTATTTCCTGACCGTAGGCACTGGAGGGGACAGACCTTCTTCTTTGCCTTTCCGCGTAGTTTCAGCAGGTTCAGTGGGCTGGGGGCGCCGTTCCCGACATTCACCTCTCTCGACATCTCATGATGTTGCCCCTTCTGAGCATTCTAGATAACCGGTACAGTTACTTGTGTGATATTTATTAAATGATATTGGCTGCCTTTACATATCTTCAATATCGTGTGATACTGTTTAGTATATTTCATTAAGTTTATTTTATCTTCCTGTCTCAATTTACGAGGTCTATTAGAAAAATATCCGACATTTGGCCGGTGAAAAAAACTGGCAAACCCGGAGCGTTGGAAACCTGATCCCCCTCAAAAAAGTCTCATCGCCAGTGATCACTGTGTTCGTGAAGCCAGGTTCACTGTCTGTGAAGTCCAGCAAGACTTTAAAATGAAGTTGCTTTTGTGCCGCCGCAGCAGCTTTGGCACGAATTTTGCCGACACTGTCTTCGTCGCCAAATCTTCAGTCACAGTGGAATGTGCCGACACCCACCTCTTCTGCAAATTCTCGGATAGTCACACGACGGTTCTGCATCGCCACAGCGTCTACTTTGGCAGTGAACTGCTGAGTTCGGCACGTTCTGACCGGAGCGTGGCTCGCTGTCCACCGGTGTGCGGCCATCTTCAAACTAGTTTTACCGCTCTTTAATCTGTGCGATGCACATAGCATCGTCACCGAAAGCCATCCGAATCTTCCGAACGGTTTCCACCTGTCGCACAGTAGCACCGGTCCAGTCATTCCGTCATTTTCCTTGCAATTAAAACCTACAGGAGCACCACACACGACCTCACTCAAATCCTGCCTACCGGCAACTGACACTATCGTCAGGTGGGAAAAAATTCACGCATGAGCACAAAGGTTTGAGGTCGGCTCACACGAGCTTGCTTCATTACGTCAGGTTTTTGGAATAAAATTAAGGTCGGATACTTTTCTAACAGATGTTGTATATAAATGTATCAGATTTAAATTTTGTTCATGCTAGAGGGATTAATTTTTTAACTATAATTCTTGATTTAGAATAATGTTATTAAATATCACTTTTTAAATTTGTTTCAGAAAAATGATAAAACGGAGCTCGCAGTCCATTATTTCAGTTGCACCAGACATTGGCAGGTCAGCCAGTAAAGACAAAGGGAACACATTGCTGACTGAAGACAGTGTGGGACATTGCGACAGCAGGCTGACAGCTGTCGGAGAAGCCTGCACCAGCAGGAAGCATCGTTACCAGTGCGACCGTGCGAAACCAGTTCACGTGTGCTCTGTGTCTACAGCTGTTCCTCTCCAGACACTTGTTGCTGAGACACGTATTCGGCCACTCTCTACTCCTAGACGTGCCTTCGTTCGTATGTGAGAAGTGTGGTCGAGTGTTCCTCAACCAGAGTGTACTGCAGGTACACGCAAGTCACCACTGTAAGGAAAGAGCGAGGAAGAAGATATCTGCAGTTCCAAAGACGTGTGCCTCATGTAAGGAGCCGTTTCTAACTCTGTCTTCGTTAACGGAACACGTATTTGTCCACCGTTCTGCCGTTCGCCGTCCACAGTACGTCTGTCCTTATTGTACGGGTATATTTCCTACTCCTTTTGACTTGAAGAACCACGAATGCAGCAGAACAATTTCATGCCTATATCTAAAAACCAGGTGAATCAAATGATTACCTGATAGATTTGTTTTATCAGCAATACTGTTTGCTCCCTTGTATGATTGCAGTCAGCTGGCTGACATCACACGGGAAATCTCTCGTCCCTTTCTCCTGCTGGGAGACTTGGACGCGCACAGTGCGTTGTGGTGGTCGTCCACCAATTGTCCCAGAGGCCGAGAGATTTGTAGATTATTGGAGCAGGAGGATTTGTGCGTGATGAATATCGGCCAAATGACGCACTTCACCACAGCTTCCGGTTCGTCCTCTGCCATTGGTGTCTCTCTTTGCTCTCCATCTATTACGGACTCCTTGCATTGAGAGGTGGATCGTGACCTCCGTGAAAGTGACCACTTCCCAATTTGGTTGCACGTTGAGTTTGAACGTGGTGAAAGATATATGACACGGAAATGAAATATCGGCAGAGCTGACTGGCAGCTCTACAGCTGGTCAGTCACCATCCAACAGCGCCTGAATGTCAATGATAAGGTGAAACATCTTACTGATGTGATTTACCAGGCTGCCGATATTTCCGTGCCCAGCAGTTCCAAAGTGCTGTGCAGAACGCCCGTCCCCAACTGTCGTTCCACTGTTCAGGGTCGCAGACGGGCCTCGCGTCGGTTTAAGTTGCACCGGATACCTGACAACCTCACAGCGTTCCGGATTGCTAGAGCTAAGGCTGGTGTGATCGAGGAGAGTAAAAGGTGGTCACGGCAGAACTTCGTGAGCACTATCAACCGTTCCACACCATTGACAAAAGTATGGGAGTCAATTCGCCATATATCCGGGAGGTACCCTCATTTGCCAGTATCTGGATTATTGGATCAGGGGCGTGTAGTATCTGACGAGCGAAGCATTGCGCAACTGATGGCAGAGCATTTCGCTGCCGTCACTTCAACTGCCAAATTGGACCGTCAGGTCCAGCAGCGAAGAATATTTGCCGAAAGGCAAGTCTTATGCTTCGACTTGTCAGGTTTGGAGTCATACTATAGTCCATTTTCATATTGGAAGCTGGAGTCAGCTCTTAACAGCGCAAAGAACACCGCGCCAGGGCATCAGCTGAGGCATCTTAACAAAGATGCTAAAGAGTACCTCCTGGGTATTTTTTATGATAGCTGGACTGGAGGACACTTCCCCGACTCGTGGAAAGAAACAATGTTAATCCCAATTTTAAAACCTGAGAAGGACAAGTTGTTGCCAGGTAGCTATCGTAGCATCGCCTTAATAAACGGTGTCGCGAAGACACTAGAGCGGATGGTAAACCGCCGCCTCGTCTGGTGTCTCGAGTCCTGTAATCTGCTGAGCCGTTTTCAGTGTAGATTCAGGAAGTTCCATTCCACCACGGATAACCTGATCCTACTGGAAGCGGCGATACAGGACGCTTTCATCCGCAGCCAACACCTTGTGGGTGTATTTTTTGACATTGAAAAGGCATACGATACTACCTGACGGCATGTTATTTTAAAACCATTACACGAATGGGGTGTTACGGGAAATCTTCCCGATTTTTAAAATCATTTTTATCACAACGTTGTTTCCAGTACCAAGTTGGTAGAGAAGTGTCTGACCTTTCTATTCAGGGAAATGATGTTCCTCAAGGTTCAGTTTTAAGTGTGACTCTTTTTGCCATAGCGATCAATAGCTGAGTCTGGTGAGCTGCCACTTTCGATCCCCCAGCGTCTCCTCGTGGTGCGACACTATATACATATTGCCGCAACTCCTGGCAGTCCCTTGTACGACGCAGTTATTAACCCTAACTTTGAACGGCTTTATACCAACCGCCAAAGGGCAATTAAACCGTTCAGCTACCGTACAAAGGCTATATTAAAGGAATATGGGTTTCAGATACCCTCTTTTTATTACCAGGGTTGGAGTAAATCTCCTCTCTGGCTTTTAAGGAGGCCCAAAACAGTTTTAGAACTGTCGCAGTACAACAAGCTGTGTACTGCTGACAATGTTTTTATCTGAATTTTTAGTGATGTTTTAAATCAGTTTCACGATTTCACCCTGGTATATACGGATGGGTCTAAGCTGGCTAAAGGAGTTGGCTGTTGTTCCCTCAAGCGACTTATAATTACAAACTGAATAGCTATTGCAGCATATACGCTGCAGAGTGTTACGCTTTGTTAAAGTCGCTCCAGCGTATGAAAGTAAGTTGCGGCACAAAGTACATCATATGCTGTGATACCCTCAGCTGCATCCAGGCTATAGGGAGCATGTACCCAGCAGATCGTCTTGTCCAGGACACCCTCCGATCCCTCCAATCTTCCGGAAAGGAGGTCGTATTCTGCTGGGTACCCGGCCATGTGGGAATCGGGGAACGAAGCAGCTGATGAAGCTGCCAAGTTAGCCTGCGACAAGGTCAGAATTGACTTTGATCCGGTCCCAAAGTCTGACCTTGCCTCGGCGGGGAAGAGATTTGTTTTTGATGTTTGGCAGAGGCAGTGGCTGGAGGCAGAGCATAATAAGCTCCGGCTGGTCAAACCGACCGTTCAGCCGTGGAGCAGCTCCTTCCAGCGGGCGAGGAGGGACGAGGTGCTCCTTACTCACCTCCGTGGAGGGCACTCTCCTCTGACAAACAGCTTTCTCTTCCGCCGGGAGGACCCTCCGGAATGTGATGCTTGTGGCGTACCTCTGACGGTGCGCCACATTTTAATTGATTGTGTATTGTTTTTAGACTTGAGGGCAGATATTTGGCCTGGCCAACAATCTGCCCCTTATTTTAAACAATGAGACCAGCAACATGGCGAGTTTTAAAATTTTGTGTTTTGGCCGGTCTAGCGCCTAAAATTTTAGGCAGGTTAGTTTTAGGATGGATGGGTGGCTCCTTTACACCCTCCCACCCATATGCATTGTTTTTTATTTTTTATATTATTTTAATTCATGTCTCTCTGTCCACTAATAAAGCCAGCGAGACACGTAGTGTTTTTAATTCTCTTGTTAACCTGCTTGGCCCCTTTACAGCCGTCCAGGTGCTGTACGGTCTTAAGTCCTGGTGGCCCTTTAAAGCCGCATCTGATTTTGTGATTTATTTTATTTGCTGTCTGTACGGCCGACCCCTTTACAGTCGACCATACAGACAGTATTTTAGTAGATTCTTAAGGCACAGTATTAGCTCGTAATTGTTAGGGCGCTAATGACCCCACTGTCAACGCACCCTAAAGCAACAAAAACAACAACAACAACATCACCTTGTATGTGAAATTCCACAACTTTCTACACCAGTGTAATAAACTTAACTTTTAGTTGTTAGTGTAACCTTTAATGTTTGGAACTTGCAAGCACGGGTCCAGAAATCACCACCAGAATGGTTGTAAGGAATTAAAATAATTAAATTGATTGAATAAATGAACACACACACATATTTTGGAAGCTTAGTCGGTGGTTTATTTGATAGTCTTCCCTTGGCGGGAAACTAACATTAAATTCAATCCCAGTCCTTCTGTCGCTGTTCACGGCCCATAACATCTAAATACACAATTCTACACGGAAAAGAAAGGGAAAATACACCCACTCACCAAAGTTGAAGCGAGGTGGGCAGGAGCAACACAAAAGAACACACAAACAGTTTTCAAGTTAACAGAGGCAGGGTAGCTGGGCCTGCGCGAGACTTGCGTTCGGGGGAGTGACAAAATAACCAATTACCAACAAAGAAGACACCAGGAAATCCTCCAAATATTCTGATACAAATTACATGATGTACATCAAATGCCATCAGAAGAGGCCGACCATTGCAGGTGACCGTTGAGACTCTTGTCTCGCATTCAGAAGGACACAGGTCCGAATCTCCATCCAGCTCTCCAGATTGCTGTTTAAATTAACAGAATATTTTCAACTGATGTTTGCTGGAATGTCTGCCTTTTTTATTTTTGTTGGTAAAAGTCATAAATAACTAAAGGATTATGAACAGAAATTAAATTAAAATGTGATTGAACTTATGTCCTTGTGAAAAGTTTCCTAATCACCTATTTTGCAGTTTTCTGTGCTTTGCATAAAATTCTCTGAGTAAAATTTATCCAACCTACTTCAGTATTTCACTCATTTAAATTTTTCATTGTTTCAGTATTGGTAATAAGTTGTTCTTCACTTCCGTTTTAATTTATTCCAATCCCTAAATGCAAAGCAAAAAAAAAATATTGCTCATTGGAAGGAAAGGACCTCCAATAATAGACATTAACCAAGTCATTTGGTGTGGATGACCTGTTCCAGTGGAGGTATGTCTGCCTGTGGTGTCTGTGGTACGAACTCCACGAGACCCGATACTACACTTGCACTTTCTAATACCTATTATTCATTCGCCATCCGCCTCGTCACAGTTCAAACATACCAAACGACGTCAACTACTGATGTAATGGACTAAAGTTATTGGTAGTTTAATTTAATGGAAGTTAAAAAGACCGTGAATGATTGTTTTGGTTAACTTGAAAGTTAATTTTTTGCAATTTTGCTAACTTTGTTAATTAACAATTTTCTGCCCAGCTGTGCTGTTCGTAAAATCAATGTTTAGCTTGTATTAGTGGTTACATTTACCCTTGTATTTCAGACATTTTGTTTGTGGTAATATCTTTGGTTATATTTGCATAGAATACTTATATGAGTAAAAATAAGAGTGCTTCTAATGTTTCCAGGAGGACGTTAACTCCACCTGACCAACTCAAAAATCATCAGAGTGTTCATGTGAAGGAAGAGATCTTCAACAATAGTGTTAATTTGAAGATATTTGCCAGGTCATTTGCTGTTGAAACAAATGAAACTATGAGTTGCAGTGAAGATAAGTCTGTTTGTGGTTTCTGTGGTGTGACCTGTATCAACGCTCGGAGACTTAAAGTCCACTACAGAGTCCACACCGGTGAACGACCGTACGCCTGTGACATCTGCGGCAACACTTTCACTCAGTACGGTTCAGTGGGAAGGCATAGGAGGATTCATTTTAATGAAAAACCTTTCGTCTGCAATATCTGTGGAAAAGCATTCACCCATCTACGTAATCTCAACGTCCACAAAATAATACACTCGGGTGAACGGCCATTTAAGTGCGACATTTGCGGAAGAAGATTCACGACGTGCAGCAACTTGACAGTACACCGGAGAACTCACTCCGGTGAGCGGCCGTACGGCTGCACTGTCTGTGGGATGACGTTCGCCCTGTCCAGCACTCTCAGGAGACACGAGGGAACTCACCTGGCAGAAAGAACTCACCCCTGCGACGTGTGTGGTGAAACATTCAGTGGTGTCTACAGGCTGAAAGAGCACCAGGGAACTCACTCGGAGGAACGGCCGTACGATTGTCACGTCTGTGGGAAGAGTTTCAAGTCGTCTTCGTGCCTTACAAAGCACCTAAGGACGCATTCCAATGAACGGCAGTACCGATGTAATATCTGTGGAACTTTATTTCTTCGCCTCTCTGGTCTAAAGAATCACCAGAGGTGCCACACTGGTGAACGGCCGTACAGCTGTCGCGTCTGTGGGAATACTTTTTCTGACGCTAGTACTCTCAGGAAGCACGAGGTCATACATACGGGGTATCGGCCACATAAATGTGACGTATGTGGGAAGTCATTCGGTCGACCGTATAGCCTTAGAACCCACCAGAGGGTTCATACTGGTGAACATCCTTACGGTTGTTAAATTTGTGGGAGGGCATTCAGGCAGTCACGTTCTCTACAAACTCATCAAGCAATTCATTTAAATCCTGATAATTAAAATACTCTGTTTTTTTGTAATGTAGATTTCATAAGATGAATGTGGAAAGATTGAAAAAAATTTTTCCCTTAATGTGGATATGCTTTTACTGCTTATTGGTAATTTGGATTTTATTTCTTGAAGTTTGCTTTGGAATATTGATGTAACTTTTTTAGTTCAAGTTTTTAGTAATGATAAATGTTTTGCATTTCTGATGATAAGATTTTTTTAAGAAATACATTATACCCATATTTTGATTTTTGGTTATTACAAGTTAGTGTAGGGTAACGTACCACTGCAGTGCATTGTGAACACACTACACAAACACAAAAGCCAATTAAATTTTCAGATCTTAGCCCTTTATCAACAAGAAGAACAATGGAGAGGGTTCATGAACTGAATCATTTGTCTTAGTTATGATTTCCTGCAAACCCAGCCAGAATTGAGATCCAATATCGTAAAAAAAGTACCTCTCCGCCCCTCCCTGAACTTGCTTTAGCCGACCTCTGAGTATCCACAAACACAGTCTTCCTCGTCCCATCGGACGGCCCCGAGGCTGTTTCCGGTGCAGCTGAGATCCCGCCCTAAGATGTGCGACGTGCACCGCACCTTCACCGCCACCGTCCCTGGCGAGAGCTTCCCCACCGTAGCACTCGCCTCCTGTGAAACCTCCCACGTGTGGCGGCCTAACAAACGTTTTTCCTATCGCCTTGCCACTCCCGAGAGGAACCTCTTAATCATGTGAGCAGTTGTACCTATAAATGGAACTCTGAGTAAGGATATTCACGTATGTACAATTTATTACATCAGTTAAGTACAGTAATTACATGCCTACTCCCTTCACCCTCTCATAGACTCCCACTGCTTGGTCCCTATTAACTGCCTTCAGTGGCTCTCTCTCCCACCTGTTATAATGGATACTGAAGTTGGCGATGGCTTCTCCTGCAGATTGTAGTTCGTCTCACTACGTCGTTCCGTAGCTGCTCAAGAGATGTTCCTCCCGTAACAACCCAGAATCGACCTCTCTCTCCTTGTGCCTCTCAGTTTTGTCCAACTCCCCCCTCCATAGAACCCATGGTGGGCAGTAACTCCAGCCAGTGGTGATAATTCCTTCCCTACCATTTTCCTCCCACTGTTGTCTCGTTACAGCCCAATACTGCTGACTGTCTGACCCACTTTGATGTCAATGCTGCCTGAGTGTTTGCATTACAAAGCCTCTAACTGTTTTGACTCTCTGCTGTAACTGCCCTGGATTCAGCTTTCGCTACATGCAATCACCTTTAGTAATATACCGGCTAACCTGCGACCACTGCCTGGCTTTCTACATAGGTTTGACTACCAATACACTAGCGATAAGAATGAACGGCCACCGTCGGACAGAATTCACTCTGAACCCAAAGCACCCTGCAGCTGCCCGTGCCGTCTCCCGTGGCACCAGTGATCTCAACTCTTGTCTCGCGGTCCGTGCTGTCAGAGTCCTTGCAAACAACCGCAGCTCCTCTGAACTGAGAAGGTGGGAACTTGCCTGCTAATTCAAACTAGGCACAAGGCAACCTCCTGGTCTCAAGTTGAGATAATACCCAGTCACTTCTTTAACATTTCCTTCTCTCCATCCTTTCCTTTCTTTCTACCCCTGCTAATTGGACCACCACTAACCTCAGGTGATTTTTAACTTCATATAATTTTTTTGCTTTAATGTTGATTTTTATTTATTTTTGTTTGCATTTATGTATTTAAGATATATTATTTTGCTGTGTGCTGTCATCCCTCCTGTGATTACTTTTGATATTTTGCAGTTCTCTGTTATTATCTTCAATTCACTCCCCTCTCTCTGTACCTTGTTCGTTGCACCCACCGTCCACAACATACTGTTTGCTGACGACGAGCCGAGACCCAAAACATTTCTACACCTTCTGTATTCCATTAATGCTCTATGCCGAAAATACTCCCCTGAATAACGGTGCACTGTTGAGAACAACTAATGGTATGGAATATTTTCATTGAGGGATTTATGCCTCCTGTTTGTTCAGGATAATGTTTTGTGAAAGAATGGGGAAGAATTTCTTATGATAATATGTTGTGAAACAGCTGTATTATAATACCTTGTTGTGTATTAGATAAAAGTATTTTAAAGAATTTCTTTCTGAGCAATTTAAAAAAAGTGTAGTACACCAAATCGAAGGTTAATTATTATGTTTAGAATAGTTAGTTACAAATAATAATATGGAGTCTTTATCTTGATGATTTGAAATGAAATGATGTGTATAGTATTTGTTGTATTTTAAAGTTTTATATTTAAAATGTTGATTGAAAGATATTAATGTTTAATCCGAATAGATACTTCATTACTATTGTTAGTTGATTGTAATCCTACAATACAAGGCTTATTGGAATATTGTTGGATAATGACTAATTACTCTCAACTAATGTTCACCAATTAATTTAGTTAAAAATGGGCTTAAATATTTTTGCCATTTAGTTTGTAATGCAGAAGGTTGTTTAGTTGATAGTCCGAATAATAAATATTATCTACCATCAATTTGGTTGCAGTAAGTGGTAGTTATGATTACCAGTTTAATATTGAAACTATTGAGGGTAATATATTCAATACCTAATACTGAAAATTAGCAAGCAAAATTGTTTTCATTGGGATGGGTTCAGTCACTTCACGAAAAATAGTAAAAAATGTTTGAAATACTAATGTTTAATTGAAATACACATCAAATTGTGTTTAATTTTTATGTATATTTTGAATTTGTTTTCAGGACATTTTGATGCATATATATTGCTCATAGAAATTTAAATCGCTGTACAGTATTTGTTACGTATATTTTTTGGCGAACTTAAAAGTTAAATTTTTGCAATTTAGCTGTGCTTGTACGTAAAAATCAATGGGTAGCTAGTACTAGTGGTTACATTTTCAATTGTATTTCAGATGTTGTTTGTGTTATATATTTGGTGGTGATGTATTTACGTAGAATACTTATAAGAGTAAAAGTAAGAGTGCTTGTAATGTTTTCAGGGGGATGTTAACTCCACTCAACCGACTTAACAATTGTCAGAGTGTTCATTTGAAGGAAGAGATCTTCAACAATAGTGTGAATTTGAAGACATTTACAAAGTCGTTTGATGTTGGAACTAATGAGACAATGAGTAGCAGCAAAGATAAGCCTACTTGTGGTGTTTGTGGTGTGACCTTTGCCAATGCTGAGACACTCAAAGTCCATCACAGAGTGCACACCGGTGAACACCCGTACAGCTGCGGTAACTGCGGAAACACGTTCACTCAGTACGGATCCCTGACAAAGAACAGGAGGATTCATATGAATGAAAAACCTTTCACTTGCAATGTGTGTGGGAAATCATTCACCCAGTTGGGTAATGTGAATACTCACCAAACAATCCATTCTGGCGAACGGCCCTTTGAGTGTCACGTTTGTAGAAGAAGATTTAGGGTGTCCGTTTCCTTGAAAGAGCACCAGAGAAATCACTCCGGTGAGCGGCCGTACGCCTGCACTGTGTGTGGGAAGATGTTTGCCGTACCCAGCACTTTCAGAAGGCACGTGAGAACACGTCTGGAAGAAAGGACTCGCCCCTGTGACGTGTGCGGTCAAACATTTCGTGACGTCTCTTCCCTCAGATCTCACCGGTGAATTGACACGGAGGAACGGCCGTACGATTGTCACGTTTGTGGGAAGAATTTCAAGTGGTCTTCGTGCCTTACCATGCATCTAAGGACGCATTCTGGTGAACGGCAGTACAGGTGTGATTTCTGTGGAAAGTCGTTTCTTCGCCTGTCTGGTCTCAAGAATCACCAGAGGTGCAACACTGGTGGTCGGCCGTACAGCTGTCGTGTCCGTGCAAACACTTTTTCTGATCCCAGTGTCCTTAAGAAGCACAAGGTCGTGCATTTGGAGTATGGACTACATATATGTGACGTTTGTGGAAAGCCCTTTGGTTGGGCGTATAGCCTTAAAACCCAACTGAGGGTTCAACTGGTGAACGTCCTTATGTTTGTAAAACTTGTGGGAAGTCATATACTTACTTAGATTCTCTGAAAACTCATCAAGCAGTTCATTTGAATAGTAATAACTAAAAATTTCTCTATTTTTTTTAATGTATATATCCTGTAATAAATGTGGATGGGTTTTAATTTTTTTTTTTTTTTGATTCATTGGATATTCATTTACTGATTATTAGATATTTGTATTTAATTTATCAAGATCTTAGTAATTTATTTCAGTAAACATTTTGCATGTGATGATTGTTAATAAGTAGTCGCAGCACATTTACCACGAGAAGTATCATTATACTGTGTTCACTCTCAAGTGGTGCGTCGAGGTCACGTTCCCCTCGCCCCGTGCCCCACCTCACCACCCCCTCCAGTGTCCTCCCCCTCCGTGCAGACCGCTCCCTACAGGCAGGGGGGAGGCATTGTCGTATGACGCAGTTGTGTCGTGTTTGTACCAATACATCGTTAAAAAATGCTGTACGTGAAATGGAGTCAGATAGTTATGTTAGTTGACAGTCAAAAATAAAAATTTCTGAAGTGTATAATTTTTTTCAAGACGCTACAAAACTCTGAAAGAAAGTTAACATACTTTTTAGGGAAACTGCAAAAAATTACAGCAGAGGTTTGTGGCGTATTTTTACGAAACGTGCAGCGTGTATGTTGCAAAGCTAAGCTGAATATTCCAGTGCCAACCATTTTTTCTCCAAAGAAAAACATTCACCAAGAAAAACCGGTCACGGAGACGGATGACTTCCGGAAAGATTTCATTCTATAAAAGAATTTTATGACCGAGCCGAATATCCTACCATAGGGAAATTAAGCGTTTCAGTATAAATTTTCTGGGGACTATCGCCTAGAAATCAGTAGAGAACTGTTCAGAGAATGGTTTTATAACTTGCTTAAGAAGGGTGTGTCCTCGTAATGATTAATGAAAGTTATCACTCAAAGAGAAAATCCAGTCACTAACATTTTCATTTCAAAATTTATACAACGTGTCTAGAGAATTAACTTCCACTGGGAAACACATCTAAAACTTGGATTTAATTCTCAAAATGTCTTGCGCAACTTTTTAAAAAAAGATATAATGTCTAGAAAAAAAATTATATTCATTGATGTCAAGTAAATAATTTTAATCTTTATTAACATATGAAATTGAAGTCGGTAAACACGCAACTTCTATGACACACGATTCTCTAATTTCGCTCATGAAATATAATTAAAATGCTCGAGTTTACTAAAGAAAACATCACATGAAATGCAACATATTGTTCCACATAGAATGTGATGATGATTGCGCATGCGTTGCAGCTGTTTCCCCTTCGCCTGCAGGGGTTGGGGTAGTGGAGTGGGGATGGATCAGAGTGACCTTGACCCGCGTCTCGCAACTGAACAGAGTATCATTGCCTGGATATTAGTTTACAATATTAAAAAAAGATTTCTGCAAAATTTCAAATATTATGCTTTTTATTGTTAAAGATCTTAACGATGACATATTTTTAATTGTCAGCTTGGATGGTAGATTAACATATTGTTAAATAATATTTTTATTTTAAAAATAAGTTTTTATATATAGCTATGACAGTTCAATGAAGCTACAAAATTTGAACCCTCAAATTTAATTATATTTGGAGAAAATGAAATTTCAGTTTTTACAAATATTTCTATGCGTTAGCTGTACCTACCCCCTCAAACGAGCACTCAAACATAGTGGCGGTGGGTCTAATATGATGATAAAGGCAATGACAACTGAGCAGAAGAAAAACTATGTTGCTGCCATACGTGAAAGGTGTCTCTGAAAAAAATTGGGAGAATTTTGATGAAATCTCATATTCTACCCATATTTAGAAGTGGATACAAATCTAGCAGCCCTTCTTTGCACCCTCTCCAACTCCTGTATTTGATACCCATAATGTGGGTCCCATACTACACCACCATATTCAAGCAATGGTCTGACCAAAGTTTTGTAAACCAATTCCTTTACTTCTCTCGTGCATCCCCTCATCACTCTCTCCAACAAGTGCAGAATTTTGAAACCTTTTCCTACCACCTATCCAATGTGTGCTTGCCAGTTAAGCTTGTTATCAAATGTAATGCCAAGATATTTAAATTTCAAATCTTCATCAAGCAGTTCCTTCCGCAACCTTCTCTTCTTCAATTATGATAGTATTATTTAAAATTATATCTTCAGCAAACAACTTAACTTTTGACTGTAAACTATTAATACTCACTCACTAGAATAGCAACGGCCCAAATACACTACCCTGTGGAACTCCCGGTTTTAGTTCGAATTCTTTTGATACCATATCATACCTCAAGTCTTTCTAGTTTTTAAGAATTCTTCTACCTAGAAAATCACTTCAACATTTTTACCTTATTTGCTACTATTTTATGGCTCACTCTATAAAATGCCTTTGAAACATCCAGTGCTACACTATCAATTTGATCATTTTATCTGAAATACAAGGTCAATATCAAAAGTAGTAGGACTGGTTTTATAAAAAAAAAATTATTGAAGATATGTTTACAATTCCTTAATCCTCTTTGAAATAGCACCCTTGGGCAGCTACACACTTAGAATTACGCTGCTGCCATTGGCCGTACGCCTTCTGGAAGTCGGATCCGGGGATGCTGTTGAGAGCCCTCGTCGATGCTGCTCGAACGTCCTGAATCGAGTCAAACCGCTGTCCCTTCAGCTGCCTTTTCATCCGTGTGAGTAAAAAAGTGTCAGATGGAGCCAGATCAGGGCAGAAGGTGGGGTTCAGCAACGTGGCAATGTCGAATCGGTTCAACAGTTGCCCCGTGAAGAGCGCGCCATGGCACGGCGCAGTGTCGCGATGCAGAGTCCAGTTGGCGGAGATGACTGGTCGGGGCGATTCACTCTGTCTCACGGGTGGGCTGGCACTTACACTTAATAGTTTCCCCAGGAGGAATGAACTCCTTATGAATCACCCCACAACGGCCAAAAATCATGATCAGCATTGTCTTGATCTTTGATTTGCTCATGCGAGCCTTCGTTGGACGGGAGGACGTGGGAGGCATCTGTGGGCCTGATCCGGCGTTGCCACATTGCTGCACCACGCCTACAGTCCCAATCTGGCTCCAACTGACTTTTTATTCTATTCCCACGGATGAAAAGGCAGCTGAAGGGACAGCGGTTTGACTCGATTCAGGACATTCAAGCAACATCGACGAGGGCTCTCAACAGCGTCCCCGAATCTGACTTCCAGAAGGCGTACGGCCAATGGCGGCGCGTAATTCTAAGTGTGTAGCTGGCCAAGGGTGCTATTTCGAAGAGGATTAAGGAATTGTAAACATATCTTCAATAATCTTTATATATAAAGATGAATGTATGTTTGTTTGTTTGTTAGTTGGTTTGTTCTTCATACAAATCCACAGATTTCATCCGATCTCAATGAAACTTTGAAACCACAGTAATATTATTATAAATACGGAAGTAAGTCTCTGTATTTTTGTTACGTTTTGACGACTAAATGGCTATATCGTTGTGATGGAATTTTATAAGGAAATCTGTATGAAGGGCACAGGATATTTTTTCCAGTATGATTAACAGTTGTAGTCACGAAATTTGAGACCTTATCGAATGGTGACAGAAATATGTTGGAAATTGATTCTCTTCAAGAGACAGGTTCGACGGTGCAATGATATAGTGATAGCTTTCCTCTCATATTATATTGTTTGGGACCAATCCTTCGTTACCGACAACTTTCTATATTTAATTCTGGCAAAAAAATTCTTAATCCGTGCGTACAAAGTCGCGTGAACGAGCTAGTTCTTTTTTTTTTTTTTTTTATTTTTTATCAGTCGTACTACTTTTGGTATTGACCTTGTATCTTGAATATATCACAACAACTGAGATTCGCATGAAAATCCTTGCTTAAAAACACGTTGTTAATTTTAATACCAATTTCTTTAATATTGTACATTTCTGATGTGGTTGCATATCAGCGTCTATTAAGTTACCTACAATTGATGTCAAACTGATTGGCTTGTAATTCTCAACTCTATTTCTCTCCCCTCCTTTATGTACCGGTACTACTATCACACTTTTCCAGTCCTGTGGTAAGCAGCAAGTATCCAGACTCAATTTAAATAATATTTCAAGATAAGGTGCAATGTCACATCCTGCTATCTTTAAGATATCTGTAGTAATATTATCTATACCAGCACCGTTATGTTTTGACAGCTCTCTTGTTTCCTTCATGATTTCCTCAGGATGAATTTCAAATTTTTTAGTATCTTCATTTCTAAATGTATTGTTAAGCTCGTTCTCCGAATTAGACACCCCCCCCCCCCCCGTTTCTGATTCATTGTCCCTAATGCTTTCACTGAACCAGTTACTTAAAATCTCTGCCTCTTTCAAATCCTCAGTAACTACTTCTCCATCCTTATCTATAAGTGTCTCTACACCCTCCCTTCCCCTCAGTTTCCTGATATAGCCATAGAAATTTCTAGATGCATCAGTCAATGGTCCTCCTGCACTGACAATACTCTTCATAAACCCATCTTTGGCCACTTTCTTTGCTGTTATTAAGTCCTTGTTTAATTGTTTTAAATATTCTCCACTATCCTGCTGTCTCTTAACTCTGTTATGTTCACTCCTCACTTCCCGATTATAGTACACAGGTTCTCTACTTCTCTATTTTCTGCTTTGGAATAATTTTTTCCCCTTTCTTATTATCTCCTTGAACTCTTCCCACCTTGGCTCTACTGTATTTGTGTCTTCCTTCCATTTGCTAAATTGTTCTCCGAAATATCTCTTCAAATTTGAAATCGGTGTCTTTTTAAAATTGTACCTATTTGCCCCTTTAGTTTTGGCTGCTGGTTCACTGAATCCTCTAATATCCATCAGAACTGCTTCATGGTCACTTATTCCTTCTATTTCTTGACACCCCACAAGGTTATCATCTGGCTTTATGAGGAACATTATCAAAATATTTTGTCCCCTAGTGCTCTGCTCTACCACTGAAGAGTAGTTTATGCATAGTAGTTAGCGACCGGGAGCGCTCAGTTTAGTTCGCAGCTCCTTTGGAAAATAGGTGACTGCCCTCTTGAATTCCAGAAAGACAGATCGTTCCCTCGCTTTGTTACCGGCACTGCGTGCGCTCTTTTGTTTGTTATGGTAGATTTTTTTAAATATATAATGATCAATGTTTAAAAGAGCATCAACTATAAACAAAAATCACACCAAAATTTTAATTGGATATTTTAACGCCCAATTAGGAAGGGAAAAAAAATATAGAGGTGTAACTGGGAAATGGCCAGCATAAAGAAGAATGTCGTAGGACGTGGATTATGGAGAAACCATGACATGATGTCAAAATCAACATACTTGGCGAGAAGACCAAGTAAACTCAAAATCTGAAAATACCCAGACTGGAACAAGACATTGGATCAGATCATTACATGGTAAAAATAAAAATTAAGTTCACTGCATGGACAAAGAAAAGATGCCACCACAATAAGGAGACCCACATAAACTGATAAATAACACGGAATATGAAAAAAAGAACTGGGAGTATAAAATTAAAAGATCTGGAGGGAACAAATCTCAACTGAAACAAATAGCCGAACAAGAAGCCCCAATAAATCCCAGGAAAAAAATAAAAATGAAGGTGGAATGATGAATGCGACAAAACAGTAGAAAGCCTGGGTAAAATATCAGAAAACTGAAGAATCACACTTGGTACTCGCAAAGCAAAGAAAGCAAACCCAAAAAGTAATAAGGAAAGTTAAATGCCAAGACCAAAAAGTTATGCTTTTAGTGATAGAAACAAACAGCAAGAAAACAAACACACGAGATTACTACAAAATATTTAGCAAGCAACTCCAAAGATATGATCCTCCAACAGTAATGGTAAAGGACATGGAGGAAGGAAAATATGGAGACGACGCAAGGGACCTTCGCCACATACTGGAGTGAAACCGGGTGGGGAGGGGAGGCCGCCATATTGCTTGACCAGAGAAACACGGAAATATGCACAAAAACCTCAAGGGAATCATAATACAACCGTGGAACAGCAAGTTGATGATGAACTATTATGTAACTCGACGAGACACATCAAAAATGAAGAATAAATTTTTTCGATATCTCGCTTAGTTCGCGAGATATAGTCTCAAAAGTGAGGTTGTTAGGTTATGAGGGGATTCAACGATAACCGTGGCGCCGCAATTTGATGACGAATTCTTATGTAACTCGATGAGAGAAACTGAAAGTAAAGAATAAATTTTTTGATATCTCGCTTAGTTCTCGAGATATTGTACCTTAAAATTGACGTGGTTAGGTTGAAATGCGGCCTGGACCAGAAAAAACTATCGCCATATCCATATTTGATGATGAATTCGGATGTAACTTAATGAGCAGGTAATTCTTTTTAACTTGAATAACAAACTGTTTATTTCTACAGTCCTTAAATTTTAGTTGATTTCAAATAGGTTATATTTTCACATTCTATTTCAGTAATTGACAAGATAGATTTCAAAATCTAGAAATATACTTGTAGACATATTTACAAACAGAAAAAAGTCGTATCTGAAATTTTAAAAATAAGTCATGTTTAGAACTTTAAAAAAAATTAATACTTCATAAAACCTCATAGTTTCTGAGCTTACTTAGAAGATATTGTACTGTTAGTGGCCTATATAATTTTGCTAGAAAAATCAGTACATTCAAAAATCAGAAGCTAACAGCTAATAATAAATAAATTGTTTGTTCTCTTCAGGTATACACCGCATTTCAACCTGCCAACATTTCCATTAATATTGCCGCTACAAAACCAAACTATGTAGACACATCTAAACACAAGAAATGCATCGCGAACTACATTTCCGACAACAAAGTTTATTTCATCACGTTTAGTAGTTCTCACAGCACAAATTATCACAATTGATTTCATCGTGCACTTTCAGTGTAAACTTAAACGTGAGTAATGCTTGCAGAATACCATATTCACTGTGTCGCGATGTAAACATGACCCGCTTAAATTAAATTTCCAACATTTGTCTACAATAAGGCTAGCTTTTCAGGTGCAAAATAGTAACATATGCTAATTGTCTACACTACACCAACAAAAAATTGAGAATGATATGATCCTATTGAGAGCAATGAATAAATTTATAGCGAATGGCACTAATATTGCGGTTGCCTGTCAGATACTTCAAGAACGATAATTACAATGTGACTTACTTATGAAACGCTATTCCAGGTTTTTTCCTATCTCGTCTGTTTGTGCAACCATATGCATCACAACTTAGCATTATAGAAAACTTTAGAATACTAGAAAATGAAATATTCTCAGCAGCTGACACAGTGCAAACAGCCCAATGTTTTGGTACTCCTACGATATCCGTCGCACAAGCGCAGTTTTTTCACGAGGTTTCACAGATTTCGCGTTATCTCGTCTCCATATATTCCTTCCTCCAAGGTAAAGGATAAAAGTAATAAGATGGCCCATAGCAATAAAGAAAATGCGGAAATTCTAGCACAAGCATTTAAAAGGCTTCTGAATTGCAAGAATTCTCCAGAACTTCTTCAAATAAACACAGAAACCCCAATAAAAATCCCAACAGAAAATATAAACCGACCAACAATACACGAAGTTTACAAAGCTTTAAGAGAGCACCAGAACTACAAAGCAAGTGGAGAAGATCAAACATTTGTGGAGCTCTGGAAATATGCTGCAGAATCAGCAAAGATATCACTACACCAATGCTTGGTGAAAATCTGGAACAGAGAAGAGCTACCAGAACATTGGACTACAGCTATAATACATCCATTATATAAAAAAGGAGAAAAATCAAACCCAGACGATTACAGAGGTATCTCCCTCTTGGATTGCACGTATAAAGTCATGTAGAGAATACAATTGCTGAAAGGTCAACTTGAACAGGAAATAGGAGAATATCGAGGAGGATTTAGACCATGGAAAAGCTGCCCAGAAAAGATAATCACCTTAAAACTAATAATGGATGCCTACAAAAGAAGACAAAAGCAACTAGTAATAACTTTTGTAGACTTCAAGAAAGCCTATGATTGTATCCACAGAGATTCAATGCTGAACATATTAAGTAATTTTGGACTCCATCCCAAATTAATAAAAATAATCAAATTAATTCTCACAAATACAAAATTAACAGTAAGATTCAGCGTAGAACTATCTTAACCATTTACGATTAAAACAAGGATACGACAGGGAGATGGTCTTTCACCACTGCTCTTCAAATGAACCCTTCAATACTTGACGAGAGAATGGTACAAGGAAAATCCTAAAAACATAAAAATTGGCACAAACAAGGATCAAATAAACCTACATTGTTTGGGATTCGCAGATGACTTTGCGTTACAAGCTAATAACATACAAGAAGCCAGGAATCAAATAATTAGTTTACAAAATTTAGCACAAAAATTAGGACTCCATATATGTTTTGAAAAGACTGAAATTATGGTAACAGAGCCTCTACTAATAAACCACGTGACTGTACTTAACAGGAAAATAAAAATAGTAGAACAATTAAAACCCTGGGCGAAATTATAACATACCTCTTGAATGAAAAACTTGCCTGGAAAGAGAGAACTATGAAAATGATAAAAGATCAAAAACGAAACATTTCTATCAATCAAAACAAAATAAATTAAAACACTACAAGATGTTGGTTCAGTCAGAAGTAACATACGGAAGCGAAACTGTATTTACACTCAGAAAAACAGAATTGACAAAATTTTAAAAGTGGAGAGAAGAATAGCAAGAACATGACTGAATAAAAAAATATCAGAAACAGGGTCAAAGGAGGATAGTGGCAAATGAAGTGAAGCCCCTCACAGATACTATACGTCACATCAGGAGGACACCAGAAACCAGATCAACAAGTTGGAGAAGAATTAGAAATAACCCTGGATAATCTACACAGTAAAACAGAAAAAAATAATATTTAAAACAAAAATAGACAAACTTTTTAGTAGTAGGTACCTCAAGAGAAAATATCACAGAGCGTGGTGGGTGATCAGTTCGCATTTTGGCCTCATATTCAGGAGGACGGCGGTTCGAATCCCCGTCCGGGCTTCCAGATTTGGGTTTTCCATGGTTTACCCAAATCACTCCAGGCGAATGCTGGGATGCTTGCTTCAAAAGGCCATGGCCGAATTCCTTCTCCTTCCTTGCCCTTTCCGCCTCCAATGACCTCGACGTTTAATTCAGAATATTTGTTATTATTATAAAAATGTACATAATGGAAATATTGGTTGTGTTCCTTTATGGGCAATAATTTTAACGATAGTCTGTCAAGTGAAAACGGTACAAAATTGCTTCTGGAATTAATAGTGAAAGAAAACTACGTTCCCGCGGGGGGGGGGGGGGGGGTAAAGAGGCGAAAAGCCACATCAGGCTTGGCATGGGAGCTAGGAATGGGAGGGGGGAATTCAAAGGAAGCCAAAATGGAGCCGCATAGTTTATGGACGCTCCCTGTAATGGCCTCCCTATCTCGTGAGTGTAGAAATAGCCAAGTCTATTGTAGGACTGGCGAAATGTCCTTCATAACTGACACAGGGAAGAAATAAGCGGGCGGTAGAATAACGAGGCGGGGCTAGATCTGGCATTTCGAAAATTTGAATGAATGTTAGTGATCACCTAAAGAAATCAAGGTCAGTGCTTAATAATCACAGGTCAAAAGTTTTGGCGCCAAATAACTTTCGGATTGATGGCGATCAACATATAAAAAATTTAAAAACAAATATTTTTCAGAATGCATACAAAGTTCAACATTTGATAATTTTGACCACACTGTACAATAACGTTGGTGCCCAACTGAAAAATTAAAAGGGAGGGGGGGGGGGGGGAATAGCCATCGGAGCGAGTGCTTCATCGCAATTAAATTAATTTAAATTAGATAAATTGTTCTGTTAACATGTTTTATTATGACGTGTATTTAAATGCCCGGAGTTTTTATTGTCAATTATTACGGAATAAATAATAATAATGGGTAGCGTTGTAAGAATTAAGATTGGTGGATGGAAGGGAAATAGATAACCATGTCCGCAATCTTGTGATACAACAGAAATATTTTTTATAACAGAATTATATTTTGTTCTTTGATAATAAAGATTGCTCTTAGATAAATAAAAAAAAATAAAATAAAAAAAAGAATGTTTACGTTACTATGGAGATATATCAAGAGAGAAGCTAAACGATTTTTTGTAAAGTGTGGATCGGTTGCTAAGAATACCAGTCATTGTGAAAAGAAGAACCTTGCAGCTTCGGGTACGAGATAATTTCAATATTTTCAAAATCTCCAGTCTTACATAATTTCAATATAGTTCCTTGAGGAGAAAAACTAAGCACAGTAATAAACTTTTAAAATTGTTTGGAATATAAAGAACTGGTTTCTCCTTACAGTTATTAAACAACATGGTTATGCAACAAGCTGGCACTCGATTTCAGGTGTAAGGCAATAGGAATATTTTCTTTTGTAAGCAAGAGAGTCAGGGATTGGCATAAATTACCAAATGATCAATAATTTATCAAAAATGCGGAAAGAATTTAAAATTTTCTAAGGTCAAAAGTAGGCGGGTCAGGAAATTATACCCGAAGAATTTAATGAGAAAATATTTTTAAAAATAGAAAGGGGAATAATTGGTGCGAAGAGTTATTTTCACTTGTGCATTCGGTCTATAGCAATTAAATTATTAATTAAAATGTCGCTTCTGGTTTAATGAAGAAATATTTCCCTGTTAGTACTAGTTATCGGAATATTTTTTTCTGTTAAGTGTTCATTTCAGAGCGATTATGATACTTGTTATTACTATTTATGTTATGTGGTTCAGTTAGAACCGATTATTAGAATCTTTCGTATTGTGGGAAGAGAGTCTTTGACATGTTTATTCTACTCGCTGTAGTATCTCTGCTGTATCTGGCGCGCCTGTAGTTGAAGGAAGTGAAAGTGTTTTGTTTTGTCTGTGTATAGGAAGAGCATGTAGATATCGTGATGTGACAGCATTGGATAATAAGAAGGTACCGTATTTCATTTGGGATTACTGGAGATCGCGATTCCGCCACGAGTTGTCACCATAATACTGAGCTGGTCAAACGCAAGACTCCACTAGAAATTCTTTCCGAAGTACATTTAATGGTTTCATGCTGGTCCAGGCCGTATTACAACCCAATTTATGCTTGAAAATAATGGTCCAGGATGTATTACAACGGAATTACTGCATTAAAACAATACGTCTTGCGACTGACTACATCAGTATTCCAACGATATTACTGAATGTTGTTATAGCCGAATCGCGATCTCCAGTAGACCCTTTCATTTAAGCAGTGTGTCTCATAGTAATAAATATGCGTGCTTTGACAATTACATTCCCTCACTCACCTTAGGTGACTACTCCATCACACGATACCGCAAACACTGGTTAAGTCGAAGCATGATTTTTCATGGCTGCCAATATTTGAGATTGAATTACAACAAACTTGCCGTTTTAGTACTGGTACAATTTATTTCACAGAAATATTGAAATTCGAACATAGAATAAAATTTGGCATTTCTGCATCTTCCTACGATTAACATTGTTGACCTTTCTGATTAAGTTAAAAGCTGCCAAAACGAGAATAAAAGTTCAGTTTCCTCTTTTCTAAATTTGTTATTAAAATTATTATTATTTTTTTTTTTGAAAATATTGTTTATACTAGATTATAAAGTCTATTGCATTCAATTAAAGACAGACAACTGAACAAAACCATTCATTCAATAATTTGGATTGTAAGGATTAAAGTTTAGTTTGTAGTTATATTTGAGATTGCATGCTATATCTAATTACACATATCACACATTATTCTGTGTCATTGAATTTTCCTGTTAAAATGACTTCTGTTGTTTCCTGTCCCCAAGCTGAACCTAAGAAAGAGATTCACATGTCATTAATAAAGATGTCCTTAAGATTTCCTTAAAAGTACACTACCTGGTAAACTGTTCATCAGTGGAGCACCTGGTAATGTTTAATTATGTGAAACCACCATAACCATTTTCCTTCAGAACAATTGTTTGAGACAAAGATAATATTACAAGACACTAGAAATGTTGTGTGATTGTATTTTTCTCATGTTGTGAACTGCCTCTTAACTGGTTTAAAGCCATCATATAATTCATAAGCTGAGGGGATATGATCTTAACAATCTGATTATGGATTCTTATAGAACTCGACGAAACAAATCAAAATTAATTTTTTGGTATCTTGTTTGGTTTTTGAGATATGTTGACTGAAAGGTGATGTAATCTGGCAAATAATTATGCAGCCTGGACCAGAATGGAAATTCAAAGTGCCATAGCTTTTACATTTCCACACCCTTTTTGAGGATAAACTTTTCTAGAAAAGTAACATACCTTAGATATGGTGTGATAGAAAAGTTACGATTCAACCCAGAATTAATAGTACAGAACAACAACCATCTCCAATGAAATTATTTACCCCAAAGATTGTATCTGCACTCTGCAACCATAAATGTAAAATTGCTGCCAAGTTTTTTTGGGATGCTGTATGAATAAATTCATCAAATGCATGTAAGAAAGCATATTTGTTGCTTAATAACAAATATGCAACTATCATATTTTGATATTTAACTTTGTTATAGAGATATCATATCTCATAGATTGCATGGTTAAGTTGAAATGCTGCCTGGGTCGAATGAAAAATTCCTGTGTAGCTGAAATTTGAAGATGTATTCATATGTAACAAGGTGAGACATATCATGTACATAAAGGATTATGTCAATAGGTTAAACTGCTGACAGGGCCAGAAGAAAAATTTCCCTTGTCACTACAATTTGATGGTGCATTCTTGTGTAAGTGAACGGGACTTTTCGTTCTAGAGATATCCTGTGTCAAAGGCGATGTGGTTAGGGTGAATTTATTCCTGAACCAGAAGTAAAATTTTCCTTTGCAATGCAATTTTAGTAATATTTTGGAAGCTAAGTGAGATATCAAAAGATTTTGTTTTTCCACTTTGAAACTATCTTTGACATGAATAGTGTCATTGAAGATAGTATTGTATGGTACTACTAATTCTACTATAGTTTAACTTTTCTGTAGCATCACATCTAATGTATGTCCCTTTTGGTTTTCATACACACTTTTTCTAGAAATATTTCGTAAAAATGGATGTGTCAAATTTTAAAGCTATGGCACTGCCTATTTCCTTTCTGGTCCAGGCAGCATGTCAGCCTAACATTACCTTTTCAGTCAAGATTTCTTGGCAACCAAGCAAGATATAAAAAAAAATTATTCTTTATTTTTGATTTGTTTTCATGGAGTTGTATAAGAACCTATCATCAGATTATGGTGCCTTGATGTTGCTGCCAAACTGAGATGTCATCTTCTTCTAAGCATACATTTTGCAAGCTACATTCTAATTAATCTGCTTCGTACATTATAATCTCTGTTTTTATTTGTTACTTTTTGCCACTAGTTGATTGTTCAGTTGGCTTAATTCTAGATTGCAATACATTTAAAACAAAATTATTGTCAGTGTAGAGATCATATCAACCCAAACAGTTTTGATTTCTTTCTAGCAATTGTGGCCTGGACCAAAAGGCAAATTTTGTAAAAGCCGTAAAGATAATTCTTTGATAGTTGCATTATTTTCGGTCTGATGGGCATCCAGATTTGGGTTTTCCATGGTTTCTCCAAATCACTGCAGGTGAATGCCTGGATTCTTACTTTAAAAGGCCATGGCAAAATTCCTTCCTGTTCCTTGAGCCTCATCCTTTTCTAATTACCATAACAAGGCATAAAGCCATTAGTAAACACACACACAGACACAGTAAGTTGGAGTGGTATCGCGATCCAGTATTAAACCAGTCTGTCCTGCTTGTCTCATAATATGACCAACTGTTGTGTTTCTTCTCTCTGAAAAATCTTACACAAAATTCTTTCCTTATCTATCGTTACCGAAACATATATATATTTAGGATCTGTGTCAGTAAACCAGAACCTTCAAAAAATGTCCTGTCGGACCAAAATTTGGTACACACTTTTGTTAGGCTATACTATTTGAGAAAAACTGGGACAAAGCCACGAGGTATATAGAAATAAAATATAACCAATCAAAATGTGGGTACGTGGATACACCTTTCTACGCAAGAAATACATGTTACCTTTTGATGTTTATTCCAAGTGTTTCTTACTCTGCATTCTTAGATTGAAAAAACTGTTGTCCGCATTCAAATTGTACGAAGTTAAGAAGTGGGAAGTCAGTCATATTTACAATTTCTCTGTGTGTAACAGACATTGGATTTCTTGAGATTGTTTTGTGCTGACATATATCACATGGTAGCCAACCTTCCAAAATAAAAGGTGGTTTGTCTGTAGGCCTAACAGGTGGTTTATACTGAGCATTTAACTTGATTTTTACTGATGGTGGTTGCAGTCAGGTTGAAATGCAGCCTGGACCAAGAATTAAAACCAAGAAACACTTGGAATGAATATCAAGAGGTAACATATATGCGACTAGGTTGCAGACTTTCTGAAGGGCAGAACACAGTGTGTAGTTTTCGACGGTGAGCGTTCATCACTTACCGAAGCGTGATAGGACCCGTGTTATTTCTCATATACATTAATGATTTGTGCGACATAATAAGGGGGAGATGTACCATTTGCTGATGTTATTTTTTATTGTGAAATAAACACCCAGGATGACTACGCTCTGTTACAAGACGATGTTATGAAAATAATCACGTGGTGCAGAGATTGGCAGTAAAAGTTAAATGCTTGAAAATGCCAAGTAATGCATATAAGTAAAGAGGTGACACCATTTAACTCTCAATATACAGTTAATGCCACTGCCCTTAGAACAGTAGATTCCACTAAATACCTACCTGTAACAGTTCGTAATAATATGTTTTGGAATGAACATATTGACAAGGTAATTGTGAAAGCAAATCATGCTCTGATTTCTAGGACGTAATTTAAAACATTGTACACCGGAAGTTAAATCGATTGCATACAAGTCACTAGTGCGGCCTCACTTAGAATATTGTTGTCCTGTATGGGGTCCCCATCAAAAGGGGTTAATGGAGGCATTGGAGAAGGTCCAAAGAAGAGCCGCCCGATTCGTGACAGGTATATATAGTTGGAGGGAAAGCGTAAGTGCGATGTTGACGGAGTTAGGTTGGGAAGACCTGGAACACCGAAGGTGTTGCTTTCGACAGAAGCTAAGTGATAAATTCTCGACTGACGTATTTCGCAATGACGGCAAACAAATATTACTATCGGCAACATTCATATCTAGGAATGACCACAAAAATAAGGGAAATCGGGGCCATAACAGATTTATTTCTGTACTAATTTTTTCCACGAGCAATTGGGGAATGGAATAGAAAGGATTTGCCGGGTGAGTAAACTTAAAATCTGACAGGAGTAGCTCTCAATAAAGCACTCCGGCCATCCTGATCTGGGTTTTCGATGGTTATTCCAGATCGCTCCCTTCCTACGCGCCGATGGTTACACATTTGGATATGTGCAATGCACCCTCCGCCACCCACCTTCAGTGAATCACGGATTAATAATAATAGTAATAACGTGTTTTCGCTGCCTAATAACGTGCCTGCATGTAAACATAGTTTGCATGTTTTTACCTTTATTTACTTGAAATTTGTAGAGGACAGAAGTATGTGAGCACAGGTAAGGGGGAGGGGGATGTGTGTTGCCACTAGGGTCCGACCGAAGGTTTGGCTTCGGCCAAAAAAAAGCACCTTCAGCCGCACATTCGGCTTCGGCTAAATTCAGCCGAATGTTTGGCCGAAGCCGAAGTTTTACATCCAGCCCCTGAAAATGAACCAACTTTTACGAATACCATAAACATAGCGCGCTAACAGACGATAGCAAAGATAAAGAACCATTTGGAAAACATCATAAAAATCAGTGGGAAGTATATTGTAATGCCAGTGTTAAAAACCAAAGCTTGGTTAATTTTTTTTTTAATTCAGAGATCTTGTATGCGCCCAAAGATTTTACAAAAGAGGTTTAACAGTCTACTTTACGCGATATCGTAGAGAAAAAGTAGCTCCACCATGACCCGATAATCATCTGATTTCTTTACGGATTAATGTATTACGTATGGACCTGGTGATTGTAAACATGTTTCCGTACAACCTCGTTGAAGGAGAAGGACTTCGCATACTTAATTTTATTGATCCTCAAACTCGACCCTAGTACAGACAAAAAAGCAAGAGAAATATTTTAGAAAGTCTTTAATGCCAGCTACGTACGAAAAATTAAACAGTAAAGTTGCATTGATTTTAGAAAAAGGCTAGATCAGTTTTACCATGAACATACAAAGTGAACAAACAAACACGTTTTTTGAGTGTCACGGCACATGGCATTTCCAAAGGTTCAAAAAGAAAAAATTGGTTGTTATTGTGTTGGAAGATCATACAAGGCAATATATTGCACAAAAAATCACTGAGACTGTTACCAGATACAATTCAAAAGAAAATATCCATACGGGAATACGTAATAATACTTCAAATATGAATGCAACCATCCGCTACGGAAACTTCGTTTTTATTGGATGTGTTGCTCACACTCTACAGCTCACGATTCACAAAGTATTTTTAAAGATATTGCTATAATAGAAATAGTGTTGTAAAACGTAAGAAGAGTGAACAAGCCACTCGATATCTTAATGAATAGAACAGAAAAATGCAGTAAATCTGTGTATTTTAGAACGTGGTGGAATAGAAATTCCAACTGCAGAAGAATGGATACAAATGAACAATTTTATAACTGTGCTGAAGTGTATTTAGGAAGCAACAACTAATATATCTAGATTTATCAACAGTATCTTTAATTATGTCAATCATTGACATGTTAAACTCAAAACTTGCTCAGAAGGATGAAGGCTGATCATATAATACTGCTCAAAAGCCGCTTGTGTGGGTCTGTTAACAGGAGATCTGCTTTCGCAAGAAAAACCTTACGGTTGTTGATTGCCGCTCTAATCGATCCACGGTTTAAAATTAAGTATTTGACTATCGACGAAATTGTAAATACGAAGACTGGTATTTTGTCATTTCTACGTCAAAACTGTGCACTGACAATAACAAATAAAACGCGTCATTTGGAGCGATTAAATCTTATTTTATTAGTGCCGATGTACTTTTTGTTTTGGTTATATTTAGTACATTTTTGATTAATCTGTATACTATTACAATTACTCCGCGATTCACTAAAAGTGTTTGGCGGAGGGTGCATTGCACCTATCAGGAAAGGTAAATGGTTTGGAAGGGATATACGGGATATGGCAGGAGGCGCCCATAGGCTATTATGAGGAACCATCCCAGCATTCGCCTGGAGCGATCTAGGGAAACCATGGAAAACCCAGATCAGGATGGCCGGAGTGCTTTATCGGAAGCTGCTCCTGTCCGATTTTGTGTTTACTCGCCCTGTAAATCTATTCTATTCCATTCCCTAATCGCTCGTGGAAAAAATGAGTAGAGAAATGAATCGGTTCTGGCCCTGATTACTCTTATCTTATTTTCGCAGTCATTCCGAGATATGAATGTTGCTGGTAGCAATATTTGTTTGCTGTCATTCCGAAATACGTCGGTCGAGAATTTTTCAATTAGCTTCCGTCGAGAGCAACGCCTTCGGTGCTCCAGGTCATCCCAACCTAACTCCTTCAACATGGCACTTACGCTTTTCCTCCAACTATATATACCTGTCACGAATCGGGCGGCTCTTCTTTGGACTATCTCTAATGCCTCCATTAATCCCTTTTGATGGGGGCCCCATACAGAGTAACAATATTCCAGGTGAGGCCTCACTAGTGACTTGTACGCAATCGATTTAACTTCCGGAGTGCATTGTTTTAAATTACGACCTAGAAATCGAAGCATACGATTTGCTTTCCCAATTACATTCTCGATATGCTCATTCCACGACAAATTATTACGAATTGTTACCCCTAGGTATTTAGCGGAATCTACCGTTCCAAAGACAGTGCCATTAATTGTATATTCAAAGCTAAATGGTGTCACCTTTTTACTTACACGCATGACTTGGCACTTTTTAGCGTTTAACTCCAACTGCCAATCTTTACACCACGCAATTATTTTCATAATTTCGTCTTGTAACAAAGCGCAGTCCTCCTGGGTTGTGATTTCACGATAAATAATAGCATCATCGGCAAATAATCTTTTCATTCCCCTTATTATGTCGCACAAATCATTAATGTATATGAGAAACAACAGTTGCCCTATCACGCTTCCTTGGGGAACCCCGGACCTCACTTCGGCAAGTGATGAACGCTCACCGTCGAGAACTACACACTGTGTTCTGTCCTTCAGGAAGTCTGCAACCCAATCACATATTTGTCTAGATATACCGTAACCGCGAAGTTTCCTAAGTAACCTAGTGTGAGGCACAGTGTCGAAAGCTTTTTTGAAGTCTAATAAAACTAAATCAACCTGGGATTGCTTATCTATATTATGGCTCAAGTCGTGAATTAAGAGGGCAAGTTGTGTTTCGCAGCATCGGCCTTTTCTGAATCCATGTTGATTTGGGTTTAAAAGCTCATCTTCATCCAAAAACCACATGACATTTGAATAGATGACGTGTTCTAAAATCCTGCAAAAAATTGAGGTTAACGAGATTGGCCTATAATTTTGAGGATCATTAACATTCCCACTTTTGAACACTGGACTTACGATGGCGGTCTTCCATTCAGCTGGTATTTTTCCTTGATCCAAGGAGGCGGTATATAATTTCATCAAATACGGCGCAATTTCCTTTGCGTACCTAGAGTAGAATCTTGTAGGAATACCGTCTGGTCCGGGAGCCTTATTGGGATTTACATTCATAAGGAGTTTAGTTATTCCCTCGACATCGAGAATGAGATCATTCATAATTTTGTTGGTTCGATTGTTAAATATCGGAATCTCCTCAGTTTTTTCTGACGTGAAAGCTTTTTTAAATACATTATTCAAAATTTCTGCTTTCTCGACGCTAGTTTCTGATAATTCCCCATTTTCAATAATCAACGACGGCATGACCTTTCGAGAGCCTCTTATTAATTTGACATATGACCAGAACTTTTTTGGATTTTAATCAGATCTTCGGATAAATTTCTGGCTTGGAATTCTTTAAACGCATCACGCATTGCCTTACGCACATCCGCTCGCAAGTGGACTAATTTAGCGCGATCAGATGATTCCCCCGATTTCTTTACCGTCGCATGTAAACGCCTTTGCTTCCTGAGCAAACGTTTCACTTCCCTATTGAACCACGGGAAGTTCTTACTAACCTTAATAAACTTCTTGGGAACAAATTGATTTAAGCCGGTCCATATTATTTCTTTTAAATTAAACCAAAGTTCCTCAACATTTGTATTAAGCGTGTACGTTTCAAAATTTTTCGCCAAATGATCGACCATAAACGCATCATTTGCCTTATCGAAACAATATACGAGTTTGTCTTTATCATGCTTCAAATTCAGCCTAGATTTTAAAGTTACCACAATCGCCTTGTGATCACTTATACCGTCTTCTATACAAACTTTATCTACAATATCCAGATTGTTAGTAAGAAAAAGATCCAAAATGGACGAGGAATCTTTGACGCTCCGCGTTGGCTCTTCGACCATCTGTTCAAGAGAATTTTCCGCGAATGATTCCAGGAACGTTTCGGTTATTAACCTATCTCTTCCGCCTGACCTGGACGTAAATGTGTCCCAGTTAACAGAGGGTATATTAAAATCACCTCCCATGATCAATGTATGTCCCGGAAATTTCTGAGAAATACTATTAAGTGACTGTCTAAAATATACCGCGTTATCTAATCCAGAGTCCGGAGGTCGGTAAAATGATCCTATTATGAACTTTAAGCTTCTGCCAATTTTTACCTTCACCCATATTAACTCGCAACAATTTTCCGTTTCATTTACTACGGAGCAATTGATGGTTTTATTAACGGCCACGAACACACCTCCTCCCATTGCGGTAGTTCTGTCTTTCCGAAAAACATTGAATTGAGGAGCAAATACTTCGCTAGATTCTACCTCTGGCGTCAACCAGCTCTCAGTTCCTAGTATTATATCAACATCGTTAGTCGGTCGCAACGGCAGCGTGGAAATCGGCTACTTTCCCTCTAATACTCCGACAATTAAGGACCATTATCCTTAGTGGTTTGACATCTGTATCTGTAGAGTCTAAATTCGCATTTTTACTATTTTCACTCCGAAAGGAAACGGGTGAAGTATTTGGAGCTGTAAGTTTCCATTTATTCACGCCGTCACTTCCAGAACCAAGATCTAGATTAACGACGCGTGAAACTACTTTAAAAATATTGGTATTCATTCAGTTTTAACTGAAAATTTAATATGTGCTACTAATTTAGACAGCAGAATATCATATTTTAAAATCTAGAATAATTTATGCTAGGTAAGAAGGTTGAAATTTATTTTTATTGTTGTTAAAAAACGATGGTATTACTACACATAAGCTAACATGTATTTGACTTACCAAAGCTAAAACTCCAAAACTTATTAATGTAATCCACGGGACAAATTATTCTGATTTGATTCGGGCTGTTACTGTTAAATTTTATAGTTTCTTTTTATTATTGTTAAATAAAAATAACTGCCTTTATTTTTGCTAAATTGCATTGCTCAGAACCTGGTTCGGTACTATTTTACTGTTTTGTTTTATTCTAATAAATAAATATTAAAAACTTTGTTTATAATTATAGTAAAGGTGCAATTTATATAAAAAATACACACATAAAACAAAATAACAGTTCATTTTTCGCATGTCATATATACTTCGTGTTAATGTTCTAAGATATATAATTATTTTGAACCTTCGGCTTCGGCCGAAGGTTATCTCAAGAGCTGAACATTCGGCTTCGGCCAAAAAATGACCTTCGGTCGGACACTAGTTGCCACCGGAGCCTGTAATTAAATTAAACTTCCTCCTACATTTTTTTTTTTTTCAAATTGTACTGCCTAAAGAACAGGTGTATCAAATTTCATATTGATGAAAGTTCCAGTTTATTGATCACTTTCCCATTTCTATTTTCTCTATTGACTTAATATTCAGTATTCTTACATAGCCCCAGAGGCCAAGTGCTTCAGTGTTTGAAACTTCCTGAACTTCCTTATATCTCTGTTCCAATTCCATATAGTAGTTTGCACCATACAAACCATTAAAGTAAGTTTCTAAAATTAAACAATTTTGTTCGTCAAGGTTCGTATTAATATTCTGCTTTTGAAATTACTCTTGCTGTGGTCATCAGTTGTAATTTTTTGTAAATAACAGAATTCTCCTACCTCTACTAAGACAGATCCTACTTTTAGTTTAGTTTTTAATAATTTTTACTTGTTGTTAGCAACATAACTGAGTGCCTTAGCTCTTATGCAGTGAGAATTGTCCTTTTAGTCTGAAAATTTGTACATACATTCCTTTGACCATATTGCTTAAGAATATGTGTATACTTCAGTGATCGAATATATATAAACTGCCAAACTTCACACTAAAACTGTCATAACATTAATGCCAGAAGGCATATTGCAATATGCAATCATAATAGGTACCATGTGTGAATGCACCCTGAACCAAAATGGCCTCGCATTCTGGAGGACGCGGGTTCGAATCCCCGTCCGGGCATCCAGATTTGGGTTTTCCACGGTTTTCCCAAATCACTCCACACGACTGCCGGGATGCTTCCTTCAATAGGCCACGGCTGAATTCTTTCCCATTACATGTCCCCAGTCCATCCAACCTCTAATGATGTTGACAAGGCATAAAGCCATTAGTAAAAAAAATTAAAATGACTGACACATGTTACAGTTTGTTAAACTATGGTGGTTTTTGTGGGAAATTTATGCTGTTTCTATATATTCTTCTCGATGTAAACTTCAACTGTACCAAATCTCAGACTCCTTCGTGTGCGCAGTTTCCTAAAAAGGGATCTGAAGTTTTTGCTTCACTTGTTCATATATAAATATAAATACTATTTTTTTTTGGTTAAATATAGCAATGAGTACCAAGCATCACACATCAATAGGCCGCTGTCATCGTTGAAATTGTTTTTATTCATCAGAATATCTGCTGCCTCCTTGATTTGGTAGAATGGTAACTGAATGTTGACTTTCAAATAAAGCACGCGTCACTGCAGCAAAATACAGTTGTTGTTAACAAATGATGGCCACAGAAACCTGACAATTCACATATTTTCTCTTTCACTTGCCACATATCTTTGATTACAAAAGTGTATGATACAAATGCATAAAATACAATGGGATTAGAGAACTAGTAATAATAATAATGAATTGTATACACAGAAGAAAAGTGTGTATGACTCACAGAAGTCTCGCACACTGATACACGTGCCAGTTTTTGTTTACTGTGATTATGTTCAGTGCTCATTAATGTAATCTGAAATTCTACACTGTATTACCTTTCATCTTTGCGTTCCAGCTGCCTGTAATCATTCATTTTTTTGCCATTCTTCACATACTTTAGATTGTTTCTAACATTGGTTTCTTCACTATCTTCCAAATGTCATTTTCTCTCAACCCGTCATGATGTTGCCCCTTCTGGGGTAAATTACTATATCTGTGTGTCCTAGATAACAGGTGTTATTTGTGTCACCTTTCTTAAATGATATTGTCTGGCTCTACATCTTGCCGATGTCATGTCATACTGTTTAGTATGTTTTATTAAGTTTATTTTATCTTCCTATCTTAATTTACGAGGTCTATTAGAAAAATATCCGACCTTTGGCCACTGATTGAACTGGTGTATCCGGAGCATTGGAAACCCGATCCCCCTCAAAGTAGTCTCGTGTCAAAGTTGCTTCCGCGCCGCCAACAGCAGCCTTGGCACAAATTTCGCCGATACACTCTTCACGGCCAAATCTTCGGTCGCAGTGAAATGCGCCGACGCCCACCTCGACCGCAGTTTCTCGGACAGTCACAGGATGGTCCCGCGTCACCACGGTGTCCACATTGACGGCCGAACGCAGCGCGGCTCGCTCTCCACCTACGTGCGGCAATCATCAAACTAGTTGTGTCACTCCTAAATCCGTGTGATGCCCATAGCACCGTCACCGAAAGGCATCTTACCGGCACCTGACACTATCGACCGGTGGGAAAAAATCACACATGCGCACAAACGTTCAAGGTTGGCCCACACTAGCGTGCTTCATTCAAATACATCAGGTTTCTTGAGAGAAAAATTAAGGTCAGATATTTTTCAAACAGGCTTCGTATATAAATGCCTAAATTTAATTTGTGTTCATGCTAGAAGGATTATTTTTTTAACTATAATTATTGCTTTAGAATAGTGATATTAAGTATGATTTTTTAACTTTGTTTCAGAAAATGATAAAACGAAGCTCGTAGTCCATTGTTTCAGTTGCACCAGACATTGGCAGGTCAGCCAGTAAAGACAAAGGGAATACATTGCAGACTGAAGACAGTGTGGGACATTGCGACAGCAGGCTGACAGCTGTGGAGAAGCCTGCACCAGCAGGAAGCATCGTTACCAGTGAGACCATGCGAAACCAGTTCACGTGTGCTCTGTGTCTACAGCTGTTCCTCTCCAGACACTTGCTGTTGAGACACGTATTTGTCCACCGTTCTGCCGTTCGCCGTCCACAGTACGTCTGTCCGTATTGTACGGGTATATTTCGCACTCCTTTCTACTTGAAGCACCACAATTGCGGCAGAACAATTTCACGCCTGCTTTTAAAAACCAGGTGAGTCAAATTATTATCTTATAGTTTAATCATTTTATCAATGACTGTAAATTTATGGTTTTTCTAGCAGAGGCACAAATTTCGCCGTAAAAATGAACACTGCTTGCAATGCAACAGGTGGCTGATAGATGTCTCTGTGAGCTGGGGATTATAAAACATCTCATGACGTTGAATAAGAATATTGCAGGAGGGACAAGAATGTTCTTTTGAAAAGTTTGTTTTGAAGTCGCTCACATTGACACTAAACAAAGGTTGTATTGTTTCCCGCAGTGATTGAACCCAGTGCCGAGTGAGGTTCTGTGCATAATATGGTCTGGATATGCTCTCGCCTTTCACGAACTCACTTTCTTTGTAACATAGTCCCGGTTAATATTCGTCTGGTGGCCAATTTCGCTGTGTTTGAGGGTTGCAATTCAACTTGTATGCGAAAATCCACAATTTTCCATACCAGTGTAATGAACTGCATTTTTAGTTTGTAGTGTGACATTTAATTTTTGAACTTGCAGAAACACTCGCTGGTGTAGCTGACATACACCTATTACGTATCGTACTGAAGTAATAAACACATTACCCGGCGGTACCGTGGCCAGGACTGGCGTAAACTTGTTACAACCTCCTTGCAATCCTGAAATTGAATTGTACGTTTGTTTACATTTTGTTTCAGATGTTTTCATTTGTGAAAACAGTTGATGAATCAATTTTTCACTGGGGAATGATCTGAAAATGAAAATTGTATGGCTTATTGATTTATGTAGCGTATGGCTAAAATTAAACAACAGATAGTTTACAGAGAGACATATATATGATTCCATATGTAGTTAATTGTCATTGCAGCATTACTTTAATATGTGTGTGTTCCCTGCATGGTAATAAAGAATCCTCCAAATATCCCGATACATATTACATGATGTACATCGAATGGATAATATGGGAAAAAGAATAGACATTCTCACCGAGCATTACACGTTTGACTGAAGTAGTTCTTGAGTTTACTTAAGTTATCACCTTGGGTAAAAGACGTTTCAGGGTTTTAGAACAAGGCAGAATTACAGCAATAATTCACAATTGGTGTACTCCATTCAAACAAATGGAAAGCCAACAGTTCTATCCTCCTGATGGTCAATCAACGTGCGGAAATGGCATTAGAAATCATTTCACTCTTTCATACGGACCCCTAATATTCCAAAAACAAGATATTTTATTTTTGTCAAACCCATGACCTAAATTGTGACAGGTTACGAGACTTTGCAGATAGTCACGGTTAAAAGTGGTTTGCACTATATAGAATTCCAAAAAATATTGCAAAGTCCGAATGCTTAAAACCAAATGTAACAGTAAGGGAATGTTTATGCTCTTCCATGTTAGGGATATCCGTATTTAGTGATATATTTTGTAATCGTTAATAATATTGTATTCTAAATCCTTGTAGCATCGAGTCTATATGTGACGTAGCATTGTTAATAGTTTTGTCATTTATGGGTTGAATTTTGAAAAATTAATTAATGACATTACTAAACTGGAGAACTTAATCTTTAAAATGATACCTCATTTATCAATTTTAGTTAAGTATTAACGGAACACGTATTTGTCCACCGTTCTGCCGTTCGCCGTCCACAGTACGGGTATATTTCGCACTCCTTTTGACTTGAAGAACCACGATTGCAGCAGAACAATTTCACGCCTATATCTAAAAACCAGGTGAGTCGAATGATTACTTTATAGTTTTGTTTTATCAGTGACTACGAATTTAAAGTTTTTCTACCAGAGGCATAAATGTGCCTACCAAAAAAATTAAAACATCTTAATAACAAAATTTGGCATACATTATCCAGAATCAGCATGATGCAGGTGGTAAGGTGTCCACTCCCTGATATTTAAAACTGGGTTTAAATCCCCACAGTATCAGATATTTCTATTTACTTTCATCTCCAGAAATTGTTCAGCATGAATTATTTAATATTATTTCAACTTAAAAACAAATCTCATTACTTCTGACAGATTTAACAAATGCAATATTGACCAATGACTTCCTAATGTGCCTCGCCAATAGCCACTGTAATTTGGTTAGGAGACGAATCTGTTTTTGTCACGTACATTATTTTACTTTATACCAATTACAACCAACCACTTCCAGTAATTAAGCATATCGATCATAGAAAATAGAAAAATCAATGTCATGTATTACCTTTAAAATACTTCTTGATTACATGCAATTATAGAGAAGATGAAAATTAAATAAAGTAAAAACTAATACCTATTTCAAGTGGGAAAAAACACCAAAACAATAAACTTATTAACAAAGTATGAAAAGTTTTTGTACGAAAGTAGACTTTCTTGGTGTATGTTTGCAGTGAAGGCCTCACGTGTGTACCTCGGGATTGTGTTGCGAAAACAAAATCCGGCGGCATACTCGGGAGGACTTCATTTCGCATCGATGATTTTCTGGGAATAAATGTTTATCTGCTACTTCATTAGGTTACTAGCTTCAAAAATAGCGGGCTGAACGGTATGTTCTGGCAAGTCATTTCTTTGGAATTGATTGACTTAGGAAAATGCTTCAAAATTACTTACCAGAATAATATACAGAAGGATGGAAAGGGTAGTAGAAGAGATAGTAGGTGAAGATCAGTTTGGGTTTAGGAAAAATCGCGGTACAAGGGAAGCAATTCTGTCTTTAAGATTAATACTTGAAGGGCGGATCAAGAAAAACAAAGATACTTTTATGGCATTTGTTGATTTAGAAAAAGCTTTTGATAATGTTAGGTGGGACAAGATGTTTAAAATTTTAAAGAAGTCAGGTCTAAAGTATCGAGATAGAAGAATCCTCTATAAACTATATAAGAATCAAGTGGCTCTAATAAAAGTAGAGAATCACGAGAGACATGCATCGGTTAAAAAGGGTGTGAGACAGGGCTGTAGTCTATCCCCGTTAATATTCAACTTGTATGTAGAAGAAGCAATGAAGAAAGTCAAAGAAAAATTTCCATGTGGCATAAGTTTTCAGGGAGAAAAAATCAGTATGCTACGATTTGCTGACGACATTGTCTTATTAGCAGAGAGGGCTGAGGATATTGAGAAGTTATTGAATGGCATGAACAAAATACTGAAGGAAGATTTTGGACTGAATATAAATCAAGGTAAAACAAAAGTGATGAAATGTAGCAGAAATGACACCAATACTAGCAGATTAAATATAAAAATAGGATCTGATGCAATAGGAGAAGTGAGTGAGTTCTGTTACTTGGGAAGCAAAATTACAACCGATGGCCGAAGCAGGAATGATGTTAAAAGCAGAATAGCATTAGCAAAAAGAGCCTTCATGAAAAAGAGAAACCTTTTAGTTTCAAATATTGATCTAGGAATTAGAAAGAACTTCTTAAAACTCTATGTGTGGAGCACAGCACTTTACGGTAGCGAAACATGGACTTTAGGAATACCGGAAAGAAAGAAACTTGAAGCATTTGAAATGTGGTGCTACAGAAGAATGCTGAAAATTAGGTGGACAGACAAAGTAAGAAATGAACGAGTTTTAGAAATGATGGGTGAGAAAAGAAGTTTATGGAAGAAGCTTACAGGAAGAAGAGACAGGCTGGTAGGTCATATTTTGAGACATGCTGGATTGGTTAATTTGTTAGTGGAGGGAACAGTTGAAGGTAAGAACTGCAGAGGTAGACAGAGACTAGAATATATGAAGCAGATAATTGAGGACGTGGATTGTAAGGGGTATGTAGAAATGAAGAGGTTAGCACAGGATAGGAAGGGATGGAGGATTGCATCAAACCAGTCTAAAGACTGATGACAGCAAAAAAAAAAAAAAAAAAAAAAAAAAAAAAAAAAAAAATTGTTATGAAACACGGTGCAATGAAATTCTTTGGGTGTTACCTGTAACAAAAACAATCCGTTGTCACTCTGGTCCAGGGTGCATTTAAACTTTATCACAAACTTGTCCCTTGATTGACATTATGTAGCTATTGCCCTAAAAGGAAATTATTAATTCAATTATCTAACACTTAATTACCGTGCAGGTTTCACTCCTCCAACGTCGGCAACTGTTGAATTTGGATTTGATGAAAACGTCATTTTTTGGGAGATTAATTCACAAATCCATTCTGATTCATTTTTTATTGTACGAGTATTCTCGAAACAGTGCAAAATTTCACTAATTATGCTGATAAATAAACATAATAGCTAATAATAATCATAAAATTATAAAAGTGCCCAGTAACTACGCCTCCGTTTACAATACAAACATGTGCTTTGTCACAATTCAGTTCGACAAAATCTTTGCGTTCCCTTGATTTTTATTAATTAAAGTCATTAAATAAAAACCGAATAAATAGAAAATAGACGTTGTAGCAGTGATTCTAAATCCTCCAAATAAAAATACTTGACGTATATTTGAATTTCGTGTATATCACAAGAACTGAGGAATTTTGATCCTTTTCAGACATTCTTCGATGTAAACCAGCTGGTCTATGCAAAAATTTCGCAAATGGTATAAGAGTTATAGTGAGGTTTGGTGGTTAGTATTAAGATGAAGAAAGAACTGACTCATTTGTAGAAATTGTTCATTTGTAAATTGAAACAGGTACATGGGAAAATGCAGTGTTCTACTGAAGAAATCATAAAATGTGTACATAACAGAAACTAAGATATCTGCAAAGCTCCTTACTCTAGAAAACACACACAGTGTTTATCAGTATGTGGCATTACAATTACTCCTTATCAATCCAGCAAAGGCTCGCTACTTGGTATGCCATACCGGTGACCTTGATGTTAATCATTTTGCCATTTATTGGTTGAATTTAGAAAAATTCCTTTCTTAATTAATGGCATTACCAAAATGGAGAACTTAATCTTTAAAATGATAGGCGTACCTCATTTATCAATTTATGTTGGGTATGAAGGAAGACACTCCAGGCAAATGCCGAGATGCTTCCTTCAAATGGCCATGGCCAAATTCCTTCCCATTCCTTGCCCCCCCATCCTTTCCTGTCTCTAAAGACCTCGCTGTTAGATAGACGTTAAGCAGATGAAAAAATGAAGGTAGAAAAATGGCTTGCAACAAAAAAAAAACCTTCAGAAATAATATACATACGATTAGATGTTCTAAAAACTACTATATTGTACGATGATATAATACATGAGTAGTTGTTTTATTAATAAATGTTTATTCATTATTAAACCCCAACAGCAGTATTAGTGTTTTTTCCATTGATCGTTTGTAAAAAATAACATTATATATTTGTATTTGAATAGTAATAACAGCATAAAATTATTGGCTGTATATGAATGATCCATTAGTTTGTATCCATACTTAAAGAAGTGATACTACAGACGGGAAGAAATTCTACTTGGACCTTTTCAAGCAACCATCGCGGCACTCGCTGGGGGAAGCAGAAGCTGGAGGGGAGGACGCGGATTCGAACCCGCATCCTCTCGCGTAAGAGGCCCGCGTATATTTCAGTCTGACAGCTGACGCGCGCAGCTAGGGAGCGTCCATATACTATGTGGTGCCATTTTGAAACTCTACCCTCGCGTGGTTAGCTTTTTTCCATAGTAATTCCAGTAGGCATTTTGTGCTGTTGTCTCTTACCAGAGTATAGTTAAAATTATTGCATACATAACGGACATTAGCCATATTTACTTTGTATAATTACAAATATTCTGAACCAAATGTTGACACTAGCCATTCCTGCAAATTGCGAATTATAGGAAAAATATCTTTCACTGGTAAAGTTAGGGATTGTTTTATTCTTGAGGTATTCTTCTCATCTTATTCATCATTCTTTATTGATTCATAAAATATAACAAATTATATCTGTCGTGTAAAAAAATCTTAGAGTAGCTGCGTTTATTGTTTTCTTTAGCCGCAGAGCTGTCACTTCTCCTTCTACACTACCAGGGAATGATTCTCTGTCCTGCTTGAAACGTTTACGACTTCGCTGAAGACGCTTCGCGTGATGAAATTTGCAATGAGCCTCGTCAGCGGCACTTCACAGCACACTGAGAACTTCAAGCAATATGTCAGCGAGCACTGCAGCTGACGCATCAAAATCAGAATTATTTTATCAGCAAGCGGTGTGGTCACACGCTGGCGATACGAAACAAAACAGATTTTTGGAAAATCCGTCGAGTGATGTGTGATCGATTGTGAGTCTGGGTAGTGCGTGCTGATGTCACGTGATCTGAACACTACGACTCCCAGCTGCACGCGTCAACGGCGTGTGAGTGCACGGGGCACCCGAAATACAGAGACGTGTGAGTGCACGGGGAACCTGAAATACACAGGCGTGTGAGTGCACAGAGGCGTGTGAGTGCACGGGGCACCTGAAACACACAATCGTGTGAGTGCACGGGACACCTGAAATATAGAGACGTGTGAGTGCAGGGGCACCTGAAATACAGAGACGTGTGAGTGCACACCTGAAATACATAGAGTGACGTGTGAGTGCACGGGGCACCTGAAATACAGAGACGCGTGAGTGCACAGAGGCGTGTGAGTGCACGGGGCACCTGAAATACACAGGCGTGTGAGTGCACGGGACACCTGAAATACGGAGACGTGTGAGTGCAGGGGCACCTGAAACAGAGACATGTGAGTGCACAGAGGCGTGTGAGTGCACGGGGCACCTGAAACACAGAGGCGTGTGAGTGCACGGGGTACCTGAAACAGAGAGACGTGTGAGTGCACAGTGCACGGGGCACCTGAAACACAGAGGCGTGTGAGTGCACGGGCACCTGAAATACAGAGACGTGTGAGTGCAGGGGCACCTGAAACACAGAGGCGTGTGAGTGCACGGGGCACCTGAAACAGAGAGATGTGAGTGCACAGAGGCATGTGAGTGCACGGGGCACCTGAAACACAGAGACGTGTGAGTGCACGGGACACCTGAAATACAGAGACGTGTGAGTGCACGGGGCACCTGAAATACACAGGCGTGTGAGTGCACGGGCACCTGAAATACGGAGACGTGTGAGTGCACGGGGCACCTGAAACAGAGACATGTGAGTGCACAGTGCACGGGGCACCTGAAACACAGAGGCGTGTGAGTGCAGGGGCACCTGAAATATACGCAGGAGTGTGAGTGCACAGAGGCGTGTGAGTGCACGGGGCACCTGAAACACAGAGGCGTGTGAGTGCAGGGGCACCTGAAATACAGCGACGTGTGAGTGCACGGGGCACCTGAAATACAGAGGCAATTAAATGACGGGAGTAAATATCCAGGTGCTGCTGTGCGATGTGCATCCTATGGTAGCTGTGGCCAGTGTCGGCCAAAGTGAGTCGCTCGACACTGCAACGTTTCGACGTATTACTGATCTTCATTATTGAAGTGAAAGATGCCCACAAGAACATCTCAATGTTGACTAAGAATCTCGCAACTTAAAAACTTGCAACATTTGAATGAGTCATTACTTGCGTGTGCTGCCGGATTAAAGGAATGATTTTCAAATTGAAGTCATCCTGATGAATACTTTAAAATTGACCAAAAGGTAAAAAGCGACTGATTCGCTAAACACCGACGAGTTGAACTACAAGCAGGACTGGATTACGCAATAGACACTAGTTTTCAAATAGCGACATGTTACTGAAAATCAAGTTGATTCTGAATGTTTGTTTTACCAGGCATTGCTAAACTAAGCTGGGTATTAGTATGGTCTGCTGATTTTGTGTGCGTCTTAATTTTTCCTGTGAGATGTACCAAATCAGAAACTCCATCGCGTGACCAATCAAATTCACCCCCGAACTGAACACATCGAAAACAGTAAAGCGCATCTTTTTTTTTCTACATACACATCATGGTTAATTTTTCACATTAATTGTTTCGTTGCAGGATAGTAACATGAATGCCTATGATTCATCTCTCAATGACACCTTACGCATCTTCGATACTTACAAGATACGGCCAGCTTTCAGCCCACGAACTCCAGACTACGACCGCTGCCAAGATTTCCTGCATTCCACCTAAAAATCGCAGCTGCTGCTGCTGCGCTCTGCCAACGATACTACTAACTTTTCCGAGCTCCCTGTGACAGAGCAATGTTGTCTCAAACTGCTACGTGAAAAGCTAACCCCTCCCTTCCGCACGACACACAGGAATCTCGTAAAGTCGACACGTGCTGTGCCCGTACACATACCAGCGGGAAACGACAAGAGCCGGTCGCCAGGGAAGCAGCCGAGTCCCTTCGTTTAAAAATAAACTACCTGGCTGGCCGATTTTTGCTAGACATTTTTGATTTCTGTTCAGTATAGAAGATTTCGTCAAAATACTTAGAGAAGTTTCTGAGAAATTAATTTACCTAGATAGAAGAGTTCCTCATACAATACTATTAGACATAAACATTAGATATATAGACACTATATATTAGAAAAACATATCTTAGTCCACAACCCGAAGATTGGTTGGATCTTCCTGAAGGAGACATTCTAAGCCCTTGTGTCAGATGTAGGACGGCCAGTTCCTTTCCTCTGGAACCTACAGTTTAACGTGAAGGTTGGTTATATCCTCCTGAAGGAGGCCATTGTATTGTGTAATTCCTTTTGCCTGGGACCTACAGTTTAACATTGAATCAGAACCACGGAATGACCTGGCGTAGCTCATATGATTAAATTCAACTCTTGAATATTACTGCCAGACCGCTCCATATTTGTCATACATTCAATATATTTCATACCTACCTACATAAGAACTACAGTAGGTTAAATAAAATTCACGAATGCACAGAGTATAACATTTCATTTTAAATAATCATCTAAATTTTGGCTTTTATTCATTTTAGCTCTACAATTATTATCATTGAAACACATAAAGCCGCTTCATGCTTGCTGGTACCACAAACCAGATGACGTGAAACAACATTAAAAACAAATTTCTTTGTAAAATCGCGTTTTTTTTTTTTTTCCAGGGATTTGCTTATTGTGGCTTCATACTTCTACGAGATGGTGTCAGAGCCGCTTCCGAGATACTAAATACGAGAAATGCCCTTTTTTTTTGTAAAATTGTGTTTCTTCAGGGAAAGCACTTATTTAGATAAACCTGAAAAGCAAAACGTTATCAAAATATAAAATTTCATCCAAATTGTTTGAGCCATTTCTGAGATACCATGTAAATATACATATATAAGAATTGCTCCTATAAAGATATAAGATAAATAAATAAAAACTAAATGAATGATTAAAAACGCAGAGGGTAGTGTATGAATATTGCTGTGTATCATCTGCTGGCTTTACGAACAAGCCATGGATTTCATTCAGTGCGTGCTTCGGCATCACACGCACGTGTAGACTCTGCACTCCAAGCGCCGTGTCGCAATGTGTGTGTGTGTGTGTGTGTTGTGAATGGGATGTTGGTGTGTTTATTTTACGATTGAAGTGCAATTTTTAGATAATAACATAATTAATTCGGCATCCCTGTCTATTTAAGGAACACGCAATAATTTGGACTAGTGATCTGCCCAGGGGTCGAAATCTGACCGTATTCCCTTAAGTTATTTAGTTTCTTTTGTGAAAGAGTAATAAACATCATTTCAATTCGTTCTGTCACGTTTGCTGTGAGCATAGATATCCATTATACATTGACATCGTTGACTGCGAGCATGTACCAATACGTTATTAGCTTATGTCGTTTGCCTTAATTCCCTGCAATACCTACGAAATTAAATTGATACACTCTACGCGTGACTGTATCCTGAATTTTAGCTTCTGAACTAACCATAGCAAATGATGAAATGTATTTATGAATGTTTTCAAAATAATTTTTGACTTTATATTTACCGATGCTTCATTTGAAAGTGGTTAAAATATTCATTTTGACTTAGGACCGGTAAAACTGCTTTAGCTTTATGACAACATTAAGTGAATGCAATCCTTTCACCTGAAGTGACTTCTGATTCGAAATGTTTTGCATTTAAAAACCTACATTGTAAATGGAAAACTACAAATATTTCTCGGAATGACATTTAGTCCACATTTAAATAAATCCATCAAAATAATTTCATCAGTTTGTCTGTTCACTCCTTAAATTTGGTCTATTATCATTTTGAATTTCATGCAAATAGGGATTCTTTCTGTCTCTTTCTTCCGAACTGTCAATGTTCTATATAGACGCATAATGGAAGTAGTTGCAAATATCTAAATAATAATAATAATAAAAAAATCGTAATAAAATTACTGAAATAAAAAAATAAAAAAACCCTTAACTAAAATTTAACCTTTTAAATAATAAAAAGACCGTATAGTATCTGGCAGAATCACTACATTCCTTTTCTATATGTTCCTTTTATGCCTTGAAAGATTAATCTCTACTTTATGCGTCTCTTTGGTTTCATCAAAGACCACAGAGTATCTCAATGCTGGAAATACACGTCAGATAGTTGGCTCTGATCCAATTTCACATAAACACACGTTCGCGAGTTTACTTTTTATTTAATAATGAATTTGTAAGATGTATTAATTATGCTTATTATATTTTTTCCTTTACTCTTGACCACAGACATGGGCAGAATCGTTAAGTGTCGTTGCCACTAAAAAGACAATTGAATGTAAACAACGAGTTTTATTTAATTTAATGTATTTGTAACGCATATTATATATACATGTTGGCTTTATGCACTTCTTCTCCACATAAACTTAAACAATGCCAAATCTCACACTGCTCCGTGCACGCAATATTCTTAAAAAGGGATCCGAAGTTTTCGGTTAGCGTATTAACATATAGACTAATGATCGCCCAGCGATCGAAATTCGACCGTAATTCATTAAGTTGTTTAGTTTCTTTCATGAAAGAGTAATGATCTAGTAATTCTGTGCATTACGTATAAATTTAAAACGATACACTCCACGCATGACTGTATGCTAAATTTGAGCTTCTAATCTAACCATAGCAAATGATGAAATGTATTTATCAATGGTTCGTTTGAATTCAAAATATTCATTTTGACTTAAGGCCCAAAAACTGCTTTAGCTTTATAAAATATGCGCATTTAAATGTATCTATCAAAATAATTTCATCATTTTGTGTGTTTGCTATTTAAATTTGGTCTATTATCATTTTGAATTTCACGCCAATAAGTATTCCTTATTTCTTGTCTCTCTCTCTCTCTAATGAAATTAAAAAATCAAAAGACACTTAACCAAAGTTTAACATTTTAAATAATCAAATGACCATATACTATCTGGCAGAATCGCTACATTCCTTTTCAAAGTATTCCTTTTATAACTTCAAAGATTAATGTCTACTTTATCCGAGTCTTTCGTTTTACCAAAGACCACAGAGTGTCTCAATGCAGGGTATTCACGTAAGAACATTGGCTCCAATCCTATTTCACCCACACACACACGTTCGCAAATTAATTTTTTATTTGAATAATCTATTTGTAATATGTATTAACTATGCTTATTATATTTTTTTTCTTTACTGCTGACTAAGATCACAGACATTAGCAGATTCGCTTACCACTAAAAAATAATGTAAACAACGAATTTTTTATATAAACATTATCTATGCCAAATCTTACACTTTTCAGTGCGCGATGCATTTCTTTAAGTTCCTCCGTTTGTGCACGGCACTTATTCGTAAAAATGGATCTGAAATTTTCACTTAGCATATTAATATATAGGTTTGTAAAATATATTATATATAATTTTAGCTTTCTGTATTTCTTTAAGTTCCTCCATTAGCCCAATATTCTGGCCGCTAGCTGCGCTATCTACCAGCCGTCAGGTGAAGCAACGCCCAGAACTGGCGGCATCTGAGCGAACTACGTAGGCGAGCGAGTTTTTTTTAATTTAATTTAATGTATTTGTAACACATATTATATATAGATTTTTGCTTCCTTCTCTTCTCCATATGAACTTTAACTGTGCCAAATCTCACACTTGTCCGTGTGCGCAATATTCTTAAAAATGTGTCTTAAGTTTTCGCTTAGCGTATTAATATAAAGATTGTTTAATCGCAAATGAAAGTGAAAAGACAATGGCAATACCAACTGGTGATTATGAGTTACTTAATTTTCCAAAAGCAATTAATAGTTCCCAGAATTAATTAAAAACTCGCTGTATTCTGTTTTAATTATTGTAATTTCAGTATTAAACATCGACACATTCTTTGTAGTTTGTAAAGTAAAAAGTTTAAAAATTAACACTTCATCAGTCATTACGAGTAGTTTTTTTTTTTTTTTAACCACAGCATTAATTTTTCTTTTAATCCTCCTTGGTTTCCAGATTCACAGATAAAAATGGATTCTGAATCTCTCTCCTTTTTTTTTTTTTTTTTGTGGTAGAACATTGTATTTCTTATGGCAGAACGTTGAATAAAAGTTATCTGTAAACTTTATCCCTGTGTAATGTACAGTGACTTTTGATATTTATGTACATTAAATTTACTCCAAGGCTCAATAATAAGCGGAGTTCTGGTCTCACTTTGTTCTTGTACCTGGATTTCATAATGGACTTTGGCATTAATTAGTCTTTGGGCTGATTCTTACAGCACATTAGTGTAATATTAATAGCAGTTTTAGTGTAAAACTATTGGTGGACATAAAGTGTCAGCCTATTGATCCTTTTTAGAAATGATACTAAGCAGTTAGGACCTTCAGTAGAATAGATTTGTGTTAAAATTTAAAGAATATTCTGAATTCATATTTGTTAATATGTCTGTGATACTACTGTTATTCAAAAATAGCTATTACATTTAAAGATTTTTTTTTTTTTTGCCATATTCAAATATCTGACCACCTCTTGGCCTAGAAATTTAATTGTGGGGCAGTATATTACCTGATGGCAGTTAACCTATTTATTTTTTGATTTATTGCTTTTTATAAGATTTTTTGATTGCAATTTACCCAGCCATCTAATTTGGCAATTTTCATGTATCAATTTTAAACTTTTACAGCATATTTGGTAAATTGTTCATAAATTTCCTTATTAATTTATTCCAGTCGCCAACTTCCTTGGCAATAAAACAGATTTTTTCGATTTCTGATGCCTAAAATTGAAGGGCAGCTTGTAGTAGTGGCTGCGTTCTCCCTTGTATTTCAGATATGTTGTTTGTCGTAATATCTTTCGTGGTGTTATATTTACGTAGAACACTTATACGAGTAAAAATAAGAGTGCTTGTAATGTTTCCAGGGGGACGTTAACTCCACCTGACCGACTCAAAAATCGTCAGAGTGTTCGTTTGAACGAAGAGATCTTCAACAGTAGTGTTAATTTGAAGACATTTACAAAGTCGTTTAATGTTGAAACAAATGAGACAATGAGTTACAGTGAAGATAAGTCTACTTGTGGAATTTGTGGTAAAACTTTTACTACTTCTCAGAGACTTAAAGTCCATCACAGAGTGCACACCGGGGAACGGCCGTACGCCTGCGGTATGTGCGGAAACACTTTCACTCAGTACGGTTCGATGACGAGCCACACGAGAACTCATTCGAACGAAAAGCCTTTCCTTTGCAATGTCTGTGGAAAAGAATTCAACCAGCGGGGTAACCTCAACGTCCATCAGAGAATCCATTCTGGCGAACGGCCGTTTGAGTGTGACGTTTGCGGTAGAAGGTTTAGGGTGTCCGTTAGCTTGAAGCTGCACCGTAGAACTCACTCCGGTGAGCGGCCGTACGCCTGCACCCTCTGTGGGAAGACGTTTGCCCAGTCCAGCACTCTCAGAACTCACGAGAGAACTCACCTCGCAGAAAGAACGCTCCCCTGTGACGTGTGCGGTAAAACCTTTAGTTACGTCTCTTGCCTCAGAAAGCACCTGCAGATTCACTCGCAGAAACCACTGTACGAATGTCACGTCTGTGGGAAGACTTTGAAGTGGTCTGCTAACCTTAAAATGCACCTAAGGACGCATTCCAACGAACGGCCGTACGGCTGCCGTGTCTGTGGCAATACTTTTTCTGACGCTAGTACCCTCAGGAAGCACGAGGTAATACATACGGGGTACCGCCCACATAAATGTGACGTATGTGGAAAGTCGTTCGGTCGACCGTATAGCCTTAAAACCCACCTGAGGATACATACTGGTGAACGTCCTTACGTTTGTAAAATTTGTGGGACGTCATATACTCACTTAATTTCCCTGAAAACTCATCAAGCAATTCATGGGAATAGTGATAGTTAAAAAATGTTTATATATAAGGTACATATCCTGTGATAAATGTGGATAGATTTTAATTTTTTTTTCATTCATAGGATGCAGTTTTACTGATTATTGGGAATTTGTATTTAATCTATTCAAATTGCGTAAGTTATTTGAATGTTTGTTAATAAGCACTTGTTTAGTATCTGTAAAATGCTTTTATTTTATGCAAGTGTTGTGCACCAGATGTGATTTAATTTTTGAAATGGTATTCAGCTGATTTTTCTTTGTCTGTTTAGAAATGTATTTAAATTGTTTGTTAATGAGTTTTGATGTTATGTTTTCTGTCAGTTACCATTATCTTAAGCTTTGTGTAGTATGAAGTGTTTTTAATTTCTGAACATCATAATTTTTGTCTTTAAAAGGAAATATATCAGACTTACACATATCTCAGTTTTTGATTGTTGATTAAAATTTTTCATTATTATTATATGCCAAGAATTATTCCCTGGCTGTAATGATTCAATCTTCACAAACCAAGAGTGGAAATCCATCAATGGAAATTGTATAACCCCCAGTGTTTGTTCAAAACAATGTTTCTTGAAAGATTGCAAAAATGTCATATTATATCATAGGAACTGTTCTAAAGGATTTTGATTGATTTTTAAAAGCATAAATATTTACAGCAAATTAAAGTATGATTATTGTGTTTTGAATAATTTGTTACAGACAATATTATGCAGTATTTATCTCAATGATTTGGAATTAAATAATGACTTTGGTTGCAATTTTTAAAATATGGGATAGACACATGTTGATGTTTAAACAAATTAACTTTGAATGTTAGTAAACAGTAGTTGGAACGTTGTCACCAACCAATTCAATAAAGAAGGCAGTTAAGTAGTTATTCCAAATTATAAATGTTACTTTGCACCAATTTTGTTTCTTTAAGTGGCATTTTTGACAACCAATTTAAGATATTGAGAGTAATATTTACAATTTGTAGTATAGAAAATAATCAAGCAAAAGTTGTTTTAATTGGGGAATGTATATAGTTACTTCGAAAAAAATCATAATAACATTAGAAAATAAAAAAAAACTTACGAAATTGTTTGAAATGTTAACGCATTGTGCTTTGCTGTGTTTGTATAAAGATTTTGGATTTGTGTTGAGATTATTTCCATACAGCTACTAAGTTATGTAATTATTGTATTAATTGTTCTTAGAATTTGAAATCTTGGCATGGTATTAGTTATGTATATAGAAATCCTTCTCTTTAAACTCATTAAAAATCAAATATTTATTGTAAAAGATGAAAAAACTTGCAATTAATTACTTCAATTGATCTGTTTTTTGTTTTTTTTTCTCTTGACATAATTCAATGAATGGCATTTGCATTTAGTACTATAAGATTTAATTCCTCAGACTTGAGGCAAAATTGTGTAATTAAACTAAGTTCTTAAAACTTTACAGTATTTTATTAATATGGCTGTTAAAATTAATACACTTACTTAAGGAAATATTGAAATACATTCCTAAATTTTTTAATTAAGTCATGATATTATTTAGATAATTTTAAAATATTGTTTTTATCACAAATGAGAGTGTAAAACCAGTAACAATAGCAATGGTTAACATTAAAAAAAAAACAGTGTGTTTTGAATATTATTTTTCAAATATTGTATGCAGTTTTCAAAAAGAAAAAAATTCGCACTATATCAACTTCTCTTTTCTTTAACCCCACAGCATTTATTATTCTGAATGTCTTTCTATAGGGAACATTGTATTTTTTATGGCAGAACATTGAATAAAAACTATCTGAAAATTTCAACCCTATATAACTTACAATGACTTGATTTTGTGGACATCATATTTTGCTGACAGAGTGAAATGTTTAGGATTTGTTATAACAGATGACGACAGGGAGTATTGCGCTGATGTTGTATGTGGACCTAGATTCTGCAGTGGAGTAATCAAACACTTGAACAAAATAAAAGCTTCAGTATAAAACTAACATTTTACCACTGCTTTCTCCTTTTTATTTTTAGTACCAAATATTTTCATGAAGAGGCAAGGAATATTACAGTTCTGTGAAGTTGAAGACAACTAATAATTATATAAACATGACGAGTAGAAACATTTTCTAATTATAACAAATAAGCAAAAACGGAGTGGAAATCAGAAACTGATCCGTCCAGATTGCGTAAGCATCACGGTGAAGTACGTAGGGGTAGACAACAGTAAAAACCTACAAGTAAGTACTTTATTTTGGAAAGCAGAATGAAGCCAAGCTAACGTATTGTGTGAACCGTGCGTATTTGAGAAGCAGCCTGCACTGAGATTGCATGTTATTGGCTTGAATTAGGTTATTAACATCATAGACTGTTTTTCAACAGTTAATTTATGGTGCAACATGTCTACTATCATCATTCAATGCTATACAGTAAAAAATGTTTGTGTGCCGATAATTCTCCCTTATATGTCGCGTGGACACGATATGTAGAAAGAAGCTTCAGGAAAAGGAACAGGTAATAAGCTGCATTTGTTGCATAATAACTTCTATGGAATTGGCCTCATGTTGAAAGATTTTACTCATTTATTTTATATTTGATGGGAATAACATTCAAATATTTTTAAATGATATTTCCCAAGGAAAGTATGCACAAATTTTCATACCGAAACGATGATTCTCTCATTGCCAAGCTGGAAATTGCCAATCAGGTCACCGACGGCATCGACGTTCTGACACTTTGCTATTCGTCTGCGCCACATCGTAGCCGATGACGGCAGCCGTATCGAACGTGTCGTAACCTAAATCCGAATATCTGTAGTGATGTTTACATGTTGAATAAAGTTTGTGCTCTCAGTTATTTTTAAATAATTTATGTTTTATTTCGTATAGTTCAATAATTGTCACTCTGTATGAGGTAGTGATTGGCAATCATTTTTTTAAAAGAATAATTTTTTGAGCTGATGTGAGTAATTGATACTTGCTTGGTTCTTTAAAGCACATTATGAGATTAATTAATTTTTCAATAATTGGAAACATAAATAATAAAGACACATATGGAAACATATTTTAAAGTTTAAACTAGATTGCAAATTCTATTGACAGTTCATGTTTGCTATATTGTTTGACTGTGATTAATTATTTAAAACCAACTGTTACCAATCATTTTTTCCGTAACTAAAAGTTAATTCAAACAGTATTGCACTATAGCGTATTGTGCAGATATGTGCTTAAGTTTTACTTTAATTAAAAGTTGATAAGACCAGTATTTTTCTATCGCCAATTTAATGTTGACAGTGCATACTACTGACAATAATCTTCAAATGGTTTCGTTAATTGGGAAGTGGGTGTAGTTATGTCACAAAAGAATTGTTTGATGGTGTTAATGGAAAGTTAATATAAAAACCAAATTGTGTTAATATGATTGCGATCGAGCACGGGCCTTGATGACATTTATTTTTTCATTTCTTGTTTTTACCAAATTCTTTTATTATGCAACCATCTTTTTTTAAACTTGTCGTATTTATATTTTTTTAAAAATATTCAGTTATTTTGGCAAACACTTAATCAATTTTCTTAGTCATTTATTCCAGTTCCTGAATCTCTTAGCAACATAACCAAAATTTTCCCGCTTTCTTATGATTGAAATTAAGCGGCAGCTTGTGGTAGTGGTTAGCTTTGGCATGTATTTCAGACATATTCTTTATGCTAGTATCTTTACTTATATATTTACATAGAATGCTTATACAAATGAAAATATTATTGTAATATTTCCAGGAGGATGTCTGTTCTGCCTGATCAACTTAAAACTCAGCAGAGAGTCCGTTTGAAGAAAGGAACCTTATACAATACTGTTGATTCGAAGATATTTGCCAAGTCAAGTTGGACAGTTAGTCCCAGTGAAGATAAGTCTGTTTGTGGTGTGACATGTGCTAACCCTCCGAGTCTTAAAGTCCACCGCAGAGCTCGCACCGGTAGACGACCGCACGCCTGCGATATCTGCGGAAACACTTTTACCCGGCACAGTTCTCTGACAATACACAAGATAAGTCACTTGAGTGAGAAGCCGTTTATCTGCGGTGTCTGTGGTAAAGCATTCACCCAGATGGGTTCTCTCCGTACCCACCGGAGAATACACACCGGCGAGCGGCCGTTCGGGTGCGACGTCTGTGGAAGGAGGTTCGCGGCGTCCCGTTCCCTGAGAGTGCACCGGACGACTCACACTGGCGAACGGCCGTTCGCCTGCACCGTCTGTGGGAAGAGGTTCGCCCAGTCCTGCAATCTCAGAACTCACGAGAGGACTCACCGAGTCCTCTCAGAAAGATCTCACCCCTGCGACGTGTGCGGTAAGACGTTCTGTCGGTCCAGTTACCTCAGAACGCACCGGCGAATTCACACGGGGGAACGGCCGTACGCCTGTGACGTGTGTGGGAGGGCTTTCCTACTGTTTCAACACCTTAAAACGCACCACAGGACACATTCCGGCGATCGACCGTACGGTTGTAATATCTGTGGAAAGACGTTCACTCAGTCGGGTAACCTCAGGAGTCACGAGAGGGTCCGACACAGCGGGGAACGGCCGTACGGCTGTCGCGTCTGTGGAAACACTTTCTCTGACTCCAGTAATCTTAAGAAGCACGAGGTCGTACATTTGGGGTACCGGCCGTTTAAATGTGCCCTGTGCGAGAAGTCTTTCAGTCGGGCGTATACCCTTAAAACCCATCTCAGGGTTCATACTGGAGAACGACCTTTTGATTGTAAAATTTGTGGGAAGGCGTATACACTGTTAAGTTCCCTGAAGAAGCATCAAGCAAATCATTTGAGTTGTGGCAACTAGAAATTTCAGTTTTCTATAAGGCTGATATCTCACAATGAAAGTGAAAAAAAAAATTTTGTTTCTTAGGCTGGATATTGTTTTTCTGACTATCAGGAATTTGTAATGAATTTATTTCGCTAATGATTTTGCATTTAATGTTTGTTAATGTGCACTCACATTGCTTCTGACTTAAGTATCTGGCAAATGCCTGTTTGTGTGTAAAATTTGTGGCAAGAATTACACTCGTCTCAGTTCTTTGAACACACATCAAGCATCTTATTGGAACCATGATAACTAAAAGGTTTTGTTTTCCCTAAGGTTGAAATCTCTTGATGAATGCGTAAATTTTTTTTTTTTTTTTTTTTTTTGCTATTGAATTTGTGTTTAATTTATTGAATCCAATAAACATCTTGCACGTGATATTTGTCAAGACGCACACTGCCTTTGTCATGAGACGTACGTATAGTATATGTAAGGGTTATATTTTATGTTGGTGTTTTATTTTGTGATGTATTTTGCCGATCATTTGGTCTCATTGAAAATTCATCACATCTGTTAACTAAGAAGTTTTGCCATAATATTTATTACCAGCCTGCCCATTACGAAATCTGCAAAATGAGAATTTTATTGCAATTCTGAAGGCAAACATCTGTTGTTAATTTTACTTTATTTGGTTGCTGATTGAAAACTATAAGAGTAAATGAAAGGATTATTTTTCAGTTCTATTTCAATCTTGTTCAATGCCAAAAAACTTCTGTCTTGGCTGTAGTGATTCATTGTTGAAGAACAAATAATGGAAGGGAAAAATTTACCCTTTTTTTTATTGATAAGTGCACTTGGGATAGAGTGAATACTACTTATAACACTTTGAGGCCTCGCTGTTTAATCAGGAAAAGACAATGAAGACTTTTCTTTTGTTAACACACCTGGAAGTAGTTTAGCGGTAATGTCTTATTGTGTCTTTGATAACTGAGACTAAAACAATGTTTTCTAAGATTGATTTTTACTACCATAAATCTTTAAAGCATATTAAAGGATGAATTTTTTTGTTTTAAATAATTACCTGGAGCAAATTATGAGAAGTCAGTTATATTTATGATGTAAAATAAAATAATGAGTCTACAATGTTTGTGGTTATTGTACAGTATTAGCTCATTTGTTAATTTTTGACAGTAATACTGCCATGTAAGAGTTGTGGAGCATTGTTGATGTTGATTAATTAATCAGTCACCAATTAAGATTTGCTTTAACAGGCTATTTGACTATTTTTGTATTTAGTAAAACCAGAGGTTTAACTTGTGAAATTTTTACATTTGTTTGGGTTAGGATAGAGGACAGGCGAGCGAGCAAAATTAAGCAACGTTAGGAGAGCCACGACCTGCAAAGTAGAACTCGAGTCAGCGATTCAGCAAGCTGATGTTTGGGTTTCCCCTCTCCAGACACAGTAAAACTCTCGGCACAGCTAGCGGTCGGTCTGTCGGTCGAGCCGTGCAGCCGGAAGTCCACGGAGGAGCCACCGGGCTCCGGCTTCGGAACGGAGCCGTCACAGCCACGAGAGCTGTTCTGAGAAAGAGTTGGATATGGAAACGGGTTGGGTCAGTTAGGCAGAAGTTCAATGTATCCCAATAATCCGGTCGTGTTTGAGTTTGAGGTACTTGTGTTGCAAAGCTCACTCTGTTTTTCTCTCCTTCGTTGTTGGTGGTTAGCAAGCCGCCACTGCACCAGTTTTATCAGGTTCAGACAGTAATAGTAATTGTAAATGTTATTCACAGCTATTGCCATTTTTGTGTAAAAATATGTACAGTATCATGCCTCCAGAAACCTGATTTAAATAAATATGTAAATATCCTGCAATGATCAGCCCCGATTTCCGAGAAATAATCCTATCGCAAGACTCGTATGTGGACGACCGTCGACTTTTAAGCTCGACGCTTATCCGTGCCTCCCTAGGGCCATCCGTCCTCGTCTCATCGCTCGGCTGGACAGAGTGACCTCGAGGGTCATCCAGTCAGGTCACTACATATAAAATGGTTTATTGATAAACATTATTCAACAGGTACTATTTATTTTTTGACGAAAGTGCTTATTTTACATAAAATTCAATGTTAAAGTTTAAAGTATTTGAAAGCCCACCAAAACACTCCTTTGCTGCCAACGACACTCGCGACGTCACGTGCCAGCGAGCGCCCTCACTGGATAAGTAACGTCTGGTTTGTTTATCTGAATTTGTGTACAAATTATTGGAAATATGATTTTTAAATAGTGTGTAGTATACCAAATTACAACCACAACAATAAAAACTCCCCCAGTAAATGTGTTGCCACAAGAGCTGAAATTTGAAAAAAAAATTCACTTCAACTTGCACGTAGAAGATACTGCGACTAAGTCACATATCATTTTCTTTCAAGATTTACGTGATAGTGTTGTTTAATTAAATGTAATACGTTATTTAAGGCGAACATCAGTAAGGTTAGGGTAATTAGGTTTGATCCCCGCTTCAGAATATGTTTTATTTGTTTTTTGTTGGCGTTTTCTTGGATATTAGTTGTCGGTATTATTGCATTATTTTTTTTTCGGAAATCCACATAAATGTTTTTTAAGTTTTCTCAAATTTTTGGATAGTAACGGTATTATAAACATTTAAAACATATTCGAAAAGACTTCAAAACTGAAACCGGACATTACCTGCACACCAATAAAGTCACATTGTAACAGCCCTCATACATGAACTTAAAATAGGATTGTATTTAATGAAGTATCTGTAGTGAACTGAAGGTTGCTTGAATATGATCTGGTATGTTTGTTCTGCAATTTCTTGTAAATCAGTGTATATAGTCTTTGTTTTATGAAAAGAAATTATTTAAAGGCCATTTAATAGGTTTAAGAACCGAATTGTGCAAGAGAATTGCTTAAATGTGTGTATTTCCAAGTATTAATGCAAGTAACGATGTCTGCAGGACAATTTTCTACAGTTTAAAATGATTTCTGTAAATAATTTTGTGTTTAAGTATTTTTAATTTACATTTATGACCATTTTGTAATGATGTTAAGTAATTATGTATTAATTCTGATTGTTTTTAATATGTTTAATTGTTTAAGTAATTGTTAATGTTCGAGAAATATCTGGTGGATGCTTTTGAAGAATTCCAAAAATATCAATTGAGCCTATTTAACAAATCAGCAGAAGGACAGAGTTAGTTTACAGATTCTCTTTTGCAACTGCATCAGTAGTATCTCTGGAATGTATCTATGCATGTGAAAAATATCCTTGACGTTGTTTTGGAAATAAACAAAATCTTAAACTGAACCTTATGGTGGGTTACTTAATTAATTACTATATTAATTAAACCGCCAAAGACCCTCACAACATGACCAGAGTTAAGAAAAATCTCATTTATTTTTCACTATTTTGTTAAAAATAATTCACCTTTCTTTCCAAATTTAACAAAACTAGCTTTCTTAAACAGAAATCTACGTGAATGATTTGTAATATATTTTCAATACTGTCAAATAGTCAATTTAAAGTTGACTTGAATAATATTGGTCTAATGCTTAAAACACAGAAAATGCTTAAATTGATGGATCAAATAATTTGGTTGCAATAAATGGCATTTCTTGTCACCAATTTAATGTTAAGGATGATATTTTCAATTCCTAATATTGAAAATAATCATCCAAAAGTTGTTTTAATTGGGGAGTAGATTTGTGTGTAATAATGTTAGTGGAAATTAAATATATAAGCGAAATAGGATCCTATCATACTATTTATATATTTCTAGTTAGTTAATCTGTTATGTTTAGCTGAAAATACTATTTGTTACGTTCCCAAATTATTATAAAATTATGAAATCTCATAAAAAGAAAAAAGTTACAATGCATTTCATTAATAGATCAGTTCTTACTGAAATAATTTGTATTTAGAATTATAACTAGAATTTATTCTTCATAGCTGACTGGAGGGAAAATTCCATAGTTAAAATTTTACTTCTTATATTTGTGTACTGTTTTACAATATTAAATTACTGTGGGTGTTAATGATCCAGTTTTGATATATTCTCTAAATTATATATTTACTTAGATCTCATGTGAGAGTGTAAAACCAATAACAATTCCAACTTTTAAGGATTAAGTTACTTAACATTCCAAAACCTCACATAATTTCCAATATTAATTTAAAACACAGTATTCAGTATAAATTATTGCATTTTGATTATTAAGTTTAAAAAATATATCACATAAAATCTAAAAAAAAGTATGTACAGAATTATTTCAGCTTTCATTTTTTGTCATAGTGCAAACATTCCAAGAAGAAAAAGTAATTTGATTTAGCAGGACCTTAAATAAAGAACTGCATGTAACTTACAGTGATTATAATCCTTGGATGTCAGCTATAAGATGGAAATTTTTATAATTTGTTATCAAAAATGACAATAGGGAGTATGTGTGTTGTGCTGGCATTGAATGTGTTCCTAGAGTTCTATATGCAGTTTGACACGAGTTATCGGGCTTGTTCATGGGACTACGTGTCTCATATTCAAATTTAAGCATGTGGTTTAGTTTAAAATAAATTAATCTGCAACAAAAACTTTTATTCTAGTAAACAATTCTTCTCCAAGTATCCCACAATATGGCAAAAACACATATTTCCTGGGCTTGCCCATCAGATTTTTTGCAGACCACACAATGCTATATAAAAGGATAAAAACAGTAGAGGACTGTAAACAGCTGCAGGGTGATCTGGACAGGATATCTAGTTAACCCAACTAAACATGGGTTGGACATAAATGCAAAGAAGAGTCAGCTTATTAGATACACAGATAAAAAAACTAAAGGTTAATTATGATTGTAAGGAGCGGTCAGAATTGCTTATTGAAGACTTAAAATGTAAATATCTTGGCATTACATTTGATAACAAGCTTAACTGGGCAGGACACATTGGACAGGTGGTAGGAAAAGGTTTCAAAATTCTGCACTTGTTGGAGAGAGTGATGAGGGGATGTACGAGAGAAGTAAAGGAATTGGGTTACAAAACATTGGTCAGACCATTGCTCGAATATGGTAGTGTAGTATGGGACCCACATTATGGGTATCAAATACAGGAGTTGGAGAGGGTGCAAAGAAGGGCTGCTAGATTTGTCTGTGGAAATTATCGCAGAATGCAATCAGTGACGGATATGATAAAAGAGCTGGAATGGGATTCATTGCAAGACAGGAGGAGGATGAGGAGGGTCATGGGAGTGTACAAGGCGTATATTGGTGGTGAGGCATGGAAAGATATTGGTGTAAGAATTAAAAGTAATGCTTTGAAGGGAAAAGATGACCATGACCACAAGCTGGCACTCGATTTCAGGCACAAGGGTGTGGGAAGATTCTCTTTTTTAGGTAAGGGTGTCAGGGATTTGAATAAGTTACCAAGAGAAATGATGAATAATTTACCAAAAACGTTGAAACAATTTACAGTTGAAATTTGTAGAGGGAAAATGTAGGTGGGTGCAGGAAAGGGGGAGGACGGGTATGTAGGGAAATTGCCACTGGAGTGTGCGCTTCATTGCAATTTAAGTAAATATTATTATTATTACGCTCAAAGTTTAAAAAAACACCAATATAAGGAAAAATAAAAAAAGGTAGCAAAAATCCTAACCACCGGACTACGTGTGAAAGCTCTCGTATGATTACATTGCATACGGCGCCGGCTCTGGTTTTGCCGGTGTGTGTGAAAACAGTCTAACCGTGAGGTGTATGTAATGTACCAGCCGGAGCCCAAGACTTGCAGTGGCTCGTATTTGTCAAGAATTTTAAACGTTTTTATGTTTTCACGCTGAACATTAAGTAGTTTCACTGACAGATCATTAACTCTCCACTGAAACTCCCGACTAAATCACTTTATACACTAAGTTGTATATAGATTATGTGTATTTGTTGATTAGATGAAAAATGTGTCATATTCTATAAAATTATTTAAGAACATTTTGGTATATGGAAGAAGATACTAGTATATTCTAGAAGATTATATATTTAAGTAAAATGATTAGTATATTTTATGTACTTTCTGTCTATGAAATGTGGTTTCTATTTTAAATATTACACATCTCATATTGCTCCGTCTGCTCACAAATATGTTTAACTTTATTACTGAGTTTTGATATAATGTTTGATCAGTAACCATTGTCTTAAGTTTTGTGTTGTATTTTCTGAAGATCATCATTTTTGTCTTTGAAAAGAAATATGTCAGACATCCATATCTCAGTTTTTGATTGCTGACTGATATTTCTCACATAAATCCATTTTCACTGTTGCTGTATGCCGAGAATCCTCTGGTAACTATTCAGTGACAGAGAGCCGAGAGTGGAAGTCTGTTGTCGGATCTTCTTATGGGATGCTGTGTTGATGCACTCTTGAAGCATTAAAGAGGGATTTCTTCTGTTAATGTATCTTGCAACAGCTGTACATGTCTTAGTGTGTATTAGATAAATGTATTTTTTTTTAAACTTTTTCTGTAAAATTATTATTGATTTTTAAAACCATAGATTTTTCACAGCAACATGAAAATGAATTATTATGTTTTGAATAATTAGTTACTAACAATGTGTAGTGTTTATCTTGATAACTGGAAATGAAATATTGAGTGTGTATTTCATTGTAATTTTTGTAATGTGGAAGGAAAAATGTTGATGTTTAATCTCATTAGCTACTTAAATTGTTATTTGACAGTATTTATACAGTCCAAGTCTTGTTGCAACATTGTTAGGTAGTAACAAATTACTTAAAACTAATGATAACCAATTAATTTTTAATTTAGTTATAAGTTGACTAGAATAATATTGCCTTTTAGTTTATTATATGTTGACAGTCCCAACTTTTGACTGTTCCCTCCACTAACAAATTAACCAGTTCTGCACGTCTTCAACGTGACGCACATCATTTCTCTTCTTTCTATAAGCCTCTTCAACAAACTTCTTTCTCCGTCCACTGTTTCCAAAGCACACTCATTTCGTACTTTGTGTCCACTTGATTTTCAGCATCATACAACATTTCAGAGGCTTCAATTCTCCTTCCTTCTGTTACTCCCAAGTCGATGTTTCACTAGTGCTGTGCTCCCCACATACCGTTCCAAAATATTTCTCTTTTTCAAGAAGACTCTTTCACCAGCACTTTTAACATCATTTGTATCAGTTATAATTTTACTTCATGTAATTCATTTCTGCATCTGTTCTATTTTCGTATTTAATCTACTATTATTGCTATCAGATACAACACTTTTCGTCAATTTTGTCTTGCTTTGGTTTTTGTATTTACTCCATAATCTTCCTTCCATATTTTCTTCGTTCCACCCTGTAACTTCTCAAAATCTTCACTCTATTCTGCTAACAAGACAATGCCATCAGCTAATCATAGCACAGTCATTTTTTTCTTCTTGTACCCTGGTGCCACATTGAAATTTTCCTTTTATTCTTTAATTGCTTCTTCTACTTACAAGTACAATATTAACCTTGTCTCACAATCTTTGTAACTGATGCATGCCTCCCATAGTTTTTACTATAGCAACTTGATTTATGTATCGGTTATAAAGCATTCTCCTATATCTATAATTTTGACCCGACTTCTTTAAGATTTTGAACATCTTTTTTAATGAATCTACAAGTGCCATCTTTGTTTTTCTTGATTCGTGTACTAATCTTAAAGCCAGAATAGGTTCTTTTGTACCGAGGTTTTGCCTAAATCCAAACTGATCTTCCGTATATTATTATGGTGAGTAATTTTGAAGAATATGATTTTAGACTTGTAGTGAGACCATTTTCACATTTGTCAGCTTGTGCCTTCTCTGGAAGTGTGAAAATGATACTTTTATTAAAATCAGCTTGAATCTCTCCTGTTCCATTATTGTTTTTGTTATCACTTTAAATAGATTCCTTCTTCACCAACGGATTTCAGAAATACTGCAGGAATCTCATCAATTCCAACTGCCTTATTTGATTTCAAATCTTTCAGACCTGTATCAAATTCTGCCTTTTAACCAGGATCACCTATGTCATCAATATCAACATCGCCTTCTTTCTCCAATTCACCGTTGTTCAAATAATCCTCCCCTTACAGTTTCCCTATGTATTCCTTCCATCAGTTACCAATATCTTCTTACCCTTAAGGTTTCCCATCAACAGTTTTAATTTTTATACATCATTTCCCCAAATTTCTGTTCAATCCTTCCATAGTGCCCAACTACTTTCCTTTTGACCATTTCCTTTTACCTTCTTCACACTTTCCTTGCAGCCACTTTTCGTTTGATTTCTAAAATTTCTGTACTGCTCTCTTCCTGAGCATTATGTGTCTTCTCCTCTGATCCATAACTCCAAAATTCTTCTCTGTTCAACGGTTTTCTGGCAGCTTCTCCCCTAAAGCCTAATGTTTCTTTAATATCGTAAAGCAGTGTTATTTTGGTAAACTTTTTGGATTTTTTTTTTAAGAGTTAACGATGACAACTTAAGGAAATAAACTGAGTTATTTGGTTAGATCTGTCCTTCCTCCTTTGAATAATGGTAGTACAAACTAAATTAAGAATACCCAGAAATTTTCATCCGTTTATGTACCAAAGTTGCCCTATGAAGTACAGAAACTTTGGGCAAGCATTTTTCTGGTTAAAACCAGTAGGAAAATTGGTTGGTACCAAAGTTAAAGTATTTTATTTTGTCTCACATTACACACATTTTCAGCTACTGTGTATTGTGTTTCTTTCTGCAAAGACTTCGGCAGAAACATTATCACGCGCTGTTCTGTCTAACCCTTTGACTTGAGAGGTCTTTTGGATGATTTCATCAAATCAAACATTTGGAGGGGCTATAAGGGATCAATGCCATTAACATACCCCAACTTTGTTTGTCACTGAAAACTGTACTCTTCACCTTGATTATGATTCATCATTTAGAGAAAATATAAAATACCTGATACATTATCGGTAAACTATCAGTTCAATTGCTTCGGTACTGTCCCAAAGTTGCCTCGCGGAAGTCTAGACATTACAAAACATTACCAAAATATACAGATATGATTATATTTTTTTATTATTGTCTAAAACAATAGCTAAGGTGTGTATTTCTTGTGGTAGCTACCTGTTTTTTCATGTCTGCTTCTAGTTTTTGTTTGCTATATGAAAGTATGCAGAACAGAGCCTTTCATAAAAGTTTGTGAATAAAGTACTGAAAAACTGCTGGTATAAAGTAGCAAAGGTTAACACTTTGAATGACCGTAACAAAAGTATTTAAAATACCTGAAAAACGTGGTGTCCCAAAGTAGCCACAGTTTACGATAGTTTTCATTACATCTCTCTTCAGTACGTTCGTTTTGTTGTTGGTTGAACTCCTTTCAGAGTTATTTCTTAGACCCACATCTACTACCTGTTCAGATCGTTTCAGTTTGTCTGCATGTTTATTCTCTTGAATTTCAGCCTATCTGATTGTGGTCAGAGTCTCCTGTACAGTATAAAACTGAACTACTGACTCTGTTTGACCATGTTATAATCTACCTGTACCCCATGGACCTTTCCAACTATATATTCTTTGTACATGATTTTTAAACAGTGTGTTTGCCACAGTCAGTTTATATTCTTCACAAAATTCTAACAACTTGCTCCTTCACTAATTTATTTCTCCTGGAACAAAAATTCCTACAATATTCCCCTCTTCCTTCTCTCACTAATTAATGCTAATAATCCACAGTTATTAGATTTTACTCCCCTTCTCATACTTGATTAATTCTTCACTTTCATCGTGTATGCAGGAGCAGACTTATTTTCTAATCCCATTACTAAGCTGTTTATAGTAACTGCCCCGTGTTCATAACTAATCCCACACCCAGTAACTCCACTGACTGCTCGTGGTGATTACTCTGTACAAATCAGAGATCCTGTTCATCCTTCCACTTAATCTCACCAATCCCAACAACTCCCAACTTAAGGTGTTGTATTTACCTTTTTAACGGTCGAGGACTGTAAACAGCTGTAGGGTGATCTGGACGGGATATCTAGTTGGGTTGGTAAACATGGGATGAAGATAAATGCAAAGAACAGCCAGCTTATTAGATACACAGATAAAAAACAAAAGGTTTATTATGATTTTAAGGTGGGGAAAGAATTGCTTGCTGAAGACTTGAAATGAAAATATCTTGGCATTATATTTGATAACAAGCTTAACTGGGCAGGACACATTGGACAGGTGGTAGGAAAAGGTTTCAAAATTCTGCACTTGTTGGAGAGAGTGATGAAGGGATGCACGAGAGAAGTAAAGGAATTGGATTACAAAACTTTGGTCAGACCATTGCTTGAATATGGTGGTGTAGTATGGGACCCACATTTTACGTATCAAATACAGGAGTTGGAGAGGGTGCAAAGAAGGGCTGCTAGATTTGCTTCTGGAAATTTTCGCAGAATGCAATCAGTGACGGATATGATAAAGGAGCTGGAATGGGATTCATTGCAAGACAGGAGGAGGGTCATGGGAGTGTACAGGGCGTATACTGGTGATGAGGCATGGAAAGATATTGGTGTTTGTGTGAAAAGTAGAGCATGGAAGGGAAAAGATAACCATGACCACAAGCTGGCACTCGATTTCAGGCACAAGGGTGTGGGAAGATTCTCTTTTTTAGGGAAGGGTGTCAGGAATTGGAATAAGTTACCAAGAGAAATGATGAATAATTTACCGAAAACGTTGAAAGAAAATTTGTAGAGGGCAAATGTCGGTGGATGCAGAAAAGGGGAAAGATGGATGTGTAGGGACATTGCCACCGGAGCGTGCGCTCCATTGCAATTAAATCTGTCTTTCCCCCTTCAAGTTTCAATGAAAGCTGTTAAGCACATAGCTCAAACTGTTTAGGATAGCCAAGCATATATCTCCAAGAATACTGGAGCCTTCCAAGATGACTTGCTTTCTTTCTTACTCTGAAAAACAGTTCACAGAAATACGATTTTTTGAAAAAAAAAAAATCATAAAGATTTGAAAAAAATTAACAAAAAAAATTGAATATGAGCACCGATTTGTTTTATATTGAACGTTGGCAACCATCTATTATAACAAGTCTAAGGAAATATCTTTTTGGCAAAATAAACGACAAAGGAAAGAGAGAAACTTCGGTGTGCGTACACCTCCGTAAGCACGTGACTCATTTCCTACAGCACGAGTAAGGTGTAAAACTGAAGTAATGTTGCATATGTTTTTCACTCGTCACAGCCTTCAACTTTGGTGAGTGATGGGTCATTTTCCCTTTCCTTTGTACTGAACCAAGTGCCACATTCAAGTTATAAATTCCATAATTTTTTACACTACTCATTTGCAAGCATAATATAAATACAAGAAATTATTTGATTTTTGTAATCCATCCATAAACTAGGTGGTCAGAGGGGATTCGAACCCTCGCTCGCTTGGATGAAAGTTCCAGCTCTCCTCAATCCGTGGCACATGGTTATCAAGTATGACATTGTAAAAGCCTGCAGATTCTTGAGAATATTAAATTTATCACGAAGAACTGCCATAAATATCAAGAGATAGTGCTTTGAGTGAGCGTAAAGATGAGGATGGCACAGTTACTATTTTATCCCAAGACGCTGCCACAATTTGTGTTACTAGGCATCTAATTAAATTGCAGGCCGCTTCAAGCTGCAGGAAATACTATCATCACATTATCTTTATGGTACAAAGGTTTAAACTGCTTCAGTTGGCATTCTCTATAATGGACTACACTCTTCTCACAGTTTTTTCAAGCCCACAAATTTGTTTCACGAGAGTTGTCGTTATTTAATGTTCACACAAGGATATAAGTAGGAAACAGGACAAAAAATTTGAAGAAAAATAGTGCAGTTTATTTCCAGATACTGTATTAAAATTAAGATAACTGACAAGAATTTACATTTAGAGGGCTCGAAAGAGATTAAATTGTTTTATCACATTATATATTTGATACAGTTTAAAACACACAGCACAATAAGCATAAGCTTCCAATTATTTCTAAACAGAATCGTATACCAAAATAAACATTTAACACAACAATGTATGAGGGTCAGTCAAAAAATAATGTTTTATTTTTTTCCTTCTATTTTTAACTGTCAAGCAATATACAGCTTGAAAACCACAACACTGACAAATACCTCGTAACTTTTGAAAACGAGATCCGTCCATTTCCAGTTTTTGTAAGTCTGATGGTGCTAAGTAGGGGCCATAAGGGGGACGAGGCGAGACTTCTCAGCCAAATCTCTTCAATGGTGTGGGCTCCAGCTAGAGAACAACATTGACCAAAGGTTTTGTTAGACTAACTCACTGAAGATGTGATTCAAGCTTTATCATCAGGATTTTTATGTATAGTATAGAATTTATCGTGCATCCCTGCACCAAAAAATCAACCGTAATCACACTCTCTTCATCTAGAAAACTTTCATCGTAAATTTCTCTGCCGATCACAATTTTTAAATTTTTCTTCCACTCCGAGGTTACGTGAAGCAATTCCACTGACTGCTTCTCTGATCCAAGTTTCAAAAAAAAGTCAACCCACATTTTATCTCTGATCACAACTTTTTCTGCTGTATTTGTTTGTTTTTCTTATCTCTTAATAATCGCCATTACACTGTCCTTACTCAGAGAGAATTCACCCGACGTTCACCACAAGTGACGCCGCCGGCCCGCCACTTCGCTTTTCGTCAGCAGGTGGTTTTTACCCTTCAGTTTCGTCATGACGACAAACACATCGTTTAACTGTGGACGCAGGAAGTTACTAATACAGAGAATTGGAGCAGATTATATGAGGAATTTTGCCAAATTCAAATTTTTCACTTTAACTTGTTTAAGGTGAAAAAAATAGAAGAAATTAATTTTTGACTGACCCTTGTAGTTTGTTTAATTTTGTTGTTAAGTCCCAAAAAATCACAACATATTTTGAATACTAAAATGCTATAATCATATATTCAAATTGTAATCATCTGTTCTTTCACATCTTCATATTGTTTACAAACCTAAATAAGAAATATAACCAAAGAAAGCTACAAAAGGACGGTTAAAGTTGTCTCTCGTAAAGTTAAACATCTGTCGGTGACGTGGAAGCCTACGATCACATACCTGACTGCTAATTACAAAATAATTTAACAAGTAGTAAAATAAAATAGAACTATTAAACTATGGAAGCCAGAATGTTGTCACATAAAAGAACAAATAATTATTTGTTACAGATAATTCAACAACTGTACAAAAGTGAACTTAGTTCAAATGGTGTAAAACTAAATAACGATAATTCACACCGTTAACCAACATTCCAGCTAAATTGTTGCCAGTTTTTCCTAAGGCCAAACTGCAACAATTTAGAAATGTAAAATAAAATATCACCAAATTCAATTAAATGAAACTCAGATAGGCCGAAGACCAGCTGGACACAGATAATGAACACAGAATTCACAACAGCCAGAATATTTTTTTTTTTTAATTAATGAACGATATGTGAAACAAAGACCTCCGATTGTTTCTCAAGAATATTTCCAGTCAAGAAATATGAGTAAAACATATATGTAAGTGTGTACGTGCTCCAAATGAGACATACTGGTAATCGTTTTGTTTGTTATTCCAAACGCCACTAAACCGATTGATAAGACTCTAACAAGACGGATTGGGATTCGGTGGCAGACACGAGGTGGATGCAGAGTTCTGCACGGGTTTACGGGGAACCGTGCAATGGAAATAGTAGTATAGTTAGTAGCAGTGCCTGGAATGGAAGCCACGACCACAAGCTGGCACTGGATTCCAGGTACAAGGTGGTGGGACATTTTTCTTTTATAGGTGAGGGATGAAATAAATTATAAATGGAAGTAATTAGTAATCTAAAAAAAAAACTGAATGAACTTAAAAATTTATACAGAAAAAAAGGTTAAAAAATGGTGAAATTACATTAAAAATTAACTAGGAGAGGGAAAATGAGTATTTAGAGAAATTTTCACTAGAGACTAAACTCCATTGAAATCAGATTAAAAGTGACAGTTGGTAGGGAGTGAAAATTTGAAGAGACATGCCAAGAGAAAGTGCAGTCTGATTATTCATTCATTATAATAAGTCATGTTATAAAGTGATGTTTCTTATTTCAGATCACCTGTACAGCATCAACACGAGAAACTTAGATTTAGAGTATCAACCAATCAACTATATATATATAGCTAATTCAGCACGAGTGCGAGGAGCGAAGCTGAAACTTCAGTTTGTCACAAAATATCGCAGTGTTGGTTACATATTACCAAATACTCATTTGACCCACACCGTTACTTTCAACATTACTATGACAACACAGACGTCAGGCAGGTGTTTCTAATTTCCTATAACACGTCAAGAGTGACAAGAAAGTAAACTATGTACAAAGGACGAATATATAATTAACTAACGAAGATAGTCTCAAAACTTCAGTTTTAACTAAATATCATATGCATTTTACAATGTAATACTACATATAGAAGTATACTATATATACTGAAGTATCAAGGTACCAAAAAATACTAACGATTCAATTAATTTTTTAAAAAATTTTAAACAATGTCTAATAACCCAGGAAGATGGAACAACATAGAGAGACTCTGATTGGATGTGGTCTACTGGTAGAAGGGAAATAATAAAGCTGTAGTGTTCTATAGTTGAAAGAAGAGCAGAAATAAATGAGAATACAGAAAGTGGCGTAGAATGTCGCTTACAGGAATGTGGCTACACTGTTCGTGTAAATCTGTAGCTGTCTATTACGGCAAAACACACACTAAAGCCTTGTATTCACAGATACAAAGTAATTCCTACAATAAAAGAGAAATATTTGTATTAGGCAATAACAACTGCTATTAAGAGTCAACTGTACAGTCAACTCCTAAAATCAGCTTAAAAACATCTTTTGAACTGGTTATCAGTTTTTATGATAGTGAGAATCCACCCACGACCTCTGCCGTCTGTAAACAGGGCGGTACAGAGACACGGAAACCCTAAACATTACTCATCAACATTTGTCCACAATATGTCGACACTTTAAATTCTTATAGGGTTTGATGTTAATTAATCAGAAACTACCTTCACTTCACTTCATGTAGACAGGCAATGATATATTACAAAAAAAATCTCACAAGCTAGTCTTAGTTACTAAGAAAATCTTTAGTAAATATAGGTAAGAACGTCTGTTACTAGCCGAGGAGTAAAACGTCGAGCAAGTGTTTTGTGAGTGTGCTACACAAGTGGAAACTGAACACTGCAAAGATGACAATTTTTCATTTTTTGACACGTCGTTAATTCACAAAGAAGAGGTGTGCTCACTGGGAAAACATACTGTTGCCAAGAAATGTTAAATAAATTTCAGGAACATGGAGGAACAGACAGGTGGGTATAAACGATAATGTGGTGATAAACTTCAGGTGCAGAATATGAATAATTCTGTAGTACCAATGTGGTCACAACTTGAGATGGGGACAAACAATAATGGTTTTAGAAGTATTTTCAAAAAATGGCAAAAAAGAAAACATGGTTCCAGCTTACAGTAGACAGTGTAAATGGAAACAAACAACAGAGAACAGTTTACAGGAATTACGCAGTACACTAAACAACAGTCCATTTTAATGAAGCAATCACAGACTAAAAGAATTTTTTTAAGAATATATATATATATATAAACACATCATTGAAGGAATGGAGAAACCAGACAACCAGCTCATAAAGTTAATAAATTTTTGTCACACCTCTGCACAAATCTACATCAACACACATATTGCAAATTACACCATACACTGCTAAATGTTCTTCACCGAGAAAACCTGAAAACTCCAAATTATGTAACATGCAAACATATAAAATCTTATTATATAGAATACTTTCTCTCACACACAGAAAACATTTAGAGAAATCAAACGCTCTGCATACATACGTTAGGTTAAGTAGAAGCAAACAACACAACACAGCTATATACACAGCTCACGCGAGACCTAGCATCTCTGGTCTCGCAGCGAGTTCACAGCATGTGGCGTCCACGGCGCAGTAATTAACACTGGCCAAAAATATTTACAGCTTATAACTAGAATGCAGTTCAGATTAAAACAAAAATCTAATCTACACAACTAATATCTGCACCCAGACCGAAATCACGGGTCGACAGATGAGCTAATGTTTGTCTATCGGTTTACAGAATCGGACCCCAGTTTTTTTGTTCGTTTGCTTTGGAGAAAACTTAAAAACTCCACATTTTTTACTTGCTCTAAACACAAATGCATTCAATACTAAAAATCAAAAATTAATACTACAAGTAAGACAGACACCACAGAGAATAATATATAACTTGATATTCCATCTTCACTAATTATATCAATTAATGAAAGTAACAACTTAATAAACTATTAAATGAAACAGTACCTTGAACATATTTTCATTCAAACGTTAAGTGAAACTGTATCCTAAATGAAAAACCTTTCCACATGCGTATACACACATATACAAAAAGAAAATATTGCATTCCCACACGAATACCATATGTACAAGGAAACATGGTAAAAAGCAACAACAATAGGGCATTAATTCCACAGCAAGATCCTGGAATTGAATCCAACACCCGAAAGATTCTCAAAACAAATAGTTTACAGCTAATATATAACGACACAGACATCAAGTACGTATTTGTACCTTCTTGTAATATGTGAAGAAAGACACAAACAAATCAATATTAAACGGTTCTTACACTAGACTATTTGTAATAATTGTAATCTGACAATAATCACTACAAACGTCAGGTACCCACGATTACCAATAAGCTATAATTTATAAGCATTTATAGTACATCACGTAGTGGTTCTGAACACCGTACAGAATACTACAACATTGATTTTCCATCACTGATGTTTGCAATTAAGAAAAGTAATGCCTTACAACTAGCTCACTGTATAAAAATATATTTTTATTTAACCTGCAAGCAAAAACGTATTCTGAATGAAAGACTTTTCAGACATGCACAAGCACACACACAAAAAGAAAGAAAACAATGCATTGGGATGTGGACAGCAATATGTAGAAGGAGATGTACTGAAAACCAACAACAAGGGAACAACAGATAGCTGCTGGAATTGCATCAAATCCTGAAAGACACTCAAAGCAAGTAGACTGCAGCTAATACTGGTCCTATTATACTATACCCCACAACCGAGATATGCTAAATGAGCAGTACGAAATGCAAATGAAAAAGATTAAGGAAATAAATGCTAAAAAATTGCAAATTTAACTGTAAATATAAGCAACTATATGGGTCACTATTTGTGTGGTGACGCTAATTACGAAAATATTTCTTGTACATTTTTCTGTGAAATAGATAATTGGATGCCGTAAAATATTTAATTATAAGCAGTGATAAGAGGACAACTCTACAAATGATGTGTTAAGGTAGATGAACACCAAACTAAAACAAATGCAGAAACATGGTTTTGGCTGGATTACAAATATTTTATTAGAGATGTTGATGTTATATACCTCACAATAAGAAGGCAGTGCCTTAAAACAATCTAAAAATTCCTAAGCAGCAAAACAACAAATAATGCTGGAATAATGTGTCTACATACAGATAATCAAATACAAAAGAGATGGAACATCACAGCCTGGGAAAAGGCTCCAATTCAAACTCTGATCATGCAATCTAGATAATTATTTCAGAAAAAAAAAATGGTGCAACTATTCCTTAGCAAATTTCCTCTCCCGCACTTGATAACAATCCTCTGGTTGTCCCATGGTAGAAATATAGAAGAAAACAGCAAAACAGCCTGAACAATAAAAGCAGAATAAATTATGGCATCTGATATTGAATATCCAATGAGCATTCTTTTTTTCATGTTATGTGATCCCCGCTAATCCAGAAAGAGGGAACTACAGAGCCAGCAGACTGAATGTGGTGACTGACGGAATCGAATACAATGATGTGGCGATGTTCCACAGTTAAAGAAAACGCACAATGCGGTGCAACTACACTGGTTAATGCCTTCAGTGAAATACAGAGTCTTTTCAAACCGGTTACCGAGTTTTATGATAGTGAGAAACCCGTGAGGTAGAGAGAGACGGTAAACACTGAACAATTGAATGCTGCTCATTAACGTACCAAAGCAATTCTCCATTTGTTCATCACATATGTCAATACTCTGAATTCTTAAAGTCATTGATATTAGTTAATAAGCACGTAGCATAAAAACTTATTCACCTCATCACTTACTTAACAAAAGCAGTGAAACTATACAGAAGATCTCAACAAAACTAGCCACAGCTACCTGAATTTCATTTTAATAGATGAAAGAAGGAAAGTTGGTCACTAGTGAGAAAGCAAAATGTGTTTTGTGACTGCTCTACGCAAGTGAGAACTGAATACTCTGCAAAGACGATCATTTTTATTTTTGGACCCACGTCATTAATTTGAAAGGATGAGGATGCTTACTGTGAGGAGATGTGGTTGCCAAGAAGCAGTAAGCAAATTACAATACGAAATCTCCACGGGTCCTCCGCCGGATAGTATTATCGAAAGACGAGGTTCATCGTATGTGACAACTAGAACTGCACTGGAAGTCTCACGGAATCTGTAGGGAGCCGTACCGTCTTCCGACTGGCCGACTACGAGCCCGTTTCCGTCCCACTCGTCCGTAATCGGTCGGCTCCGGAACCAGCTGTAGACGGGGTAGGACGGATCTGCCACCGGCGTCGTACCGTCCGTCGGCGAAAAACGTTGTTGTTTTCGAATGGAAAAAGTTCGTTTCCACACGTCACTTTTTCCATTCGAAAACAACAACGTTTCTTTAAGTCTTGTTTGTCATTTAGCAAATTTCAAGGTAAAGCAAAAACACGAGACAAGAAGTAAAAATGATAATCAGGTGATAAAATTTGTTCTCTCTAATAAAAGCTGCAGCATTATTTCTAATGACGGTAACTTCCAAAATTAGTAATTTTGTAGCATCGATATAGTCACAACTACTTGCAACAGGGACAAACAATAATAGTTATTATTATTATTGGTCATTTTTTAAGTACGTTCAAAGAAATGTTAACGGTGGACAACAAGCTGAGCAAAACAGAAAACGAGGGCCAAGTATGCAACGGACGGAGAAACTGCAAACTGAAACAAACGAGAGAGAACAGCTCGCAGCAGTTGTTCTGGCGTCGAGAACCACAATCCAGCTTGCTGAAGCAATCACAGATTGAAAATGATTTGAAAAATAATATAATTACTCGACCGAAGAAACCGACAAACCAGACAACCAGTCCATTAACTTAATAAATTTTTGTCTCAACTATGTACAAGTCAGGATCAACAATTTGCACCGCACGCCGTATTAAAATATAATGTCCAAATTCTGAATATACCTCCAAACACACAAAACACTCGTACACACTACTACTCCGCGCCTCCACACAGCACTATCGATGCCAGGCCGGAGTTTCTATAATTTTAATCCAATCTTTACTGCGGGTGAATTGTAACCAACTAACGTAAATATACAAGAACACTGGTAGAGTCGCCAGTAAACGAAAGCATCTACACTACACTACACTTCCAATGGAGACTACTGAACCATTTGACCGTCCACAGGTCATCTACTCTACCTGCACTACGATCATTTCAAACACGGAGACAGTACTGAGCAGCTACACTGCAAATCTACAAACGAAAACGTAAACTACTCGAAGCGACCAACTAAACTACTGAGCACATTATTTAAACTATTTCCCGTGAAGAAAATGACAAAACTCCACATTATTCTATAATTTAAACCAAGCCTACACGTCTTATATTTACAATTAATACATACACTACAACTGTAATCATCAAAGAATTTGAGAAGAAATATAGCACAGATAAAATGATTTTAAACATGTTATTTATTCTGAGAAATTTATGGAAGCTGTTTATTATAAAATCCTTAATGAATAGTCACAGTTTTACGCATCTAGTTTAAATAAAAACATTTACAGTCAAGTCCCTTCAATGTTTCGGGGTTAAATAAAAAATTAATGGAATTTTCCTTCCAACAAGATACAATTTCCCAATTACTTTCCTAATCAGAGACATGCATAAATTTAGACTACTGTGACATTTAAACTGATACTTAAAAACAGATAAATAAGAATGAAAAGAAATAAGTGCAGAAAAACCTAAAAAGAAAAGAAAAATCAACTGTGCCATAAAGCTTGCTCAAAATCGAGTAATGTACAATCACTACGCTTTGTGAACTGACATATCGTATCATGTTTTTCCATGGAGAAAACTCCACGTTATGTAACCTAGAATACAATACCAGCATAAAGATATCAATTTAAACCAAGCCTACACGTCTTATATTTACAATTAACACATACACTACAACTGTAATCATCAAAGAATTTGAGAAGAAATATAGCACAGATAAAATGATTTTAAACATGTTATTTATTCTGAGAAATTTATGGAAGCTGTTTATTATAAAATCCTTAATGAATAGTCACAGTTTTACGCATCTATTTTAAATAAAAACATTTACAGTCAAGTCCCTTCAATGTTTCGGGGTTAAATAAAAAATTAATGGAATTTTCCTTCCAACAAGATACAATTTCCCAATTACTTTCCTAATCAGAGACATGCATAAATTTAGACTACTGTGACATTTAAACTGATACTTAAAAACAGATAAATAAGAATGAAAAGAAATAAGTGCAGAAAAACCTAAAAAGAAAAGAAAAATCAACTGTGCCATAAAGCTTGCTCAAAATCGAGTAATGTACAATCACTACGCTTTGTGAACTGACATATCGTATCATGTTTTTCCATGGAGAAAACTCCACGTTATCTAACCTAGAATCCAATACCAGCATAAAGATATCAAATCTTATTACGTAAAATACTTTATCTGTCTCACGCACACACAGAAACCTACCAACACTCTGCATATTGTATTAGGTTAAGTAGAAGCAAACACAGCTCAGACTAGACCGAGCATGTCTGGTCTCACGTGGCCAAAAGTATTTACAACTTATAATTAGAATGCCGATCAGAGTTAAGCTAAGAGCTAAGTCTCTATCTGATGCAGTAGCAGCTCGTTGTTAAACACTCTGAGACGGAGTTGCCCCAAAAAATACATTAAAATATGTTTCTAAATAGAGTAATACAGAATTCAAATTAACAAGAAGCATTTTGAGAATTCTCCATGTACGTTTAAACACTGTCAGTCAATATTTTTAGAACTGTTGATACAAAATAATGTTTCTCTAGCAGGTAGTATTTTCAAGGCCGCGCCTTTGGAACGCTGTTACATTGCATGTAGCGGAGGATTGGGGCGTGGCTTTTACGGAGTACAGCCCTTATGGGCTCGTAGAGCCCACGACAGTGGTACCAACCCCATCGTGATTTTCTCGTAACGCTAGGGAAACCGGCAGAACTTCCAGTCTCGAATTCCTGTCTCCGTATCTAGTTTACGCTTTCATGTATCATTAATCGACATTAAATATTTATGTTTTGGGCGTTGGCCATTGTATCGAGCACAGTACAGGCACACTACGTTTGTAAACATTCTACTAGCATGCACTAGAATATGGGGATAACCATCTAGCAAGAACAGATTGGATGAAAAAAAGTGTGCAAAACAAGTCATTATGTACGTTGCATGAGAGAGCATGTTCTTTGGAAGTTTCTTTTTATGAGTGTTTTGTGCGGTTGAGCCAGAACTCTTGTGAGTTATATTTTCATTTTTGAGAATAGCTGCATCTTTCCAGCACTCTGAGTCTAATGTGAATTCGGTTTGAAATTCACTAGGAAACAATTTGTAACACGAGCGTCGCTAGGACTCTCACGATCGAGAGGGGTAAAAGATTAGCAGCTTCCGCCAGTATGAAAACCACGAGCTGCCACCGATCACAACTAATATCTGCACTCGGACCAAAGTCACGGGTCGACAGATGTGCTAAAGTATTGTTAAGTTTGTTGAATTAGACTCAAGTTTTTTCTTGGTTTATTGTGGAGACAACTTTGAAAAACTCCACATTTATGAATAGAGAATAAATATATGTACATACAACATACTATATAATAATTATTTATGGTTAAGACACCTAATATATTCTAATACAAAGAACTTACTATCAACACTAGGAAAACACACATGAATTATATTACTATGACAAATAATAATAATGATAATAATACTTAGAACTCTATCCAGGGAGAGGATGTGAGTTCTAAGTTACACTTTCTGAACTGAACTCCAGTATCATGAGGCGTACAGCACATTCTAAAGTCTAAAACATTAAGACTATCCTATAAAACAAAATATTATAAAAGGATTAAAGAATGTTTGAAAACGAAAATGTATCAACAAAACATTCATGTACACAGTTCTGAAGACAGCAAAATGGAAATCATGTGACTTATTAACTAATAACCCTAAATCAGTCAAAAAGGTCAACAAAATCTTCTGCTATTATTTACACGGCTTATTTTTTATTTGCTTGTCTGGGTGATTTTTTAATTACTTTTTTTCCGTGGAGAAAACTGTAAAACAACATTATCTATCAAAGAATCAAATACAAACATAAAAATATCAACTCTTATTACATAAAATGCTTTATATCTCTCTCTCTCTCACACACACATGGAAAATATTGAGAAACCAGTCAAATGCTCTGCATATCAAGTTTAGTAGTAGCAAACACCACAACACAACTCACCTCAGACCAAGAGGCTCCGGTCTCAAGTACACAGTAATTAAAAACTTATAATTAGAATGCAATTCACATTGAAGCAAAAAGCTAAGACCGTATTTGAAAGAAACGACATAAGAATCTAACCTACACAACTAACACGTCTGCACCTGGACAACAATCAGAGGTCAAAAGATGTGTTAATATTGTGTAGCATTATCAGACATGAATTTCTTCTCTATTTATTGCAGATTTTTTTTTAAAAAAAACTCAACATTTTGTTACTTAGAATTGCACATAAGCACTGTTGTGTATTGTGGATGGAACTAAATTATAAATAATTGTTATTTACTACAATATATAACATAAACTCAGTTATGACACTAAAGAAAAATGAACAATTGTTTAGGGGGCGTCTATTAATCGTGTAAGGAGAAATAGGGTGGGGAGAGTCCGGCGATTGTGGGGGTGGAGTCGACGAAAATCTAGCGTCATCTGTTTAGTTCCTTAAACAACAGTAGAGCTTAAATTAAAAGGTCTACAAAAGACGCCAATCCCAATGTTAGGACTGGTATAACCAACCGCCTTTGAAAACTGGAGACCTTAAAACAAGAAAATCACGAAACCCTACGGGATCAGATCATCACCATAGAGGGCGTGGGGGGGGGGGAGGGGGGTGTCTGGCTTCCTGAAAGAACAACGTAAACAACCCATCACTCACCTCTCATGAAGGCTGCGTTGGTATGGCCCGAGCCTAACTAGACAAAACCCTCTCGTGTGACATATACTCTCTACAGCCTCCAACTTTGATGAGTAATCAGTTATTTTCCAAATCCTTTGTTATTTAGAATACACACAAACACATTCTTTCTCAACACAAAAAAAGACACATAATGTTACTGAAAGAAAAACAAACTGGAATGAACTGGCCGACATAGGACACCGAGCAAATGGGTATTAATGTCACTCCTATATTTTTTTACATAAAAATGAGCTCAATAAATTATATCTAGTTTTAAAACACTTATAAAAAGATGATTTAGAGTCAACCGAACCTTCCACACCAGCAGTTGCTAAGAAGCATTATGGAAAATTCTGAAACAGGAAACAGGTAGGTAAAAACGAGGATTAGTTGATAAACTTTGGTGTCAAATGATGAAAGCCACAGTTTTAGAGCTAAAGATGTAAATTTGCATGTTGGTAACACTATAGCACAAAAACTCTAGACAGGGACAAAACCATGATGGTTTTAGAAGTATTTTTAAAGATGTGTACTACTGGGTGAGCAAGATACGAAACAAGGTCCTTTATAAGGCAGACAGTGAAACTGCAAATGGGAACAAGTAAGAGAAAAGTTTACAGGACATTTCTGGTATACGAAGTAACAGTCAATTTTAATGAAGAAATCACAGGTTTGAAATGATTTGAAAGATAATACAAAACATAATTACATAAATGAAAAAACCAGACCATCACTTCAAAAGATTAAAAAAAATTCACACCTGAATGAAAACTGCAACAACAAACACAAAACAAATTACACTACACACTGTATAAAAATATTCTGACATGTTTCTAATACACCTCCAAACACACACAAAGTTGTACAGACTAATACTCCACGCTGTCAGTGCCCAGTGTGGAGTTTCTACAAGTGTGTCTGGTGTTCCATTGTTACAACATTAACAAAGACCCAGACACATTAATCCAGTGCTGCTATTTACAGAGCTTGTGTTGCATTCCTTTGTCTGGGTGATTTGTTTAAATGTTTTTTTTACGAAGAAAACTGCAAAACTCTACTCCACGTAACCTAGAATCCAATACAAATTAAGAAATATCAAATCTTATTACACACAATACCTCACTTCACACACACACACACACACACACACACACACACACACAAAACATTTTGAGAAACCGATAAAATATCCTCCATATTTACGTTATGTTACATACTGCATTAAATACAGCTATATACACAGACAAAGCATCTCTGGTCTTGATGTTCATAGCCAGAGTGCAGTTACTAAAACTGGCAAAAATTATTTACAACTTCTAATTATGACAACTTTTAGATCCCACCAAAAAGCCTATATTTAATGAAAGCAACATTAAAATTCTACACTAATAATATATCTGCACCCAGACCGAAGTCGTGGGTCGACAGATTTGACGACAGAACGCATGATTCATTAGTCTATAATCAGTGCACAGTTTTTTCTTGGTTTATTGTGGAGAAAACTTTTTTAAAAAAAACTCCACATTTTCCAACTTAGATTTCCTTACAGAGGCCCTTAAATATGTTCATACAACTACATAATATATAATTATTATCTAATAAGCTACATAATATACATTCACACATTCCCATTCACTCACCCTCAATGCGACAAGATTTACTACTACAGAAAGAAGGAAATAAAAAAAAATATAAAAAAGTAAAAGTTTAGAACTGGATTCAAGCAGAGGACCCGAGGGCACCAGAGAAATAAATGTTAATGTCACTCATCTTTTGATTAATTAATCTTTAAAAAGACAACGGAACATTCATAAATGTCGATTTACCGAGGACCGAACCTAACAAGCAAGTAATTTATATGAATAGGATTTCAGAATCTGGATTTGGAATTCCAGGGTTCCAAAAATACTCCAATTCATGGAAGTTTCCAACAGGTTTTGTTGTGTTCCCTGCTCTAATTCACCCCCCCCCCCTCCCCCTTTTCAAAAAAAAAAACCTTTCTCCTGATTTGTCACAACAACCCACATAGCGCCAAAATAAAATCATTTATAAAAGTGTAACAAATAGAAATAATAATAAAAAAAATCAGATTCTGAGCATTTTTAACTAAAGGAATAAACCTGATTAGTTGACAGCATGAAAGGTGGTATTGGTATAAACCAATCTTTGCCCCACACTGTCCTTTTCATATGTCTGATCATCGAGTCACTTCAATGTTTCAGCCATTCCCCAGTTACGCTGTCGGAAACAGGGAGGTGAAATATTACATTACAGATGTAGCGTGTGCAGCGACGAGGAATAGCGGGGTCGACAGAAACCGAGTTTTTGAGTTACCTGAAGGACAGTAGAGCTAAATAAATAATAATAAAAAAAGGTCCACAAATGATGCGGGTATCGCCTTTATGGAGGGTACAACCAACCACCCTCGGAAGCAGAACAGCTAAAAAAAGTCTAAAAAAATTATGAGGTTACTCGCGTCATGTTGGGGGGGGGGGGGATCAGACCAGATCTCACCAGAGGGTGACGGTCCAGAATTCTGCAGAAACACCACACAAAATAAATGGATGCCCCCTTAGTAAATTCTTGTGACAGTTACACATAAACAAACACACACGACAAATCACACGGCACATCGTACGAAAATACACTCTGCCAGATTCTTAACACGCACCGCACACTACTACTGCCCCACGCCTGTACGGTGCACAGTCGGTGCCAGGCGTGGAGGTTCTACATGTGGTGACCATATGCGTCAGGAAGTGAAACTGACAGAAATAATATCTGTCAGTTAGCAACAACAAAGTAAATAAGAGACAGCTACACTACACTACACTACGCTACAAACAGCCCTCAATGGAGACAGGAGTGCAAAGTGGAGACGCGAGACACTACTCAGCTGTCAGCTCACGACAGAGTCTGCAGGACTCAGAACAACGACAACGAATCCGTCCTCCAAACGTCTACAGTGGTTGCGCTACTCTATCTACAGACTGTGTCGCACAGTAGCACTGCTAAACTGCAAACGGACAGGTGGACTACGCTAACGAGCCGGCAGACTAACTAAGCGTTCGGACGTCCCGTCGGAGACAGCGACAGTCGCACTAAGCTACTCGTTTAACATACTTAGACATCTGATCCGTAGATTCTTTTCAGTTTTTTTGTGAAGAAAACTGAAAAACTCCACATTTAGTATAATTAAGACTAGCCTACGTGTCATATATTTACAGTGAACATACAGAATAAATACCTAATCATCAAGGAATTCACGATGAAATATATACGATAAAATGATTTTAGCTACGTTAAATAAAACCATATTATCAGACACGTAAAGAGAAATTCGTGGATGTTGTTTAATACACAGTTCTCCGCGATATGTGTTATATCAAAAACTAAATACACCGGAGTCCCGCTAATCCGAACTGATTGAGACTGGACCTCGTTCGGATTACCGATTTGTTTGGATTAGCCGGAATTAAAGAGACCACTTTCTAGAATGAAGTACACCAAGCATATAAATAGGTACACCATGGGAACAAGTGGTGAGACAATGGGTCACTCGCATTCCATCCCTTTGTTGTTGAGACGTTTGAACTGTTCGAGTTCATCAGAAGTAAGAACAGATGGAATGTAAGCTGTTCAAAGAATGGTTTCACGACCAGTTTGTTCCCTCTGTCCGACGGTTTTCTGAGGAAAATCATTTGCCTCCCCGTGCTATCATTTTGATCGGTACCGCGCCATCGCACCCAAGCACTGAGGAATTATGTGACGGAGAAAGTGTGGAGAAGGTTGTGCCGCCGAATGTTACACCACTTCTACAGCCGATGGACCAGGGCGTACTGCAAACATTAAAACTGATTTACGGAAAACACTATTTAAACATCCGATTCCACGATGATAACATCGCTTTAGTTGACAAAATAAAAAAATTAATGTGAAGGATGTTGTTTATTGGGCCACTGAGGCATGGCAGAATATTTCAGAAAATGAGAAATTCTTGGAGAAAACTGAGGACATCTCTTGATTTTCAGGACAGCCCAGTTGAGAATCTCCTACAGACGGCACAGACAATCCCCGGGTGTGAAGCAGACGTAGACGAATGGAAGGCAGCGGATGACGCAAGTTTGGAGAACCTTACTGACGCTGACTTCGTGGCTGCCGCGACTCGAGACCAGGTAGAAGTGGACTGTCGAGGCGGAAGTGACGATCGGGCAGAATGTGACAGAGGAGAGGTAGTACGTGTGTACTGCACTGTGCAAATTAAAATTGTGTGTATGTACAGCAGTTAACCATGCAATTAAATACAGTGTGAACTGTGTTTTAATTCTTTTACCATTTTTCATACTTGGACTAATTTTTTGCCATTTTCAGATTACCGGGACTCAGCTGTCAATTACACGAGGCGAAATGGGGGTGAGGGGGGGGGGCAGGTCCAGTGAAAACTCACCGAGGGAGGAGGGGCGGGGGTTGACGGAAATCTCACGTGACCTTTTGAAATTCTTGAATGACAGCAGAGCTAAAAAAAAAAAAAGTCCACAGATGACGTGGGTGTTGACTTTACAGGGGTAGGACATCACCTTTGTGGAGGGTAATCAAAACAAAAAAAATTACGATTTACGATGGGCAGGGGGAGAGGTTCCGTCAAAATCTTACGTCATCTTGGGAGGGGGGGGGGGGGGGGAGGGGCCCACAATTCCAGAAAAACGCTTCACATATTTAATGGATGCCCTAAGTCTGGCTTAATCTACTGAGCCACTCGACTCTCAAACGGTTACGCTACTCTACTCACGCTACAATCATTTATCACACGACGTCAGCACTGTGCAGTAACAATGTAGAACTGGAAACGAAAAGTCAAACTACACTAACGAACCGTCAGTCTAAACTAACTAACCGTGCGGACGTCCTGTCGACGACACGGACAGTCCCACTAACTAAACTACTCGTTTAACATTATTTAATCACGTTCTGGAAAAGTTTTTTTAGTTTTTTTGTGGAGAAAACAGCAAAACTCCACATTTCCTATAATTTAAGGCTAGCCTACATATCTTATATTTACAGTTTACATACAGAACACAAATCTAACCATGAAGGATTTTGGGATGAAATATAGAAAAAATAAATTGATTTTAAATATGTTATTTAATACTAAATTATCAGCCCTAAACCAAGAAATTAATGGAAGCCATTTATTACGAAAGTCTTAATTTGTCAATCAGTTTCCCCTCATGCATGTCAAAGATAAAAAACTATAAGTTACCATTAATCTTTGATAAATAAAGCAAAAGTTAATGAAATTTTGTTTTCAACATGTTATAAGTTCCTAATTTCCTTTCTATCCAGAGATGCACATAAATTTACGGTACACTGACATTTTATTGAAGATTAAAAACAGAAATAAGAATATCAACTATGCCACGAAGATCCCGGTACAAGTATTTCTCACATTGAGTAATTTACGATGACTACACTTAGTGAACTGAACTCCAGTATCATGAGATCCGCTGCGCTGCTCGTGCTCAACTCCAAACTCCACATCATCTAACCTAGAATATGATACAAGTGCAAAAATATCAAATCTTATTTGTAAAATATTTTCTCTCTCTCTCTCTCTCTCACACACACACACACACACACACACACACACACACACACACATGGAATACATTTTGAGAAACTGATCAATTAGTCTAGATATTTATATTAGGTTAAGCACAATTAAACACCACAACAAAGCTATATACACAGTACACAGCTCGCCGCAGACGTAGCATCTCAGGTGTCGACAATGAGTACGTTACATGTGACGCCCAAGGCACAGATATTAACGCTGGCCAAAAGTATTTACAAGTTATAAATAGAATGCAATTCAGATTTAAGCAAAAAATCTAACCTACACAACTAGTATATACACCCACACCAATATCACAGATTGGTAGATCTGAAATATAGTGTACCTTTTAGCAGAACCAGTCTTGAGTTTTTTCTTGGTTTATTGTGGAGAAAACGTTTAAAAAAACTCCACATTTTGTAACCTAAACGCCCTCGCAACGGCCCCTGTGCATAGAGAATGCTTATAAGACTAAATCATAAATAACTATCATCTATTACGCTAAGTAACGTACACTCACACGTTCTCACTTTTCACACTCTCAATGCCAGAAACGCTCCCATTAATTCCGTTAGTAAAGGAAGAAAAACAGTAGGATTCATGCAGAGGATGTGATGGCACCAGACAAATGAATACTAAAGTCAGTTATATTTCTTATTAACTAAAACATTAAAAGATGCCATAGATTTATAATGTTTTAAAACACTAATCTTAGTATGGAATCAGCAATAAAATTTTTAAAAAGTAGTTTACTGTAGAGCAAAGCTAATGAGCAACTGGTAGTAACATATATACATGAATTGGGTTCGGGTGATCTGGATTTTATTCCTGGCCTAATATTTCAGTCCAATTGACAAGTGGCTACACGAAATTGTATTATGTTCTTTGCTCCACCTAGAGAAACTCTCACCCCCCCCCCACCCCAAAAAAAATTCCTAATTTGTCATAAATAAACTATTCAGCATTAAAATAAAATAATTTACCATATTTTCAAAAGCCTGATGAATACAAATTATAAAAATGAATTTGATATACTGAGAATTTTTAACTATAAACAAATCTGTAACTACAAATTAAGGAAGAAATCTGATGGTTGACAGCAAGGAATGTGGTAATGCGCCGTACATACGTCTGGTGACCGAGTGACTTTTGGGTGTCCACGGCTGAACTTGCAGTACGTCCACACACATTACTGTTTGAAATGTTTCCAAGTTCCACAGTAACACCATCGGAAACCAGGAGATGAAGTCTGAGACAGTTTATACAACAGGACAAATTCTGTTCTTACATCAGAGATCTCGCATTTATAGTGACAAAAGACAAATACTTGCAATAGTTACAGTATAAACCATTTTACTGTACAATACTGGCATAAAGAAACATATTCTAGGAATACTCTGCAGCTCTGTGTTGGCTATACCCATCAGAGTACAAGCAACCGTGAGAAGTGTTTTTGACACAAAAAAAAAAACAACGGAAATCGCGCAGAATAAAGGTACAAATAACTTTTCAGTTAATGGTATGTGCCAGAGATAATTTATAATAGTGTCAATTTTATACTGTAATATTAAATGTGGTGCTACAGAAGAATGCTGAAAATTAGGTGGTCAGACAAAGTAAGAAATAAACGAGTTTTGGAAATGATGGGTGAGGAAAGAAGTTTGTGGAAGAAACTTAAAGGAAGAAGAGACAGGCTGGTAGGTCATATTTTGAGACATGCTGGATTGGTTAATTTGTTAGTGGAGGGAACAGTCGAAGGTAAGAACTGTAGAGGAAGACAGAGATTAGAATATATGAAGCAGATAATTGAGGACGTGGGCTGTAAGGGGTATGTAGAAATGAAGAGGTTAGCACAGGATAGGAAGGGATGGAGGATTGCATCAAACCAGCCAAAAGACAAACAATAGGGGGGGAGGGGGAAATTAAAACGAAAGTATTGGAAGAATGTGGAAGTTTTGAAAAGGTTCCTGCTCAGTATCACTAGATCGTAGACAATTTGGACAGCAAATCATAACAATAAATCTGTGAGCCAACTTTGAGGAATACAGACAATAAAATTTAGACATTTTTGCATGTTTTATTGGTTGGTGTTCATCTTCTTTTTTATTGTTGTTATTACTTTTGGCTGTCAACACAGAGGGCACTAGGGGAGAGGCGATTGGAAAGAACTCCATCGAGGCACTGCCCGGAGTGATTCAGAATCGGGACTGCCCGGCTCGGTCTGGCCTCGTAAAATCGGACTTCAACTTATGATCAATTACGAGTATTCACAGACTTAAATCGAGAAATCCAAGCGTAAAAGCTGTAAAACACATTATATCTGATAATTTTAATGGGAGAGAAGCTTGGAAATTGGAGTGGCTAGACTCAGCCCCACCAGAATGGCACTCCCAATCAACAGGCACCGAAGGGACTCGACAGGGTCAGGTCTGGTCACGGCAGATCTGCTTCAGCTCTGTACACGTGGGGAATGAGAGATTCGCCGAGATGCGACTGTGGTGAGGAAAAACAAACCATCCGTCACGTGACATTTGACTGCCCACTTCAGCGGATCACCGATAGATTTTATTAACATTTCAAATGATGCTCTAGATTGGCTACACCATGTTAATTTTGAATTTTAATTATAATTTAATGTTAAATTGTATTCATTTTGTGCAATGGCCATAAGCTAAATAAATAAACAGACCACGCACCAAGAGATCCTCTGAACGGAGAAACAAATTCGGACCACAAACCCGAGAAATAAGAAAATGACAATTATTAATACAGATGATACATTGAACAGACTATTGCGGTTTCAAATATATTTCAAACAAGGGTAAAGCGTATCCATACGTGCCATAGGTGGAACACAGCGGGAACACACTAGTCTTCATTATACATAGCAACAGAACCCGTACTGCGGGCACAATGAAATAAGAAACATCACTTTTACAATAAAACGTATTAGCCTACACTACAGAAAACAATCATATTTAGAATATTCTAAGAGGTTCATTTCATGTTTGGACAAAGCCAATCACCATTCCCAATGGTGCTCAAATACGTACCACCGTATATATGCACCGTATATATGCAACCAAAGATTTTCCCAGCAGATCTGCTGCTTGAAGATTTCTCGGGCAGGTGGTTAATTGTTGGTTTTTCCGTAACGTGGCTTCGTCAATAACCAATTGATCCAGCCACGTGCCTGAGAAAACTTCAAATACCAGGAAGTATGTTAAGCAAAGAAGAACAATCATTAAACTCTAACTAAAATGAAAGCAATTTCGAAAATACAAGTTAACAGATTGGAAACCTTAGCATTAATAATGTCAACTCATTAAATATATTAAATAGCAGTCAGGTATGTATACTAACAACCAGAGTTAGAAAACGACACATACGGTTTTGATAACAAGTTGATGCATTTCTGCCTACGATGACCCAGAATTTCCTTCTGCCAACATTTAATTACACTTAACATATATATATATGGGAGACATACAATAAAATGCCACCTGCAGAAAAGCAGGCAAAGTTTTGATAAACATTTAGTAACATTATTTAACATCCAATTACAGAGAAATAGAACTACATTTTAATACCAACAGGTTTCGAAATAAAGACGTGAATTATTTGCAGAAAGAATCAAAAGTATTTAAAAGCATATTCATGACTAGAGGAGAAGTATGAAAACATTTGACTGCTTTCGGCCGGGAGTCATATTGTCTCATGAGCACTGGAAAACTATAGAAGTAGAGAATAATAGGGGAGTTAAAATTGTTAGTTTTGAGGCACAGATGCCGTTTCCACCTGTATACAATTTATTAGACTTAGCTTCCGTGCAGGTTCAGGCCTAAATGTGACGATATTTATTTTTAACGGTCCTACATCTCCAACATCGTCATTTGATACAAACACACGATATATGAAAACAGAGTGAGAGAAATTAAACCTGTACAATTCCAGGGATTGTGATATGAACACCAAAAGTCATAGAACCATCTTCCCCCGCACACGTTGCAGTCTCAATGGCAATACGTTTCAATGAGGACTCCTGCCCCATATGGAACAAAACAAAATATAATTACACCAAAAGCTAAATTTTCACATACTAAAAGCTTAATCAATACGAATTCCAAATATACTGGACTTACAACAGGTATATAGCTTTCTAAGTACAGTGCTGTGAACAATATAACTCCAATTGCAATAACATTTCATCACAATCATCAAATGGCTTAAATAATTTTTTTAAAGAAAAAAATAAGTCATAATTATGATGAACACTAGAGCATGGAAGTTCAGCAATCAGACTGAAGGATATTCTGAAATGTTATTTTACAGCTTAACGGAATGTAAGAGTTACCATAAACAATGCACAGATTTTCAAACTCACAGAACACGTGGGAAGTGACAAAACAGGGACTGTGTGCCGCAAGCTAGTATGTCTTTTACATTGATTGTGCATTCATTTTTCTGCAAGTGCGAAACTCGAGAGTCAATCTCAATTTACAGGCTAAACAGAGCGGCGGTAAAGTAAACCAACTTCACAGGAACAAAACGGGAATACTAATAATTTAGGGCACGACGTCTTTAAAAACAGGATTCCAGATGTCGATTAATCTGATAAACAATCTGACAAAGCTTGACACAAAAAACAAAAAAATAATCATTATCGTAAGAGAGGGACCTCAACGAGACAGGAAATTTCAGGCAGCTGCACACACGACGTCAAGGAAGATGTTGCAGGTGTCGGGATTCACACGTCGGTCGCCACAGCTAGGAGTGTGTGGGTGGTGGGGGGAGGGCACTCCTCGCGCCTCCCCCCTCGGCCGTACCCGTGGACACGCGTCCCACGGCACCTCCACAGCAGGGCGAAGTCTCCGACACTGAAAGACATAACAAAATATTTTATAAGAAAATTATATTTTTGTTCCTTGAGGGTAGACAAAAATCAATATGTTTATTCTTAAAAGAAAAGAAACGTAGTTTGCTATGGAGATGAGACTCAGAGGCTAGCGACACAGACAGATCAGTTGCTTTTAAATCGCTGATTGCTGAAGGACCTTGCATCTTTGGACACTACAGAAGTTCGATGAAGTTCCTAAAGGAATACGAATTTTGTATAGTAAACTAACGAAGGTAAACAGGTTCAAGCACTTGGAGTGTGTATTAGAGGAATGTGGAGGAAATGATGGCGAGATAAGTGAAAGAGGAAGACAAGCAGAGGCGTTAGGAGCCTGATAAGGAATAAAGAGGAGCCACACAGAAGCAAGAGAGTAATCTATCACACATACTATGTGGCTGTCTCGACTTATGCTGCTGAAACGTGGACAATGAAGTAGAGGGACTTCAGCAGAGTACAAGCAAGCGAAATGAAGTTTTTAAGAGGTAGAATGGGAGTCACTATAATGGACAGAATAAGGAACGAAGTGATTAGACGCACCATGAAAGAGGAACCCCTACAGGAAAGGGTAGAGAGGACCAGACTGAGATGGTATGAACATGTAAAGAGAATGGAGGCTCAGAGAATCCCAAGAAAAATACACGAAATTAAGATGCACGGTAAACGACCAGACGAAGAGCAAGAGATGGATGGCTGAAAGAAGTGGGGGAGAGGAGAGGATGGAACAAAGTGGAGACAAAGAGAAGGAAATGGAAAGGCTAGCAGACCAGGGCAGAGGCTGGAAACTGCTGAGGATGATGATGAAACTGAAAAGTGTTGAAAACAAAAGGATTGAATTATTTATATTTATAATCAGCCAACAAAATAACTGAAACAACACGGGTAGAAAGAACGGCAAATTCTCAACACCCACAGTCAGTATAGTCTTCACTGATACAAGCAACACGTCATTTAATGCGAGTTATTCGGCGTTTCTGCTTTTCCAGATTAGACCCTTCAAACTGACACTCAGAAACACATCTCGTCAACTGGACAGTTGATTTTTTTTTTTTAAAAACAGTTTAACGTCCCTTTTTAACAATGTGGTCTTCAGAGACGGGAAAGGATGGGGGCAAGGAATGGGAAGGAATTCGGCCATGGCCTTTTGAAGGAAGCATCCCGGCATTCACCTGGAGTGATTTGGGAAACCATGGAAAACCCAAATCTGGATGCCCGGACGGGGATTCGAACCGCCGTCCTCCCGAATGCGAGGCCAGAACGCTAACCGTTACACCGCCCCGCTCGGTCCGGACAGTCGAGAGCAAGCAGGAAACACTGTTACATTTATCCAATGGTATTACAGCGCCAACATTATTATTTACTCACTTTGCAATACTTCCACCACCTTGCTTCCAACTCAAAGCTCTAGATATCATTTGATGATAGAATCCAATATGTCTGTCATATTGGTCAGATGACAAGGAGAGGGTTTCAAAGCTTTTGGATTTATTGGAAAACATGTGAAGCGAGGGATTTGGTCTACAAAACTTTGGTCAGACCATTGCTTGAATATGGTGGTGTAGTATGGGACCCACATTATGGGTATCAAATACAGAAGTTGGAGAGGGTGCAAAGAAGGGCTGCTAGATTTGTCTGTGGAAATTATCGCAGGACCCAGTCAGTAACTGATATGATAAAGGAGCTGGGTTGGGAGTGATTGGAGGGTGAAGAGAGTGCTGGGAATGTACAGGGCATATGTTGGTGATGGGGCTTGGATTAATACTGGTAGAAGAATTGTGTTTATTATGTGGAAGGGAAGAGACGAGCATGACCACAAGCTGGTAATAGATTGCAGGTTTAAAGGAGTCAAAAAGTACGCACGTATAGCTAACACAGTGAGGGACTCGAAATAAGTTACTGCGACATTAACTGATTGGTTTAATTCAATTGGTAAAATTTTTCAAATAAAAAATTGTATAATGCAAAAAAAAAAAACTCTATGTGTGAGAATATTGCTGTAGGAAAAATGTTCCATTGCAGTAAATATAAAACAAAATCCTGTCGGGTGTCCGGCTCGATGTTGTTGTGTAAACACATTTCGACAGGTAGCTCTGCTGTCTTCGTCAGGTACAGTAGAGTCTCGCTTATCCGACGCATACGGACCGCGAGAATGTCGGATCACCTGGAATGGGAAAGAAAAAACGACAATATCGTAAGGTAGCGTGCACAAACTACGTGTCCCGGTCTAGGGGGGGGGGGGAGCGGGTTGGCTGGAAGGCTACCCTGGGCTACGTGGGGGTAGGGGGGGTTCCGAGCCAGGCCACGTAGCTTTCCTTTCATAACAATTTTTACGGTTAAAATCGGGAACAGAACTCACTACAGCATGTGAATATTTATTTCCGTCAGTTAATTATCTCCTTTTGTAATTTAGAATCGTCTGACAAGAGAAAACAGTACAAAATGTCTTCTGGAATCAAAATGGAAAAAAAGCTATATGGGGGGGGGGGGTTTAGAGGCAAAATTATTATTATTATTTTTTTAATCTGCTTAACGTCTCTCTAACAGCGAGGTCTTTAGAGACGGGAAAGGATGGGGGGCAAGGAATGGGAAGGAATTCAGCCATGGCCTTTTGAAGGAAGCATCCTGGCATTTGCCTGGAGTGATTTGGGAAACCATGGAAAACCCAAATCTGGATGCCCGGACGGGGATTCGAACCGCCGTCCTCCCGAACGCGAGGCCAGAACACTAACTGTTACACCACCACGTTTAGTGTAGAGGCAAAAGCCATGGAGGGTTACCGGGGGGGGGGGGCGTTAACAGGAGGCCAAAATGGAACTACGTGGTTTATGCATGCTCCCTAAAAAGCTGATACAGTTTAGTAATTAGTTTCATTGTGCAACACAATTAAAAAGGCTTAAAAGAGGTTTGTATATATTCAATTTTGTTTAAAAAAAGTTTGTAATAGACTTTTGCCATGTCACGCATTCTCTGTAGAAATACCACTTCAGTGTTGGAGGTTTCTTCTTGTTGCTCCATGTATTTCAGTGTTGTTTCAAGGGCTTTGAATCCTTCATTGTGTGTTATTTTGGTACCACCTTTATCAACTATGTTTTCTTCCTTTTCCTCTTCTGTTTCCTTTTCACTGTTGCTGACAATGTCTTCGTCAGTGACTTCATCAAGGGCAAGCCACTCATTAAGGTCCTCATCAGTTGCATCCACGCATCCAGGGATTTGTTTCAGCAAAGGCAACATACTGTCCATGTTTACCTTGCCAATTTCTTCATCGCTGTTTGACCTGCTAGAGTACAGTCTGGTGTAGATATAAGTGGCACGCCTGGAAGCAAAATAAAATTACAGTGTGTGTGTGTATTACGAGTCGGATAACATGGAATGTGGATAACACGGAATGTCAGATAACCGAAGGTCGGTTAAATGAGACTACTGTATCTTTTAGCTGTTGTCAGCTGACTGCCTCGAGGCAGTGACAGCAGTCAGCTTGCGACAGCTGCAACGTACCTGACGAACACAGGAGAGCCAGCTGTCGAAACGTCGTGTTTACACGACAACGTCCGCCTGGACACCCGAGAGCTTTTTGTTTCATCGATACGCCGGCAAAGTCTCCACTCGGACAGCGATAAATATAACCACGAATAAAGTAACAACAATAAATAGAGTGTTTCCACACTTCCTGGGAATCACTGCGATCTAGTACTGAATTATAATATTTCAGCCAATCTCCTCTGTCCTCCTAGGATGGAACTTCAGTGAGATCTGTTTCACGCACACTATTAAACACAACTAGTGTATGTGCCCAACAACAAGGCAGAATCAAAATTCAATACCAGGATGTGGTGATGAGTGGGAATTGTGTAAACTATTTATTCCAGATGTGGAAGCCTTTGACAGCAATAAACAATTTATACAGTGACTTACTTGTTTCACAAACACTTGATCAAATTGCGTCACACATTCCTGAAGGTAGCCGACTCGTGATTGCTGGAAACTGGACGTCTGGAACAGAAATCAGTAAACTGTGTGAACAGCGGCACCGGTGTAAATACTGTCAGCTGTACTAAACGCTTATGCAGTACACGTTTGTAAGACAATCCCAAGAGACCACTAGGCCTACATCTGGAAACAAAACTCACAATGGCAGTTACATATGTTATATAACAACTATATAAAATAACTATGGTGAGGAGAATAAAGTTTTTTTAAAAATAAAAAAAATAATAAAATAATCTAGAAAAACTTATCTTGAAATTTTTTTAAAAAAAATAACTGTATGTACTGTGCTTCTCCTTGTGGTATTATGAAGAAACCATTCACATGTAGTGATTTCAGGTAACTGCATAAATTTTTACAACCAAGCGTGGGATTGAAACAATATCCTCCCAGTGGCAGATCTAAATGTAGTCATCACAGGTTTACGGTTGAAATGTAACGCTACGACCAAGGGGGCCTTCATCACTGCTAACCACAACCAAAGACGCTGTCGCTGCTCAGTTGCACCATACACAGAGTTATAGTGACAACAGAGCAAGTAGTTATCTCAAAGACTATACGCAGAGTATTAACCAATTACCCAACATGTCCTTTTGAAATATGTCTTTTAACGTTAAATAATTCAAAAGTTAGTAAGAGTAAAGAAAGAGACCCTTAATTGTTGAGTGGCATCACATATAAAGTGTGTGTTAATCCACACCTATGTCGACTTCTGCACAGAAAATGATCTGTTTCTCATAGGCGAGTGTCTGGTCTCACTTGAGGTCATTAGAGGCAGGATGGGACTGGGGCAAGGAACGGGAAGGAATTTGACCATGCCTTTTGAAGGAGCCATCCTTGCAATCACCTGGAGTGATTTGCGAAAACCGTAGAAAAAACAAATCTGGATTCCCAGATGGGGATTCGGACCGGCATCCTCCCAAATGCTACAATGGAATAACATCAAATATTGTACCAATTGTTTTTCTCTCTCTTATTTTTTTGTTGTTGTTATTTTGTGGCCTTATGTTGCATCAAAAGCACAGTCATTAGCAATCAGAGACAATTGGAACTGTAAACCAAAAGCAGATTAAAATCACTGCCCGTTTGACCGACTGTATGGGGATCAGTAATACTACAGGTAAAACGAGAACGTAGAACATATAAATAACCTGTGTGGGGAGATCAGCCAGTAGCAATACAAAGTACACAAAGTAAGACGACAGACAGTAAAGAGATAATACAACCTTCATAAAAAGCAAACTGAACTGACAAATATTTTTGAGACACCGCATAGAAAGGTTGACATAGTTTCTGTTCAAAGTAACGGGTTTACCACCACCTATTTTCATATCTACACATAACTCATACTAATAAAAGGCAAATCAATGTGTGTGCGATACAAGCCCTCAGCAGCAATAGTAGCAGGGGTTTCCATTAGCAGCCACCGTACATTACGTCACGCAAATTTCATGATTTTTGGAGACCCCCCCCCCTCCCTCCTTGTCACATTTGTGTGACAACCTATTTTATTAAATTAAAACAGTACTTACAAAATTATTTATATATTTCTATTCATATGTTTTCATAAAATAAATAATAAATGAAACCCATGAAGACTACATTTCAATAAATGAAACATTTTAGAACATTGACAAATCACAATGAATCAAATGAACAGTACAAAATTTAATTTTCTTGTGTCTATGAACTTTGATCTGATTCTTTTATATTCCTTATGACCAGCATAGCAGTCACTTCATTCTCAAATTGGTTAATTTTAGGAACATTCGATGTGCCAACATCATCTTCACGATCTTCATCCAAACGTATAGCACCCTCATCGCTTATTTCCCTGTCACATCTAGCCGCAGTTCTTTGATGACGAATCTTTGTGATGGGTGAAGCCTCTTGTTGTCCCTAATGTGCTTGCTTGTGTCTGTCAGTGGCTTTGTATGGTCACCACACACGCCAAACGATGTGGAAGTCATATACTTGTTTAAAGCCTCCCGGGCAGTATTGGCCTTTCAGTGTATGTTGAAGACTGCCAACATGCGACACCGTAGATACAGCGAGCGTGAACTAACGCGGCAGGAGTGAAACGAAGTATATGTGTGACATCACAGAGCTAACGACTGCCCCCCCCCCCTTTTTTCAATGTAAGTAGTACTTCATGGATGGCCCCTTAGACTGAAATGCAGCCTAGACCAGAATAACAACACACATTCATTATTACGGCAGAAGGTCTGAGTAATTTAACATTTGTTAAAAGTAATCTCAGTTAATTTAATGAATACCAAGTGACAGAAGTCATGCAGCCTGTTCCAGGATTTAAACTGTACAGTGTTTGTTGATTTGTTTTGCTGTCACTAACACCATATTAAGTAATGTCATTGGCTCAGCTGCAAGCAAATATGTTCTAGCTGTGCTGAAATGAAAACTACAGCATATATATATATATATATTACACCACAAAATCAAAGTTATGACCTCCAAAGAAGTCGTAGAAATCAACCAAATGACGACATCTGTAATACCTAATATTCCCTACTTGATTATAATGCGCAGAAAACTACATCTCAAACATCTATACTCATACAGCCAGAACTCAATCGAGCAGTTCCTCCTAACTATTTAGTTCTCGGCTGAATCTACAAATAACAGCCAGAAAGCACCGAAAATTCTGTAGTTCTTCATCCTTAATGATTCCACCAATAAAAGGTGTTAGAAACAACAAGAATAGTTTACATTACGCTACACCTTGTGTCAGCAACATGGCGCTCATGAAATTACTAACAATAATAACTAACTCCCCGAGCCGTATGCTGTAAAGAACATTTTTGGCCCTGGCTATATTTCAACCTAACCACAACCTCAACTAATATTGCGGCTACAAAATCAAATCACGCAGACACACCTAAACACACACACACACACACTTAAACATATGACATGGCTAGCGAACTACATTACGCGTGTTACAACGTTCGCGTAAACTATAACAATTTGATAATACAACTTTATGAACTGAAACTGGATTAAATAACTCAACACTATTTATACAACTTACGACACATAAATAATGATCGCAACCAAACGTTACTCAAAAACCCCGAGGGCTGTCAAATCATCATACACACATCGCAAATACAAGCAAAGCTAAACACTCACCACTTAATCACTACAATCAGCATTTACAAGCTCCACACAACGTCCACTCCATTCCTTTAAACTGTACTCAAGAATTTTTAATGCAAACATTTTTGAACTAATACATCAACGCATCAACCGTAAAAAGGCAAACAGATACATTCAGAGACAACACAGCAGATTACAAAGACATTATAATAGCAGAAACGCTAATACAAAGATTCTCTATCTACAAGAATCAGTACTCTATGCATAATATTTTAAATAAAACAATGATTAAAAATATTGTCTTATTGACTGTAAAATGCCAAGCACCATTGTGTTTCAGATGTTAATGGCAATTAAATAATAATCAAATGTTAAATACATCTGACTTGGATAAATAAATACTGCCAAAGGAATTGAAAGTTTGTTCTTTTATTTCCTTTGCAAACGCGTTTCGCTTCAAGAATGAACCATCTTCATTTGATTTAATTGAAATACAGCGCACGCTCCGGTGGCTGTTTCCCTACACACCCATCTTCACCCTTTCCTCCACCCACTTACATTTGCCTTCTGCAAGTCTCAACTTCAAATTCTTTCAACGTTTTTGGTAAATTGAAAATCATTTTTCTTGGTAACTTATTTCAGTCTCTGACACCCTTACCCAATAAAATTGTAGTTTAAAAAAACTAAAAATACGCTATCCTAGTAATGTGAACTAAAAGGTTAAAAGTAATTTTTAAATATAAAGATTTTGTTTAACAGTGATAGGACGTACCACTATTAAGGATAAATTATTTTTTGAATAAGCTTAAAGAATTAAGTCACTGACGTCATAGTTAACTTTAATGTAAATAAAGCGTGGAATGTCTTATATTTGTTTGTAAAGAGTCATTGTCAAAAGTTATGTAGAGAGCACCCCACGCTTTTTTTACATTAAAGTTAATTTCGTAATCAGTGACTTTATTCTTTAAGCTTATTCAAAAAATTAAATTATCCTATTAATAAATTAATTTATCCTATCGCTGTTAAACAAAATCTCTATATTAAAGATTATTTTTAACCTTTTAGTTCACATTACCACAAAACTGTGTTTTTATTTTTTAAAACACAATTTTATTTTTAAATTTATGTGTCTTTTTAACTTTACGTGTCTTACTGTTGGCTTTTTTCGCCAATCTTTTTTTTTGTGTTGTAGTTTCAGTTTTAGTTATTATTCCCACGAGTAACGTACAATTACATGGTCAACCCCACCAGAAGTCCAATGTGGAAGACTACTCTTCTATAATAGTACGAAATAATTGAAAATGATGTTTGGAATACTCACTATTTAGCATCATATTAAACGACTGCAGACATTATCGTAGCAGCCTGTATCGTCAATTGCGCATGTGCAAAATGTTGCGCAACAAAACCATTTTTCTGTTGTTACGTCCAAGTAATTATAATACCAGGTTACAGCTGTGAAATTATTGTATTGTTAAACGATCTTAATACGTGAGCAAAATATCGAAAAATTAAGACGCCTGGAAGTTGGTAATTAAATTAAATGCATGTGGCGTTATTGGCCGGGAAGTCTCCGAAGGGTCCGGCCAATAAATGACGAAGGTTCCTCGAATTGCCGCGCATGTGCACTAATGTCGCCGCTGCATTTGCCTAACTCGGCAATACCATCAGGTGCCTGCAGTTTAACGTGAAATCCGAACGGTGGGTCATCCTAATCTTTGCCACTTATAATATCCGTAAAATTTCCAACCGAAACTGGGATTCGAGCAGGGGACGTCTGTTCACCAATCACGCGCCTTAACCAACTCAGCCACCAGGGGGATGCGAAAAGTGGGTGACAATGTGCCACATCTGTCATAAGAAGGTTAAATAACTTAAATGTTCTTACTGTCAACGTAGGGCGCTAATGACCCCCCGTCGACGCGCCCTTAAACCACAACAACATACTGTCAAAGTAATGAGACTACCAAGACAGATATGAAATTATTGGATTGTCATCGGTTCTTAATACGTATACAAAGTGTTAGACCAGGGGTGTCCAACCCGCGGCCCCCATTGAACATTTTTCCGGCCCACGAGGTTCACCACACTTTTACAAAATATATTTATTTTATAATTGTCAAAGGTGCGAAAAACCAAAGTATTAAAAAATACATTATTTGTGCACCCATATATTCAAAAATTATCTGTCTAATTATGAGTATCATTATTATTATATTAACTATGTTTACATGTAAGAATAATAGGAAATACAATAACAATAACTCATTATGTTTCGATTTTTCACTCCAAAAAATCTATAGTGGGTCTAAATACAATATGGGGATGTATAATTTTATATGCGGCACGCGGAGTTATGATGCATTTCCAAAGTGGCCCACAAGATCATTTGTGTTGGCCACCCCTGTATTAGACAATTCGTACTTACTGAATTGGGTGAAAAATGAACTGAAATTTTGCATTACATTCAACCACTTTTAAGAGTTTACTGATAACGATTCGGACGTGAGGAAGGCGTGAACACTGAAATGAAAGATTCCATTACATGCAACCATTTTTCTATCGTTACCGTCAAAGTAACGACAATAGCAGAACGTTGCTAAGAGGCTACTGTATTGTCAACGGTTCTTAAAACGTGTGCGAATGTTTCTATTGTTACTGTCGAAGGAATGAGAATAAATATCAAGACATAGCTATGAAATTATTATATTATAATCAGTTTTCTGTTGTTACTGTTAGCAGGACATTGCTATGAGATTATTGTCTTGTCGCCGGGTCTTAATATGTGTGCGAAATTTCAAACAGCTCGGACATCTGGAAGAGTCTCAGAGAAAACCCAAAGAACTTTGGTCGTATGTACGAAAAGTCAATTGTACCAACAGCAATATTCCAGCACTAATTCGTCAAGGTTCCGAGGTTAATGAAAGCCGCGATAAAGCTAACGTACTTAATACTGTATTCAAAAATTAATTTACAAATGAAAATAAGGATAGTACTCCCGTTTTCCCACGCCGTGTCGGGTTGATGATGGAAACATTACGAATAGATACTGCAGGCATCGTTAAGCAATTAGAGCTCCTGAAGTGGGGGAAAGCACCGGGCCCGGATAGAATTCCAGTAAGAGTATTTTCAGAGTATGCGGCGGAAATCGGGCCATTTCAGTCTGATGTATATTCAGTAAATCATTAGAAGAGCGAAAAATACCTTCAGACTGGAAAAACGCGCAAGTACCGTAACTCCGATTTTCAAGAAAGGTGATCGAAGTGATCCTAGAAACTATAGTACCATATAGTAATGTTCGATTATGAATTTTCTAGATGAAAATAATTTGCTAACAACAAATCAACACAGATTTCGAAAGAAAAGATCATGTGAAACACAGCTGGCCCTATTTACACACGACGTAATGAAAGTTATCGATGCAGGTTCACAAGTAGATGCAATTTTTTTTTTTAGATTTTCGGAAAGCCTTTGACACTGTGCCACACAACCGCCTTTTAGCGAAGCTTCGAGCGTACGGTTTATCGGATCAGCTTTGTGAATGGATAAAGGATTTTCTAACTGCTCGGTCGCAGAATGTTGTCATTGAAGGAGAAAGTTTAATTTAATTGCAATGGAGCACAGGCTCCGGTGGCAATTTCCCTACACACCCAAATTCCCGTTATCCTTCACTCACCTATATTTGTCCTCTACAAATTTTATCTTTAAATTCTTTGAACGTTTTCGGTAAATTATTCATCATTTCTCTTGGTAACTCATTCCAATCCCCAACACCCTTCCCTAAAAAAAGAGAATCTTCCTACACCCTTGTACCTGAAATCGAATGCCAGCTTGTGGTCATGGTCATCTTTTCCCTTCCTTGCACTACTTTTCATACCTACTCCAATATCTTTCCATGCCTCATTGCCAGTATACGCCCTGTACACTCCCATGACCCTCCTCATGTCATCAAATGAATCCCATTCCAGCTCTTTTATCATATCCGTCACTGATTGCATTCTGCGATAATTTCCAGAAACAAATCTAGCAGTCATTTTTAGCACCCTCTCAAACTCCTTTATTTGATATGTAAAATGAGGGTCCCATACTACATTACCATATTCAAGCAATGGGCTGACCAAAGATTTGTAACAAAATTCCTTTACTTCTCTCGTGCATCCCCTCATCACTATCTCCAAGAAGTGCAGAATTTTGAAACCTTTTCCTACCACCTGTCCAATTTGTCCTGCCCAGTCAAGCTTGTTATCAAATGTAATAATAAACAAAGGTTAATTATGAATATACGGTGGGGGAAGAATTGCTTGCTGAAGACTTGAAATGTAAATTTCTTGGCATTACATTTGATAACAAGCTTAAATGGGCAGGACACATTGGACAGGTAATTGCTCGAATATGGTAGTGTAGTTTGGGACCCACATTATGGGTATCAAATACAGGAGTTGGAGAGGGTGCAAAGAAGGGCTGCTAGATTTGTTTCTGGAAATTATCGCAGAATGCAGTCAGTGACAGATATGATAAAGGAGCTGGAATGGGATTCATTGCAAGACAGGAGGAGGATAATGGGAGTGTACAGGGTGTATACTGGCAATGAGGCATGGAAAGATATTGCAATAGGTATGAAAAGTAGTTCATGGAAGGGAAAAGATGACCATGACCACAAGCTGGCACTCGATTTCAGGCACAAGGGTGTCGGAAGATTCTCTTTTTTAGGTAAGGGTTTCAGGGATTGGAATGAGATACCAAGGGGAATGATGAACAACCTACCGAAAACGTTAAAAGAATTTAAAGTTAAAATTTGTGGAGGGAAAATGTAGGTGAGGGAAGGATAATGGGAAGTTGGGTGTGTAGGGAAATTGCCACTGGAGCGTGTGCTCCATTGCAATTATATTAAATTAAATTAATTTCAAGTCTTCAGGAAGCAATTCTTTCCCCACCTTATATTCATAATTAACCTTTTGTTTTTTGTTTGTGTATCTAATAAGCTGACTCTCCTTTGCATTTATCTTCATCCCATGTTTACCAACCCAACTAGATATCCTGTCCAGATCACCCTGCAACAGTTCACAATCCTCTATCCTTTTGATTCTTTTATACAGCATTATGTCATCTGCAAACAATCTAATTTCAGATAGTAAACAATCATCACAATTATTCATCAGAATAAAGAATAGCAATGGCCCCAATTCGCTACCCTGCGACACTCCCATTTTTACTTTCACGTCTTTTGATACTGCATTTCCTACCCTAACTTTCTGTTTTCTACCTTTTAAAATTATTCTACCCAGAAAATCACTTTCTCATCCACTCCAGTAGTTTTTACCTTACTTACTACCATTTTCTAGCTCATTCTGTCAAACGCCTACACTATCAATTTGGCCTCCCTTGTGCATTTCATCTGAAATATCTTGCATATATCCCACCAACTTAGATTCGCATGAATATCATTGCCTGCTTGAAAACCACTTACGTTCCTCACATATATTTCTGATGTGGTTGCATATCAATCTTTCCATTAATTTACCTACCACCGATGTCAAACTGATTGGCCTGTAATTTTCAACTCTATTTCTCACCCCTCCCTTATGTACCGGTACTACTATTGCACTTTTCCAGTCCTGTGGTAAGCAGCAAGTATCCAGACTCAATTTAAATAATATTTCAAGAAAGATACAATGTCACATCCGGCTATCTTTAAGACATCTGTAGTAATATTATCTACACCAGCCCCTTTACGTTATTTCAGCTTTCTTATTTTCTTCATGATTTCCTCGGGATAAATTTCAAATTTTTTACTATCCTTATTTCTAATCGTGTTGTTAAGCTCATTCTCCGAATTAGACACTCCTGTTTCTGATTCATTGTCCCTAATGCTTTCACTAAACCAGTTACTTAAAATCTCTGCCTTTTTCAAATCTTCAGTAACTTCTTCTCCATCCCTATCTATAAGTGTCTCTACACCCTCCCTTCCCCTCAGTTTCCCGATATGGACATAGAAATTTCTAGATGCATCAGTCAATGGTCCTCCTGCACTGACAATACTCTTCATAAACCCATCTTTAGCCACTTTCTTTGCTGTAATTAAGTCCTTGTTTAGTTGTTTTAAATATTCCCTACTACCCTGTCTTCTAATTTAGATGTTACATAGGGTGTACCTCAATGTAGTGTAATAGGATCCCTTCTTTTCTTAATTTTTATAAACGATCTATGGTTACATGCCCTTCACAGTATTTATTGACTGCACAATTTACATTTTCAAGTTCAATAGTCATTTCCTTTTTTTTATGGTACCACAACCAAGGATATAAGTGTGAAGTACGACAAAAAAAAAAAAAAAAAATTTGAAGAAAACCACAACGGTTTATTTTCAACTATACAAATTAGGATATTAAAATTAAGATAATTGTAATAAAGAACAGTTTATATTTAGAGGTCTTGGAAAACATTAAATTAGTTTTATCACATTACATATTCAATACAGTTTAAAACAGACAGAATAATAAACAATAAGCATAGACTTTATTTCACTACTAAACAGAATCTTATACTAAACAAACATATAACAGAACAATGTATGAAGGTCATTTCAAAACTAATGCCTTCTGTTATTTATTTTTCTCCTTTTAACTGCCAAGAAACTCAAATGCAGTTTCATAGCTTGAAAATCACAACACTGATAATTAATTTCTCATCTTTCAATAATATCCATCCATTTCTACAGTTTTTGTCCTGTTGTGGTCCACCTTTTAACAGCGGTGTGTATTCTAGCGAGGTGAAAATCATGTTCTAAGCCAATCAACCACAGACGTTTTCACTACCTCCTCACCTTCATAGTGAATCCTGTGACGAGTTTCTTCTAGTGGCCCATGCAGATGGAAGTCCGGTGGTGCCAAGTCATGATTGTATGGGGGGTGAGGCAAGACTTCCCATAATTTTTTTTTTTTAAAGTATCTTTAGTGATGTGACAACTGGTGTGTGGTATTGCACTGTCATCCAAAGAAGAACTTCGGCCATATTGGACACAATTTATCGAGCATCCCTGCTCCAAAAAATCAGCCACAGTCACCTGCCCAGAACAATGTCTCCGTAACTTCCCTGCCGATCGCACAGTTTAGAATTTTTTCTTCCTCATTCAGGTTACACGATTCCATTGCCTCGACTGCCTGTTTGTGACCAGACATAAAGTGTAGGTTCATTTTTTTTAACCCGAGTCAATTTCTTCCGCTGCAAGTGTTCAGAGCCTGCTTTCCTCGTTTATTACGGCCGCCGCTTAATATTCACTGTGAATGCACTTCTGAGTAGCACAGTTGTTTAATAATCGCCATCACTCTGCATTACTCAGTTCCCGTATCACCCCGCGGCCACCAAGAATGGCGTTGTCGACTCGCCGAGTCGATGCAGTTGCCGGCCGGCCACTCCACTTTCTGTCACCGCGTCAGCTTCGTTACAATGAGCGACAGTCGTGGCCTTCACTGTCGCATCACTGTACATATTTTTTTAGCCTTTTATGAATTCTAATGGGCGAGTCATCAACCGCATTCAAAAATTCAATTACAGAACACAGTCCAATACAAACATCAATGTCATCCATTTTGCAAGCAGATGCAGTGCGGGAGGTTAATACTGCAGAAGATTTGAGGAATTGTGCTGAATTCAATTTTTGGACACAACTGAGTTAAGGAGAGAAAAAGTAGTAGGCACTAGTTTTTGATTGACCCTTCTAGTTTTTTTTTTTTGCTGAATCCCAAAAAAAAAAAAAAAAATTCACAACATATTTTGATTACTGAAATACAATAATCATATGGTCTATTTGTAGGCATAAATTGATTCATATATTCCTAAATAGGAAATAAAAACCAAAGAAAAGTACTGAAGTTTAATGAAAGTTATGTTTATGATGTTCAACAGGCCCAGCTGCTGTCCTGGGCCGTGGAAGCCTGCAATTACAGACCCGACTGCTATTTACAAAATAACAACTACAGAATAAAACTATTAAACCATCGAAGCCAGAAGGTTGACACATAAAACAGTAATAATTTTTTGCAGTTAATGCATAAATTGTACAACAAAGAACTTACATCAAATAGCATAAAAGAAAATAAGCAACAATTCATACCACCAATCAACAGCAATACTGAATTGTTGCAGTTTTCTCAGGAAGAGCTGCAGCAATTCAGGAATGTAAAATAAAATATCAGCACATTCAATGATACAACTTAGACCGAGTGGAAACGAATAACGAATCCAACTTCACAACAGCTAGTAACTTTTTTTTTAACCTGTGGATTTATTGTTTCCCAGTGATGTATGAAATAAAGACCTCCAGTTGCTTCTCAAGAATATTTCCACTATTGTAATATATGTAAAACACATAAATACATGTACTAGTGCTCCAAAGGTGACAGACAGGTAACTATTTTGTTTGGTGTACAAACAGAATTCAGCTGATTACAAAGACGCTAACAAGATGGACTGGGATTCACTGGAAGACAGGAGGCAGGTGCGGGGTTTATGGGGAATGGAGCGACGGATATTGTTGAAGAATAGGTAGCAGTATGTAGACGACCAAGACCACGAGCTGGCACTGGGTCACAGGCATAAGGTGGTGGGAAATATTTCTTTTATAGGTGAGGGACACAGGGACTGAAATTACAAATGGAAGTAATTAATTATATAACAAAAACACTGAGTGAATACAAGATTCGTACAGAATAAAGTAGGAGAGGTGAAAATATGATAAAAAATTAAGATTAACTAGAAAAAGAAAAATGAGTATATAGCGAAATTGCCACTAGAGATTGAACTCCATCGCAACCAAATCAAAAGTGACAGTTATCAGTAGGAAGTGAAAATTTGAACACTCACCAAAAGAAAGCACAGTTTGACTATTCGTTTATTGTAATGACAGTGATGTTTTGTATTTCAGACTGCTCTTATCGTATTGATACTTAATACAAGCAACTCTTTAGTCACTAAGTGCATCAACCAATCTACTACGGATATAGATAACTCAGTGCAAGTACTTCACTAATACTTCAGCTTATCACAAAGTATCGCAGCGTCGGTTAGATAGTAACTAAAACACATTTGATCCACACCATTCAAAACCATGTACAACAATGATTGCTGGTTCTGACACGTGGAAATGTTCGTGTTTTACTTTAAATGGTGAAATTAACAATGACGGACACTTTACCAAGACTACACAGACATCAGGCAGGTGTGTAGTATCTTCCTATAATACGTGAAGAAACTAAACTATGTATAGAGGATGAATGTACCAAGTGATATTGAACCATGAAATATGCTGTACTGAAATCCTTTTTCCTTCATCATGAGATAGCAAAATCTTAACAACATTAGTGATGGAAAGATTATAAATCATATGACAATTTAATATAACAAAATAATTTTAGAAAGTAGTTATTAAATTCCCAGTTAATGTTTTTTTTTTTAAATATATTCTGAAAACATTAAATAATTTTAACGTCTGTTAACAAAATAATAGGTAGATTTCAATGATTACAACATTTCACGTAGTTGAGATTAGACACATATTTTCAGAAAAAGTTAAAAATGCTGTGACAGAACATTGGAAATGTATGTTCTTAATATGTAATACGTGAGCTAACGTAGCCGTCGACTTCGTCATCAGTGCAAGAAACTGTCCTATCACTTGAATTTGTTTGTTTGTACAAACACCTGTGTCAGTAATACCTTGGTTTTCTGAGCGATGCTACGATTTTATTTGCATTAAACAAACACTGTTTCTGTGAAGAGGGCTGCAACGTGACGGCTTTACTTGTAAAAGGAATCTATTCCGTCACTGCTTATATAGCACGTACTTCACAATTTGCACAAAATACAAATGTTGCTTCACTGTGTATTTTTTTATAATGATATTCAATTAATTTATTGTTAATCAAGCTGTAAGCACCTTACTACTGTAGAGGTTATGGAAAGGGAGCTCAGCTTACCATGCCGATACCGATTATAAAACAATGAAACAAACCGTTTATAATAATATTCTGTACATTTCTAATGGTTCCAGAACGTTTTAATAATAAATATCAAAGTGATCATAAGATTTGGTTAACAGTCCCACGTTGCGACTTTGCAAGAGTAAATTGTAGTTCATTGGGATAATCTCAGGACCTTAAAAGTACATTTAAACACGTCCCGTAATAGTTTCTCCAATATTAAATAAGTTCTAAATAAGGTCATACACATTTAACAGAAGATAATAGCAAACCTAAAATGTGAATGATACTACGCAGTTAGCCGGTAAGTCAGACATGGATTTCAGCTAAAATAATATATTTAAATAAATAAAAACTTTTGGAAAGTACTTTAAATTAATAAAGGAACGTTGTAAAAGATATACCTCGGGCTGAAAAGCTGTAAAGAAAAAGTCAAATTGTAGGATGAAAAGTAAGCAAATTACCGATTCTAGGGAAATCCATATCTTTTGAATTACCGAACAGTTTTGTATAATTTTTACACCATCATGATCAGCAGAGACGGGAGAGCATTTCTAAAATAACATAAAGCCCGAAATCTAAAATTTTTGACAGTTCGTTTTTTACATACAGATTTTTGAATTGACTACGTAATCCAGTGTAGCAAAGCACCCCAACTAAATAAATCCATAACTCAGTTCTGGAGCACTTAAATCATTATTACCAAGAGACAGTAAACACATATTTTGCGTGATCTACACACCATGAATTTCTGGTAAGCATCGGGAGATAAATCAAATATTTCTATGTCTATTTTGACCATTTAGTCCTAGTTTGATATAGGGAATTGCGGAGCCATGACGGGCACTCTAGCCGGGATTGTGAGAGAAGCAGGACGTGTGTGGGTTAGTTAGCGGCGAGCTAGCCTCGGGCGGCTTGAGCATGAGGCTAGTCTACAACCGGGAAGGCACAATGGACGGTAGACGCCATTTTGGGATTTTTCAGTTACGTGGGAAAGTATTTGTAATGTAAACTTTAACATTATCGGGGGAATGATCGGTTTGGTTATGCTTCGCAACTTGCAATTTTCGTGTGATGATATTCCGATTCCTTACTAACTGAACAGTTGTATTACAGTGACAATTTTGAATATATGTGAATAGTGAAACTTCAACCTGACTTTCAGTTAATAGTATACCCTTCCTGTTTGGGGAATAACGAGCAGGTGGCGACCATTTAGAAAACCAGTTAGTATTTTCCTTAGGCAATTCACGGTCAACAAACTATTTTAAGAACTTAAAGTATTCTCCAGTGATAAGTAAGTGAACATTAGTTAAGGAACGTAAAGCTGATATCTAACCCCCAGTATCAGTTCGGTTCCTTACAAAGCCATTATAATAACGTTCACTAGAAGCATACAGTTAATGGATTTACTGAATTGGGTGCCATTCAGTCACCACAGCACAGCACTGACAACATCAACAGTAAAGAAACGCTAAACGAACAAATCAATATCAACAGGTTGCCACATGAAGACTATTTGTAACAATCAATTAGTAATAATCAAAACTGAGCAGTGATCTCTTCATATTTCATGTCCCTACAAATACTAATAAGCTAAGTACATCGTTAGTGGCTTGGAACATTATACAGAATACTACAAAATTTGATTCACTGATCTTTTCAATACAGAAATGTAATGACTTATATCTTCACTGCTGCAAAAATATATCCTGTATCCTGAATGAAAGACTATTTCACATGCGAGCACTCAGTCACACAAACACGAGAAATCATAGTTTTAGAAGTACTTCCAAAGCAAAGGTAATAGTAGACAACAAGCTGAGAAAAATATTAAACAAGGGCAAGGCACAGCAAACCATGAAATTGCAAATAGAAAGAAATAAGAGAATAGTTTACAAGAGTTTTCTGGTATAATGACAATAGACAATTTTGATGAAGCAAACTTATTGGAAGCGATTTGAAAAATAATATAAAATCATGATTAAAGAGACAGACAAACTAGACAACCAGTTAATAAAACTAATAAATTTGTGTCACACCTAAGTACAAATCTTCATCTATACACACAACAAATGTATAAAAATATACTGCCAGGTTTTTAATACACCTTCAAACACACAAACACTCGTACACACTACTATTCCACACCTTTACAGAGCGTTATGCGGAGGTTCTGAGACTACAACTGGTCTTATTTGCTCAGGAATCATAACTAGTGCAGCTACACTACTTCCACCAGTCGAGACGGGACTCCAAAGTGAAAATACGACACATTACGAAACCACTCAACTGTAAGTCTGCAACAGCGGCTCTACTATGGACGTTTCTTTCGCTTGTCCAACAAAGTCAACAAGACTTGAAACAATAAAGACAACTAATCTACTGAACCGTTTGACTCTCCTCAGACCGTCTGCAATGGTTACGCTACTCTGCTAGCGCTACAGCACTCTAAGTATCACAATTCTGGAGACTGTACCACACAGTAGTACTGCAAAACTGGAAATGAAAAGGTAAACTACACTAATCAGCTGTCAGTCTAAATTAACTAATCACGTCGGACACACAGACAGTCACACTAAACTAATTACACAACTTTCAATCACATTCTAGGCATTTTTTTTTCCTTTTTACCTTTATTCTAGAGAAAATTGCAAAACTCCACATTTTCTATAATTAAACCTAGCCTACTTGGCTTACATTTACAGTTAACACACAGTATACAAATCATGTTAGAAAAGAATTTGAGATAAAATATAACACAGATAAAATAATTTCAAGTATGTTATTTAATGTTAAATTATCAGACCTATTCTAAGAAATTCATGAAATTTATTTATTTAAAAAAAATCATTAATGAACAGTTTTTCCTGTCTATTTTATATTGAAAACATAGTTAAAATCACTTACCATCATTTTTGTAGAAGGTAAAGCAAAAGTTAAAAAAATATTACGTGCAAAATATTACAATTTCCGTTTTATCTAGAGACGGGTATAAACTTAAGATATATTGACAATTACACCCATGATCTAAAAGCGACAAATAAGTGCAGAAAACCCACAAAAAGTAAAAAATGAATGAAACAACAACTATGCAAAGTTCCCTGTATTCTCAAATTTGAGTAATTTAGAATTTATATCGTCAATTTTTTTTTTATGTGGAGAAAAGTGTAAAACTCCATGTTATCTAACCTAGAATCCAACACCAATATATCAAATCTTATTACATAAAATACTCTCTCTCTCTCTCTCTCTCTCACACACACACACAGAATACATTTTGAGAAACCAATCAATTGCATATTTAAATTAAATTAAATGCAAGGAAAACTGCAACACGGCTATATACAGTGCTCACCCCAGACCAAACATCTCTGGTCGCGCAGTGAGTTCATGTCATCTTGAGTGCACGGCACAGTCATTAAAACTGGCCAAAAATATTTACTTCTTATAACCAGAATGCAATTCAGATTCAAACAAAAACTAATCTACACAACTAATATCTGCACCCAGATCGAAATCACGGGTCGACAGACGTCCTAATCTAGTGTATGAGTTTGCAGAATCAGACTTAAGTTTTTTTTATTTACTGTGGAGAAAACTTTTAAAAACTCCATATTTTTTTACTTAACATTATGCTTACGTGCGCTGAGACACATAAGTACATACAGCTAAATAAAAAAATAGATATCTACTGAGAACTGTAATACAGACACACAAATGTACTCAACACTAAAAACATGTTTAAATATCATAAGAAAAATGACAAGTTCCATAATACTACAGAGTTTGACTTTCTGTCTTCACTAATATTATCAATTAACAGAAGTAATGACCTATAATAGTTCATTGTAGAAAAATACATTTTCATTCGAACAGTAAGCGAAATCAAATCCTGAATGAGAGATTTTTTTGACACACACACACACACACACACACACACACACACAAACAAATATTGTATTGGGAGGTAAACACCTGTATGTACAAGGATATCTGCCAAAAAAGCAACAATAAGACACCAGTTCCACAGAGCGATCCTGGAACTGTATCCAACACCTGAAGGATTCTTAAAGCCAGCAGATTACAGGTAATATCAAGTGTATTGCACTCTACACCGGAACAACCACAACCGGGGTGAGTAAGGCTATTAATTACAATTCAATTCGCTTAAATAAAAGCATGAATATAGACACAACAGATTAGCAACAAAATATGCAGCGAATGAAAATAAAAATGTCAGCAAAACACATCAACCTATTAAACTTATTTGTAAATGAACTTATTTCCTGATTATAACTTGCACCATACGTGGAAATAAAAACAAAAGAAATAGACAACACAAAGCTTAAGACAAAGTAATCTAATGCTACTATTCATAGAGTCAACAATCTGTGCCGTTGTCTGGGTGATTTTTTAAACTTACAAAAACAGGAGACAGATTGCGAAAATTTAAAAACAGCCTACGAACTTTATTCTTTCTCTCTACAAAAAGGTGCAGGATTAGTACAGAAGATGGTAATTTTCCAAACAGTAACTTCATCGCACCAATATAGTTACATATGACAGGGACAAACAATAATGGTTTTTAGAAATATTTTCAAAGAAATGGCAATAGTGTACAAGTGACTGGCTAAAAATAGAAAACAAGGGGTCAGCACACAGCAAAACTGCAAATGCAAACAAATATGAGATAACAACTCACAGGAATTTTCTGGTATAGAGAACAACAGTCCATTTTCATGATGCAATCACAGATTGGAAATGATTTGAAAAATAATATAAAAATGTGAAAGAAATCACACAACCTGTTCATAAAATTGATAAATTACTGTCACATCTGTGAATAGAGGATTGTAAACAGTTGCAGGGTGATCTGGACAGGATATCTAATTGGGTTGGTAAACATGGGATGAAGATAAATGCAAAGAAGAGTCAGCTTATTAGATACACAAATAAAAAACAAAAGGTTAATTATGAATATAAGGTGGGGAAAGAATTGCTTGCTGAAGACTTGAAATGTAAATATCTTGGAATTACTTTTGATAACAAACTTAACTGGGCAGGACACATTGGACAGGTGGTAGGAAAAGGTTTCAAAGTTCTGCACTTGTTGGAGAGAGTGATGAGGGGATGTACGAGAGAAGTAGAGGAATTGGGTTACAAAACTTTGGTCAGACCATTCCTCGAATATGGTAGTGTAGTATGGGACCCACATTATGGGTATCAAATACAGGAGTTGGAGAGGGTGCAAAGAAGGGCTGCTAGATTTGTTTCTGGAAATTATCGCAGAATGCAATCAGTGACGGATATGATAAAAAGAGCTGGAATGGGATTCATTTGATGACATGAGGAGGGTCATGGGAGTGTACAGGGCGTATACTGGCGATGAGGCATGGAAAGATATTGCAATAGGTATGAAAAGTAGTGCATGGAAGGGAAAAGATGACCATGACCACAAGCTTGCACTCGATTTCAGGCACAAGGGTGTGGGAAGATTCTCTTTTTTAGGTAAGGGTGTCAGGGATTGGAATGAGTTACCAAGAGAAATGATGAATAATTTACCGAAAACTTTGAAGGAATTTAAAGATAAAATTTGTAGAGGGCAAATGTAGGTGGGTGCAGGATAGGGGGAAGATGGGTGTGTAGGGAAATTGCCACTGGAGCCTGTGCTCCATTGCAATTAAATTAAATCAACATACCCACACAACAAATTACAGCACACACTATATGAAAACATACTGCCAGATTTTTAATACATCTCCAGACAGACAAAAAAACTCACACACACTACTACTACTCCGTGCCTCTATGGTGCTCTTTCAGTCCCACGCACGGGGGTTCTACTGGTGAGTCGTAACCAACTAATGTAACAATACAACGCTGGTAGAATTTCCCAGTTAACAGAAACAACAAACCGTAAATAAAATGACAGCTACACTACAGTATATTACAAACAATCTTCAATGGAGACAAGACTGCAATGTAGAGACGCGACACGTGACTGAACTACTCGGCTGTCGACTATTCAGCCACAGCAGCTGCTACACTGTCGCTAAGCAGAGTCTGCAGGACTCCAAACACGAAGCTAAAAGGTAAACTTGTGGCGACAGTATTAAGACAGGTATATTATTTGTAAAGCCGAGTTTTGCCACGAGGCATTGTCATGAGTGGAGGTGCATTGTTGAAGCAGTCGGAGCGTAGCCGCTGGGAGTTTTGGGCCCGTGCCGCATGTTATTGTAGAGTGCACCAGTCTTCCCTTGTATCATTGTGCAGTGGATTTAAAAATAAGATGATGATGTCCACTAATCACGTTAAGGCTTTGCTTCATGGCGAACAAGCTGGTAGCAGTGAAAAGTGTTAACACAGTGTGTAGACTCAGTAATCAGAAACGTGGTCAGGACAGGAAATCGGAGGAAACGAAGCACTGTACTGCCTTGCCCACGGTAAGAAGGAACAAGTATAATTAGTGGTGGTGATTGGGATAAGTGTATGTGCTAGAAGAATAAATAAACTTTGGAATTTAATGCGACCTGTGACTATATTTAACAGACAATTGGAACCTGCAAGCCTTAAACAATCCACCGCATAGTCGTAGTGGGCTCCAGCCAACTAAATCGTTACAAGCTACACTAATCAGCCGTCAGTCTAAACTTTCACGTGGATGTCCTGTCTCGGACACAGACACACTAAAATACATTTAGTTTAAGTAGTCACACGTTTTACGCAAATTCTTTTGGATTTTTGTGAAGAAAACCGTAAAACTCCACATTTTCTATGATTTAAGGCTAGCCTACAAGTCTTATATTTACAATTAACATGCAAAATAATCATCAAAGAATTTTAGATGAAATATTGCATAGATAAAATGATTTTATATACATTATTTAATATTAAATTATGAGACCTCTATGAACAAATTTTCAGAATCTGATTATTCCTGACCCACTTACCAATAAAAGAAAATCTACCCACAATCTTATACCCGATACTGAGTGCCGATTTGTGGTGATGGTCATCTTTTTTCCCTTCCATACACCTCTACGAATTCTTCCACCATAAGCTTTCCACACCTCACCACAAACAGATCATTTACAACAATACACAAATCATTAGACAACTAAATGCTCAAAAAATTGCAGTTGTGAAGGAAGCTTTAAATCTCGAATTGTAAAATAAAAAACTATGTGGGTTATTGTTTGCAATGTGACCAATTATGAAGACATTTCTTGTACAGTTTTCTCTGAAGACGAAGATTCTGTAAAATAGTTTAAAAGTACTGATAGCAGGACATCGCTACAAATGATAGACAGAGATTAAGCAAATACAACACAAAAATATGAGTTTGGTTGGATTTAAAAGATGTTAAACATATACGAGGCCTGTCCAAAAAGTATCCGGCCTTAATTTTTCCCGCGTAAAGTAGTGATTCTAAGGCGGCGCCACATTGCACGGTGGAAGGAGTAACCTTAATGCGCACGCGTGAACGTTTTCACCGCGTTCGCTTGTGCCAGTCGCTGGCTGATGGTCATCAAGTAAGGTGCTCTTCGTAGTGGTCGTCGGATTTCGTTGTCTCGCGAGATGACTGAACGAATTGAGCAAAGATACTGCATCAAATTTTGTCAAAAGCTTGGTGATTCTCAAGGCCAAACAATTCGTAAGATTCAGCAGGTGTTTGGAGAAGATGCGATGGGTGTAACACAAATTAAGGAGTGGTTCAACCGATTCAAAGATGGCCGCACATCAGCGGAGAGTGAGCAGCGTTGTGGTAGGCCCCAAACTGCTCGGAGAGCAGCTACTGTTGAAAGGGTGCGAAATTTGGTGATGGCAGATCATCGTTTGACAGTGCGGGAGATTGCAGAAGAGGTTGGAGTGAGTAAAGATTCTGCACATGCAATTTTGCGTGAAGATCTGAACACGAACCGAGTGGCTTCGAAATTCGTACCCAAGTTGTTGTCGCCGGAACAAAAAGACCTCCGTTTTGACGTTGCACAGGACCTCCTGGACACCGCCAACACTGATCCTGGGTTTCTGAACACCGTGGTAACTGGAGATGAGTCATGAGTGTACGGGTACGACCCAGAAAAAAAAGACAGTCGTCGCAATGGAAGCATTCCGATTCTCCGAGGCCGAAGAAAGCACGGCAGGTGCGAAGCAAAATCAAGGTCATGCTGACTGTTTTCTTTGATGTCCGAGGAATTGTGCATCACGAATACGCACCAGAAGGACAAACAGTGACAAAGGAGTACTATCAAGATGTTCTCCGGCGACTCCGTGACGCAGTTCAGCGCAAAAGACCAGACATGTGGAAGGCGAACAACTGGCGCTTGCATCACGACAACGCCCTGAACATTCATCCCAATTGATCAACACTTTCTTAGCCAAACATGGAATTACAACCGTTCGCCAACCTCCCTACTCACCAGACCTGGCTCCTTGCGACTTCTGGTTGTTTCCAAAATTGAAGATGCCACTGAAAGGAATCCGTTTTGCGAGTAGAGAAGAGATAATGCAGAACGCGACAACGGAGCTGAACACCATTCCAAAAGAAGAAGGATCGGTGGGCTAAGTGTGTGCAAGCACAAGGGGCCTACTTTGAAGGGGATTAGGGTCCTAACTCCGTCAGGTATTTCAAATATTTTTTCTGGCCAAAGGTCGGATACTTTTTAGACAGCCCTGGTGAGAGAACCTACTCCAAACTCTCATCATGCGATCTAGATATTAGTTCCACAAAATAACTCCCACAAAATATCACAACCATTACTTCACTAAGGGCTTAGCAAATTTCCTTTCCTACGCTTGACAACAATCATCTACTCCTCTCATGGTAGAAACATCTAAACAGACTAAAGTATGAAGGAAGAAAAAATTACGACATCTGCTGAAGACGTCACTCTATCCCTACTAATCCAGGAACAACAGAGCTAGAAACTACTTCAACTCAATGTGTTCTAATGATAGAAGGGAAGACAATAACACAATGTTCCACTGTCAAAAGAAGAGTGGAAATAAAGGAAAATAGAGAATGGGGAGCAGAATATTGCTATCACTATCTACTAAGGCAAAACAGAAAGTGCACTCACAGATATGAAGAAATGCCTATAATTTAATATAGATCCCAATTAGAATTTAACTATATACTTAACTCCAACATCAAGATTTTCAACCAAGTTATCTTGTTTTATGATAGTTAGAATCTAGGGCCTTTGTTATCAGTAAATAGTGAGGAATAGAGACAATAAACACTGACTGACTGACTCAATGTATAAGATGTGAATACTAAAACCTCCTTCGGACTTAGCTATGAGATAACAGGCACACCTGCTTCAAAAACTTATTCAAACTGACACTTTGTATATACAGGCAATAATATTTTGAAAAACATCTCAATGAAACTAGCCCAAGCTACAAGAAAATATCTAGTAAATGCAAGAAGGAATGTTTGTCACTAGTGAAGGAGCAAGATGTTGACCAAGTGTGTTGTGACTTTGCTACACAAATCAAATCTAAACATTCTATGAAGATAACTTATTATTATTTTTTTTTTTTTGGACTCATCATTGATGTGAAGGAATAAGCGAAAAAGCTTAAAGTAAATATTGGAAACATGTAAAAACAGTAGACAGATCAGTAAAAATGATAAAAAAACTGATAAATTTTAGTCTCGGCTATAAAGCTGGAGTGTTAGTGCTAAAGATGGCAAACTTGAAGAAAGTACGTCTGGAGCACTAATAAAGTCACCATACTCCAACGGGGACAAACAATAATGGTTTTAAAAAGTACGTTCAACTGGCTGGGTAAAATAGAAAACAAGGGCCCAGTATACAGTCACAGTGAAACTGCAAACGGAAACAAATAAGAGAACAGCTGAAGGGAGTTTTCTGGTACTGTGGCGAAACAGTATGAAACCACGCATATTACGTGTAAAGCTTACAATCGTAACAAAGCATTGTCGAGCGCAGAGACGCGTGGAGCGAAAGTAAGTGTTGGTGTTAGTCTGCTGTGAGCTGCCTGAGAGTTCTGTCGGGAGTGGCTGCTACCGTGGTTTGCTTTAAGTTTGGCTGCTGCGCCTTGCACTACGGTAGAGCAGATGAAAAGGTTGCGCCTAAGTAGACAGTAGCAAGTAGGCTGCACGCCCTTGTATTAAGTTTGGCTGCTGCCATGAATTATTGTCGGAGCAGACGGAACAGTAACTAAATGTTATTTGAAAGTCGCTAAATGAAAGTGCTTCGTGACGGTTGACGAGCTGATAGGAGTTTTGTATAGACTAAGCAAATGAAAGCGTGGTTCAGAACCTGCAGTTTGAAGAGATGAAGTGACGTATCATCTCACCCACGGTCAAAACAAACCGCCAATCAAGAAACAATCAAACTCAATTATTACCCCCACCAAACTCATTATCGCCAACACGTGTGCTATGGTGGACAAGCTCATTAAATCGTCACAGTATACTTAACGAGTCAATTTTAATGAAGCAGGGACTGGTTGGAAATGGATTTGAAAATTAAAATACATGACAAGAAATGGAAAAACCAGAGAATTCGTTCATAAACTTAATAAATAATAAATTTTTGTCTCGCCTACGTAAAAATCTGCATCACCACACACACACACACACAACAAATTAAACAGCACACTGTATGGAAAAATACTGCCCGATTTTTAATATACCTTCAAACACACAAAACACTCGTACACACTACTACTCCGTGCCTTTATGGTGCACTTATGGTGCCAGGCACGGAGGTTCAACTGGAACGAGTGATCTCCATTGCTGGCGAGTCGTAACCAACTAACATTGCTAAAAGTTGCAAGTTAACAGAAACAATGCAAATAAAAAGACAGTTACTATACACTACACTACGCTACACTATGGAAACAAGACTCTACAGTAGACGCACGTGTCACTAAACTACTCAGCTGTCGACTATTCGACTGCTCTACTTAGGCTAAGCTTTGTCTCGTCCACCAGTTTACTAACAGAGTCAGCAAGACTAAAACTGGAAGCTAAAAGGTGAACTGCATTACTGACACTCGGTCTAAACTAACTAATTGTGTGGACGTCCAGTCGCAGACACGGACAATCACTCTAAACTACACTTAGCTTAATTAGTCACACGTTTTAGGTAAATTTTTTAAAGATTTTTGTGAAGAAAATTGTAAAACTCCACATTGTCTATAATTTAAGGCTAGCCTAAATATTGTATATTTACTGTTAACACACATAACAAAAATTTAATCATTAAAGAAACTGGGATGAAATATGGCACACAGAAAATTATTTTAAGTACATTATTTAATACTAAATTACCGAAGATATTCCAAGAAATTCATGGAAGCTGTTTATTATAAAAATCTTAATGATTTGTCACACAGTTCCTCATATATGTTAGATTGAAAGCTAATCATATAAGTAGCTATTTTATCCAGAGATGCAATAAACTTATATTGACATTTAACTGATAATTATGAAACTAAGGAAAATGGAAGTGGCTTCTAGGCAATATAAATAATAAAGGAAAGGGAAATTAACCCACCACATACCAAAGAGAACGCGCTGCGATGATGGGGAACACTTACAATACAAAACATCTCGGCATCTGCCTTCATGAGTGGTAGATAAGTGGGCCATTAGGCTCCGTACGTGTGTACACAACGAACATCACCCAATAACTAACTGGGTAGTGGGGGAAGGGTGGGAGGACGGTTAAAGAGTACGCTATTGATATAGGCAATGTCTGAGATAATATACTGCAGGCGATGGTAAAATAAAAATATGTAGCAGGGGTACAGTACTGACGCCTGCAATATATTATCTCAGAGATATCGATAGCCTACTCCTTACCCATTCCCCCACCCTTCCCCCACTACCCAGTTAGTGTTTGGGTGACATTCGTTGTGTGCACACGTACGGAGCCTAATGGCCCATTTTTCTACCGCCAAAGAAGGCAGATGCCAAAATATTTTGTATTTCGTAGTTGTTTGTCAGCGTAAGTGTTCCCTCTCATCACAGCCGTCCACTTTGGTATGTGGTGTCTTAACTGATAATTAAAAAGAGATGAACAAGAACGCAAAGAAATATGTAAAAAAAAAACCCTAGAAAAAGGAGAAAGGAATACAATAGTAACTATGCCATGAATATCTATGTAGAAGAAATTCTCAAATATGAGAAATTTACAATCAGTAAACTTTCCCATCTCATGGGACTCACTGCAATTCCAAAACCTTAAAATAAAAACATGATGGTAAATGTTATAGAAGAATTAAACAATATCTAAAAATGAACATATAATAACAAAAAATTCAAATTCTCAGTTCCCAAGACAATATTATTGTAACTTATTTTATAATAGTTCTAGATTAGTCACAAAACTTAAGACCAATAAGTCTAATGCTACTATTTACCGATACTTTTAGGGGGGCCTTGAGTCCCCTAGCCCCCCACCCCCACCCCACCCCCCCTGGATCTGCCCCTGACTCCACGTCGCATAACGTGAAAAATATCAAATCTTATTTTATAAAATACTCTCTCTCCTTTTCACAAACACTGACACAGAAAACATTCAGAAATCAATCAGGTATCCTGCATACGTATATTAGGTTAAATACAAGCAAACATAATAACACAAGTATATATACACTGTTCACTACAGATGGAAAATCTCTGGTCTCAACAGTGAGTAGAAACTAGGTTGTAGTTATCAATAACGGCCACAATAAATTTACAACAAATCATTAGAATGCTATTCAGATTTAACGAACAATCTAATGTACACAAGTAATACCTGCACCTGGACTGGAATCATGGATCAAAAATTAACAGTGTCACACTTGAATATTTTCTTGATTTAGTGTGGAAAATAAAAAAAAAACCACATTTGGTTACTTAGACTCGCATGCAAAGGCAGTTGTGTATTCAGAATGCTTAAACATGCATGCAATTAAATGATTAATAATTGTTATCTATACTTTCAGTGATGATACTAAAAAAAAATTAACAAGCTTTCATACAATACAAATAACAAATGACAGGGAAAACTGCCCATCACTCACCTACTTTGGCGAGTACTCATCTCCCTTGACAAGTGGGCCAGGTCTACCAACATGGATTAAGAGTTTAAACCAAAACATTACACGTTCGTGTTTGTCACTCCTCGTATCCTACAACTTAGGTGAGTGATAGGTTATTATTTATAGTGTACACACTCTCTCAACAGTAAAAAAACACTCATAAACAATGTTACTGAAACACAGAATATATTTTTTTAAATGCTTAGAACTAGATTAAAGAAGAGGATGTGACAATTTCAAGTGCATCGGCTCACGCGTAGTATGTCGACTCAAAATCTCAACCTTTATTACTTTTAATTCTGCGCCTCATTTAGGCATAGGCAATCTATGCTGCAGCCTATGAGCTCACAACCCAAAAACAAAAGATTAAATTCAAAACATAGCCTCCAATGAAGTCTTTGTAGGTGTAGAGTCAGATTGTGGTGTGGAAACACGACAGCCCCGTCGACTAACTCCGTCGTCTTCCTCGGCTGCGAAAATACCTGCACTCGTCAGCTGCTGACGGGCACATACCGAGACAGTTCACGTGTCGCACCTCCTGCTCACGGACGACCGACACACATGTTTCACTCGCGAGGAAGACGATGGAGCTAGTCGTCACAATATCGCGTACGGCAGTGCACCCGTAACGACTTCAATGCAGTTATAAGCTGGGGAAGTCACAGTTCTTACATTAATGTCACTCACAATTTATGAATAATTAATTTTTAACATGAACTCAAAGAATTAAAGTAAGTTGTAAAACATTCTATTGAATTACTGCCAAAACATTTATAAAGGTGATTTAGTATCGTCTGAACCTCACAGGCAAGCAGTAACATAGATAAATGGTATTTAACAGATTAGAGTTTGATTCAAGGCCTAATACATGTATTTTGGTATGCCATGGGATCCAGCAAGTTTCTATAATTTTCTCGCTTCTACCGTACTGCAACATCTCCCTTTAGCCCTTTCCCTCCATAAAAAAAACTTCTCCTGATTCATCATCAACAAACCACAAAGTACCACTAAAATAAATCATTTATCATATTTCCAAAAGTATGGCAAATAGATGTAAGAAAAGAAAATTTATTGATTGAAAAAAATTAACAATAATTAAAAAAGGGAGTGGAAGAAATCAGAAAATATACTGAAGCATTAAGACAGCGGAAAAAAGGTATCCAGTATTGAAGATCCATTGAATGTTTCCTTGTTACATGATCCCCACTAATCCAGGAAGATATAACAAAATACCACACTGCATGGCCTGAATGTGGCTTACTGACAAACAGGAATACAGTAAAGCTGTGCAGTTCTACAGTTAAAAGAAGAGAGGAATCAAATCAATATATAGAAAGCAGTATAAAACTGTCTTAACTGGTTAATGTAAAGCTATCTACTAACACAAACCACACACTACAACACTGCATTCATAGACAGCCAAATACAGAGACTACAGCTGCAATGTTCTGCATATGGCTAACTCGTACAATCAGTTTTTTACACGCTTTATATTAGCTTGACTTGTATGTATGTATGAATGTAACAGAATTTTACAACTCCATTTTGATCCACTTCCAGATGTCCGAGCTGGTTGAAATTTGGCACACATATTAAGAACCGGTGATAATACAAGACTTTCATAGCTATATCCTGCTATTGTCATTACATTGACAGTAACAAAAGAAAAATGGTTGAATGTCGTGAAATTTTGCAATTTAATTTTAACCAAATTCCAGATGTCTGAATTGTTTGAAATTTTGCTGATGTATTGATAACTTATTACAATACAATAATTTCATAGCTATATCTTGATATTATCATTACTTTGACAATAAAAACAGAAAAAATTTGCACACGTTTTAAGAACCGTTAACAATACAGCAGTCTCTTAGCAACGTCCTGCTATTCTCGTTACTTTGACCATCTCCAGTTTTCCGGGTGTGATTTACGAGCCTTGGTTGCTGACGACGATCGTCTTCCACTGTCTCCTATCCTGAAAGGTTTCTCTGTCTGCAGTCACTTAACGTGAAGTTGAATAGTGAGTATTCGAAACATTACATCGTACAAGTACTATTATAGAAGAGTAGTCTTCCACATTTACCCTGCTATTGGACCTCTGGCTGAGCTGCCATTTAATTGTATTTAACTCGTGGAAGTAATAATTAAAAATGAAACTACAACACAAAGATAAAGAGAGATTGGCGAAGAAAAGCCAACAGTAGGAAACATACTTTTGAAACTATCTGAACTAAAAAGTTAAAAATAAAATTGTAGTTTAAAAAACTAAAAACACGCTTTTGTCGTAATGTGAACTAAAAGGTTAAAAATAATGTTTAAATATAAAGATTTTGTTTAACAGTGATGGGATGTCCCACAATACAGGATAAATTATTTTTTTTGAATAAGCTTAAAGAATAAAGTCACTGATTACAAAATTAATTTTAATGTAAAAAAAAAAAGTAAACGTGGGGTGCTCTCTACACAACTTTTGAAAATGACTCTACCTTTACAAACAGCGAATGACAAAAAATATAAGACAACTTATATAGCACCCCACGCTTTTTTTTTTTTTTTTTTTTTTTTTTTTTGCATATGGCTAACTCGTACAATCAGTTTTTTTTAAAAAAAAAAAAAAGAAATAACTGGCTATCTGGTTTAATGATGATAGTGAGAATCTTTGGCCCTTGTTGCCTATAAACAGTGAATGACTGAATGTAGCTCATCAACATATAAGAGGCCATTTCCCAATTGTTCAAAGCGTATATCAATAATGCAAATTCTCGAAGCCTTTGATGTTAATTAAACAGCACCCATCTCAAAAACTATCTGAATACATCACTTCCCATGTACAAACAATCATATTTTACAAAACATCTCAACAAAGCTAGTCAGAGCGAATAGAAAATCATTTAATAAATGCAAGGAGGAAAGTCTGCTGCTCCCGAAGGAGCTAAATGCTGAGCAAGTGTTTAGTGAGTGTACTGCGTGAGTGAAAACAGAACGTCCTACAAAGATATCGATTTATCATTCTTGGGCACACACGATTAATATGTAGGTATGAGTGTGCTGGGAAAAGATGTGGCTGCAAACAAGCATTAAGAAATCTTTAGACAGATATAAACATGAAGAGACAGATGGGTAAAAATCATAATTGCATTATGATCTTTAGTTTCTCTGACAAAAGCTGCAGGATTATTATTGATAATGGTAATAATCAAAACATTAATTCACTAGCACCAATACAGTCATAACAACATGAAACAGGGACAAACACTAATGGCATCAGAAGTATTTCCTACAAACCATAACAGGGCAAATAGAAAACGAGTGCCTGGCATGTAACAAAGAGTGGAATAAAGAAGAGAGAACATGTACGACCACGATCACAGGGTAGGCTTCGACAACATTACGATATTGGCTAGGACCTCAGATTTTTGGGATTCAACATAAAAAGAAGCTATTGAAGTTCGATTCGCCGATACATTAAAGGGAGATAGTGGGCTATGGCTTAGTGAGGCGTGGAAAACAGCATCGGTAACTCTCAGCGGAGAACGTGTTTCGTCTGTCCAGCAACCGCCATAGACGGCTCAATATTAGCTTCTGCGGGCCGCAACGGAGAACTTTAGCCACGCCCACTCGCAACCAGGCACCAGGTGCAGGCCTCGGAGAGAGCCGTCGGGCACATGAGTACGTGTGGCACCCGGGCCGTCTCAGTACTCGGCGGTCAGCCGACCGGTAGAAACCTGTCGCCCCACCTGACGAAGACGGCGGAGCTAGTCGTCGAGTGTTTCCACAACTCAGTCCCCCAGTACACCAGTGAAGACTTCGTTGCAATCACACGCCGGGAAAGTCTCCGTTCTTACAAGAGAGAACAGTGTAGAGGAGTTTTGTGGTTTACTGAACAACAGTCCATTTTAATGCTGCAACCACAAAATGGAAATAATTTGAATAGTGATAAAAACGGATGTCAAGAAACGGAGAACTCAAGACAACTGTTTTGTAAACTTGATAAATTTTTGCCATACCTATACACAAAGCTGCAACATACACAAACAACAAATTACACCACATACTGTATAAAAATATACTGCCGGATTTTTAATATACTTTCGGACACAGAAAACACTCATACACACAACTACTCCACGCGTTCATGGTGCACTATTAACCCCAGGTGCGGAGGTTCTACTGGTACAATGTAAATGAAAAGGTATCTACACTGCACTACACTACGCTACAAACAACCCTCAACGGAGACGAGACTCCAAAGTGGAGACACAAGACGCTATTCAACTACTCAGCTGCGCTACTGCGCCACGTCCGAGCCATCCGTTAATTAACAGAGTCTGCAAGACTCAGAAACGAAAACAAACACGTAGACTACGCTAATGGACTCCCAGGCTAAACTAACTAATCGTGTGGACGTCCTGTCTGAGACACGGACAGTCGCACTAAACTACGTCTGTTTACTCCAGTCGCATTCTGCGCAAATTTTTTTTAGCATTTTTGTGAAGAAAACTGCTAAACTCCATATTTTCTATAATTAAAGGCTAGCCTACATGTCTTACATTTACAGTTAACACAATCTAACGATCAAAGACTTTGAAATGAAATACAGCACAGATAAAAGATTTTTAAAATGTTATTAAAATTATCAGGCCTAGACAGAAATTTATGGAAGCTGCTCATCATGAAAGTATTAATAATTCATCAAACAGTTTTTCTCAATTATATGAGATCGAAAACTAATCACCTATAATCAATCTTCATTAGGTAAAGCAAAAGTAAATTTCCAAGACAACAAATTACCTTTTTTTAAAAACTGGAGACAAACATAAATATATATCAATAACATATACACTGGTGGTTAAAAACAGATAAATAAGAGCAGAAATATAAATAAGAGCAGAAAGAAATATGTGCAGAAAAACCTAAATAAAGAAAAGAAAAACGATAGAATATTAAAAGGGTCATAAACAAAATTCTATACAAATATCTCAAATCTGAGTCATTTACACTCACAACAATCTGTGAACTAAACTATGAGGAATGTCGTATATTCGATTGTCTAAAACCTTAAATGATAGCAAATGTTATAAGAGGATTTAACAATGTCTGCAAATGAAAATATATCAACAAAAAAATTTTATACACAGTTTTGAAGAAAGCTAAATGCAAGTAATGTAATTTATTAACTAATAGTGCTACATTAGTCACAAACGTCTAGACAAATTAATCTAAGGCTACTATTTATACAGTCTACAATGCTTTCTTTTGTCTGAGCGATTTTTTAATCTTTTGTGTGGAGAAAATCATGAAACTCCACGTTATTTAAACTAGAGTTCCATAGAAATACAAAATGATCAAACCACATTATACAAAATACTCTCTCTTTCTCTCTCACACACACACAAGAAAACATATAGAGAAACTAATCAAATTCTCTGCATATTTATATTGGGTTAAGAACAACTAAATGCCACAACACAGCTATACACCCAGGGTACAGCTAACAAAACTGGACAACATTATTTATTACTTACAATTAGAATGCACTAAACAAAAATCTAATCTTCACAACTAATATCTGCAACCGCACTGAAATCACGGGTCGACAGAAGAGCTAATATAGTTTCTGGATTTACAGAATCAGACTTGAATTTTTTCCTTCGTTTATTGTGGAGAAAACGTTTAGAAACTCCACGTATTCTTATTTGCTAACATGTACCGATTACACACAGCTATATTCAGCTAAATAATACACCATTATCTACTATCAATCATAAAACACACACTAATACACTCAACACTAAAAAAACACATATAAATCATGTAAGTAAAATGAGACATTAAACAGGACTGGATTGAAACAGAGGAACTGATGGCACAAGATAAACGAACATTAATGTTGCTCATATTTCTTGATTAATTAATCTTTGAAGATACCTCAAAGGTCAATACTAACCATTTCAAAACATTTATCTTAGCACTAGATAGTTTTTGCAAGTAGTAACTGTTTTAATTGTCAGGTGATAATACATTGTAAGACTACACTAATAGATAAGAAGACACAGTACAACACAGCTGATAGCTTTCAACTGTTGTGCTCTACACTACTCTACGACCCTCAGGGTACCACCTGTAGCGCAGCTCTGAGGGCGACTGCTATCAACGTGGTTTTATTGCAAGTACTATAGTCGAGCTGTGTCAGCGTGGACACAACTAAGTACAAAATGCACACAAACACACACAGATATATACAACTCTAAACTAGTGTACAAGTAGACATCAACAACTCAAAACTGCAAAATCGAGGCGTCATATTATGAAAATATTTGACATGATTGAGTGGCTCAGTTTTGAATCTTAACTACTGAAAAATTTTCTTTGACATCAGCTATTATCAGCACACTTTCAAACTGTACTGATGCATGCTGGATACATTTAAAAACACAAAGAAACCAAACAACCTGTTCATAAACTTAACAAAAATCTATTGCTCCTAAGTACGAATCTGTATCAACACACACACACACACACACACACACACACACACACACAAATTTCCACCACATCCTGCAAGAAAATATACTGCTCAATTTTTAATATGCCTTCAAACAACAAAACACTCGTACATACAGCTACTCCATGCCTTTAGGCGCACTTTCCACACCAGGCACTAAGGCCCTATGAGTACAAGTGGATTTTATTGTTGGCGGTCATAACCGACTTATGTAACTGCACAACACTGGCAGAAGTTGCAAGTTAACAGAAACAATGTAAATAAAAAGACAGTTACTATACACTACGCTACACTATGGAAATGAGACTCTACAGAGGACACACAGGGCACCTCTGAACTACTCGGCTATCAGACTATTCAGTGACGACAGCGGCTCTACTCTGGCTGCGCTACATCTCATCCAACAGAGTCTGCGAGACTCAGAACAGGAAGCTAGAAGGTAGACTACGCTAATGGACTCTCAGTCTAAACTAACTAATCAAGTGGACGTCCTGTCGCAGACACGGACATTCACACTAAACTACACGTGTTTCTTCTCGAGTCGTGGTCTGTGCAAGTTTTTTTAAGATTCTTGTGAAGAAAACTGCAAAACTCCACATTTCCTATAACTTAACGCTACTTTAAACGTATTACATTTACAGTTAACACAGAATACTAGTTCTAATCAGTAAAAAATTTGAGATATAATATACTACACATAAAATGATTTTTAAAATGTTATTTTATAGTAAATTTATCAGGCCTAGACAGAAAAATTCATGGAAGCCATTCATTACGAAAATATTACTAATTCGTCACACAGTTTTTCTCATTTATGTTAATCATCAACCATCAACCTTTGTTAAATAAACAAAAAATTAATGAAATTTCTATTACAACAAATTAAAATTTCCTGGAGACACATATGAATTTAGTTTATTAACATTTACACTAATGGTTAAACACAGATAAATTAGAACAGAAAAACATAAAATAAACAAAAGAGAAAAAGAATGAAATATTAAAAGATCCCTGTGTTGAAATATCTCAAATTCCAGTAATTTACACTTAACAGTCTGTGAACATCATATACTCACATGTCTAAAACTTAAATCTAGCCAATAAAATGATAGAAAATGTTATAAATGGATATTATTATGTCTGCAAATGAAAATAAACAAACAAAAAATTTTAATGTACACAGTTCTGAAGAAAGAAAAATGCAACTAATCAGTCAAACTTACAAAGTAATAATCCCAAATTAGTCACAAGACAAATGAATCTAATTCTACTATTTATATTGCCCAAATTTCATTCTTCTATTCCTTATTCTCTTTGGGGAAAAAACTGTTATTAATCTCCACGTAATGTAACCTACAGTTCAATACAAACACAAAATTATCGAAGCACATTATACAAAATACTTTCTTCTGTCGGTGTCTGTAATTACTGAGGTTTAATTCTGACTGACGGCCAAGACTTGTCACGTGGAGACACACTATGCCACACACATATATACAACACTGACTTTACCTCGAAATAAAACAAACGAAACAAGTAATAACTGCAAAATTCAGATGTAATATTATGAAAATATTTAGTATGATTTTTGTGGCTCCATTTTGAATCTAAATTACTGTAATATTTCTTTTGAGATCATCGGCTACTATCTGTACCCAAACTAAAACATACTGAACGCTCCTGGATTGATTTAAGACATATTTGACATGACAAAAAAAAATTAATTTTGATGACAAACAGTTGTCTGAAAACGATATATTTTTAGAGTGACAAAGATCTGGTTAAACTGTATACTAAAGGAAATAGGGAGGAGACATTGCTTAATACAGGTGCAAAAAAAATCACATACTAAGGCACAGAAACAAGACAATGGTTAAGTTTTGAAATTTAAGAGGTTACCTTTTTTTTTAAGTGCTTAATGTCGCTTGACAGCGAGGTGTTTAGAGACGGGAAAGGATGGGGGGCAAGGAATGGGAAGGAATTCGGCCATGGCCTTTTGAAGGAACCATCCCGGCATTTGCCTGGAGTGATTTGGGAAACCATGGAAAACCCAAATCTGGATGGCCAGATAGGAATTCAAACGGCTGTCCTCCCAAATTAGATGTTAAACTCTATCATCGACTGCCAAAATTTCTTCTGTGATAATAGTTTCTGCTACATCCTGCCATTCCCTCCGATAATACTGATAGTTTTAAATTAAATTATATGACAGAGAGAATACAAGCCACAGCAGTAGAGTCTCCAATTAAAAACAGTAACCGATACAAGTCTGTTACAATTTTAGAAACACTGAAATGACAGGAATATCGTGATTATGCTAGTGCTTCACAAAGCAATGATCAGTCTGAAGAAATTAGAAGCAGCACCACAAAAAAAGAGAGTGTTCTGACGTTGTGAAGACAGAGACGGAATTTCACGGCTTGGAGAGAGACGACGCCACAATGTGGTCGTGCAGTCCACCCAACAGATGTCACAACTATTCCTTAATTCAGCAAACAGCAATCTTTCCTTTCAATCCATTGTCCATGTCAGGGAGTAAATATAGAAACAGAATGCAGGTAACAGTGAAAGTCAAATCACTTTTTTAATGATATACAACGTTTACTTATTCAGGCAGATGAAAGAACGGGGCTAGAAGAATACTTTGACAGAATGTGGTCTACTGACAGAAGGGACAGTAATAATGTAGTGGTTTTCTGCAGTTAAAAGAAGAGCAGAAATAAACGAAAATATAGAAAGTGGTGAAGAATATCGCATTCAGAAAAGTGACTACACTGGTTAATATAAAGCCAGTGCTGTCCAAGGCAAAACACACACTACGACTCCGTACGCACGTACAAACGGCAATACCTACAGCGAAACGCGACAATTGCTATAATTCAGCAACAATGCCCATCACGAGTTAGCGCCATTGTTAACTCCTGAAACAAGTAAAAAAATCGTTTTAAAATGGTTGTATGGTAGGAACCCAGGGCCAGTAAACGTGACAAAGGAAACCACACAATACGTTCATAAACTTAGCAAAGTTTCGATGAAGCTATTACAGACTGGTCACAACGGGAGACATGTGAAAAACATGATTAAAGAAACAGACAAACTAGACAACTGGTTAATAAACTTAACAAATTTTGTTACACTGATACACAAATATACACCAACATACACACACAACAAACTACACAGCACACACTATGAAAATACACACTTGTACACACTACGAGCCCATGCCTTTACGGTGTACTTAGTGCAATAATGGTCGAAATGGTAGCGCACCTCTACTAAACTACTCACCTGTCGACTGCTCTACGGTGGCCACACTGTGGCTCCTCAAACAGACTCTACAAGACCCAAAACAGGAAACAACAACAACAACTAATCTACTGAACCATTCCACTGTCTACAGAGGTTACGCTACTCTGCAAGTGCTACAGCGCTGCAGTCGTTTCACATATGCAGACTGTGTTGTACAATGACACCGCAAAATATGAAAATGGAAATGTGAACTCCTCTATTGAACTGTCAGTCTATGTAACTATGTACTAAACAGTCGCACTAAACTACGTGCTAAACCTTTGACTCATTCTGTGCAAATTATTGTTTAATTTTTTGTGAATAAAACCGCAAAACTCCACTTTTTCTATAATTTAAGGTAGTCTACATGTCTTAGATTTACACAAAATAATCATCAAAGAATCTGAGATGAAATATAGCAGAGATAAAATGAGCTTAAATACATAATTTAATTGTGATACCTATACCAATAAATTCACAGAACCTGTTTATTAAAAAATCCTTAGTGAATTGTCACAGTTTTTTTTTTTTTTATTTGAAAACTAATATTTACAATAACCTACCACCAATCTTTGGAAGGCAAATCAAAATTGATTAAATTAATTTAAAATAGATACATGAAAACAGAACATTTTATGGGACTATAACCAGAAGATGCTTTCAACAGAGATATATTTGGGAAGAAGTTAATGACAAGTGGGACACGCCGAGACGAACACTCCAACAGAAGACGCGGTACACTCTGGACAGAGGAGCGCAAAAAGGCGCATTCAAAACGAATGAAGTTCTGGGCACAAAAGAAGATGAAACTCGCTGCCAAATGCACAAAGGCTTAACGTGGTCCTAGTTGGCCCCAACGATTAAATAAATAAATAACAGAAAGAATTGTGCAGAAAAACCTAAAATGAGAAAAAATGAATAGAATATTAACCACACCATCAAGCTCCCTGGAAACTCCAATTCAAGTGATTTACGATCACTGCACAACTACCCTCTTATAAGAGCGCTGAGTGGTCTAAAGCTAAAACATTAAGAGTGTAAAGGGATTTGAAAATGTCTGAAAATGAAAATATGTCATTAACAACAAAAGTCATATGCACAGGTTTTAAGACAATGAAATGCAACTTAATGTATGCTATTAATCAGTAATCCAATATTAGTAGCATAGGTAAATTTAATTTAACGCTAATATTTACAGAATCTTCATAGCATGGCTTTATGTCAGTGATTTTTTAATGTTTTTTTGTGGAGAAAACTTTAAAACTCCACATCATCTAAACTAGAATCAAATACAAAAATATAAATATCAAATCTTATTACATAAAATGCATTATCCCACTCTCTCACACATATATATAAAACATTTTAAGAAGCTGATCAAATACTCTGAATATGTACATTGGGTCCAGTATGAATGAACACAGCCATAAACACAGTTCACCCCAAGACCAAGATCTCTGGTGGCATCCGGGGCACAGCTATTAACACTGGCTAAAAGTTTCTACAACTTTCGATTAGACTTCCACTCAGAATTACGCGAAAATCTAATCGACACAGCTAATATCTGCACCCTGACCGAAATCACGGGTCGACACATGAGCTCGTGTTGAGTGTGAGTTTGCAGAGTCAGACTTGAGTGTTTTTTTAATTTACTGTGGAGAAAACTTGTATAAACTACACATTTTTTACTCGACATTATGCTTACGTGCACTATGACACGTAGGTACATACAACCAAGTAAAAAATAGTTGTCTACTGAGAATTATAATACAGACATACAAATGCGTTCAACACTACAAATAAACATAAAAATATTGTAAGTAAAATAAGACACATCCAGAATACCAGAGAATTTGATTTTTCATCTTCACTAATCATATCAGTTAAGAGAAGTAAAAACTTATAACTATGACAAAAACATTTGTATTCCAGCATTAGGCGAGACTGCATATTCAATGAAAGACATTTCCAAACACACACACACACACACACACACACACACACACACACACACACACAGGTAAATATAGCACTAAGATGTGAAACCCATATAGACAAGAAAATTTTCGAAACAAAAAAGAAAAAAAAATCATACAATAATTTTACAGAGAGACCTTGGAATTGTATCCAACACCTGAAAGATTCTCAAAGCGAGTGGGTCACAGCTAACATTGGGCCTATTACACTATAGCCTGGGTACAACTACAACCGAGGCCTCCACTACTGCGACCAATCCTAACATCACAATTGTGCACATAATCTAGAAATCTCATCAAAACACACACACACACACACACACACACACACACACACTACAAGGCACCGACTGAATTTTAATATACGTACAAACACTCACACACACTGCTGCTCCGTGCTTTTGTGGTGCACTTTCAGTGGCAGGCGCGGAGGTTCTACTTTACAAGTCGTCTTCTTTGCTGCCGGGTCGTAACGAACTAATGTAGCTACACAATGTAAATAAAAAGACAACTACACTACACTACGCTGCAAACAGAGACGAGGCTCCGAAGTGGAAACACGAGACATCACTGAACTACTCGGCTGTCAGCCGTCCCACCGTACGTGTCGCATCCGACAGTCACCGGCGCTCAGAACAGGGAGCCGTCGGCCTAAACTAACTACTCACACGGACGTCCCGTCGTGGACGCCACCAGGGCCACTACCCTGCACACTTACCTTTAATTAAGCACATGTATTGCGTTAATTTTTTTTTAAGATTTTTGTGAAGAAAACTGTAAAACTCCACATTTCCTAGAATTTAAGGCTAGCCTTTATATCTTATATTTAAAGTTAACACATACAACACAACTTTAATCATTAAATAATCTGAGATGTTATATAGCACAGATAAAATTAGTTTTGGTGCATTATTTAATACTAAATTATCAGACCTTGACAAAGAAATTCATGGAAGCTGGTTATTACAAAAATCTTAATGATTTGTCACACAGTATCCTGCATATATGTTAGATTAAAAAATAATGACCAACCATCAATCAATGATAGGTAAAGTAGAAGTTAATGAAATTTTCCTTCCAACATATTACAATTTTCTTTTTATCCAGAAATGCATAATAATTTCGGGTGTACTGAAATTCACTGAGGATTAAAAAGAGAAATAAGAACATAAAAAATTGAAAACCTAGAAAAGAGAAAGGGTTATTAACGGTGCCACAAGTATCACTGTACATGAATTCCTTAAATTTGAGTTATTTACAATCACTACAATATGTTCACCTGAACATTGCCCTACAAAATGAACTCAAATGTTATAAAGCTATTAAAGAATGTGTGGAAATGGAAATATTTTATCAGCAAAAGAATTAACATACAATTCTGAAAATAAAAAACTCAATGTGGCTTATTAACTAATGCTGAACTAGCCACAGATGTCACTATTTACAGAGCGACCTCATGCGCCTTTATTTATTTAATGCAAATACAAAAATATCAAATCTGACTACACAAAATACTTTATCTCTCACATTCACACACAAAACATTTTGAAAAACCAATCAAATACTCTCCACATTTATTACGTTAAACACAAGTAAATACTCTTGACATATTACAGCACACACTAGACTGAGCATATGTAGTCTGTACAATGAGAACAAATCATGTGAATCCCACATCCAGGACGCAGTAATTAGAGCATATATATGTCATTCAAATTGAAGCAAAATGCTAAGTCTCTATTTAATGAAAACAAATCTGTTGAATTCTACTAATATATTCTAATTAACAGAAATAATAAAAAGGAAATTCATCTATTAGTATAATAGACAAGATGTAGCGTGTAGCACATACGTCATGTCACGCGGCGACGTCAAGCTATGACGTTGCGATACGACGTCACGCTTTACGATATTATTTGTGGGAGTGCGCGTTATTTAATATCATTTCCAAGCAACAGTGAATAAATTAACTCACAGAACACTGAAATAAAAGTATGTATTGCGTTAAAATCGATATATCAATCATTAGATGCTTATATTTACGTAATATTCTTTTGATATATTGAAGTATTCCTTAAATTCTTTGTTCATAGATATTGTAAGATAAAAGCTTTGTTTTCGAGCATCAATGCTGATAAAAATTTGGTTAAAGTATTACTTAAGATGGATCAGAACTACAACTGGCATTTGACGCTACGGCAGAAGGCATGAATAATTTAGCTTTTTTTCAAAATAATTTAAACTGTACCCTATTATTGAAATTATTAATTCGTTTGAACCGAAATAGTTGCCCACTCATCTCAAATTGTGCAGCCTACACTACAATTAATAATGTAAGTTAATCAGATTTATTTTAATCTTCTTTGATTTCACTGAGTAATATTACTGAGGCTATTACGTATTTCCGCAATGTGTAACTATGTCAGCTATTCGAACGTTGTAATATCGGTCTGAATCACATTGCAGATTTTTGGTTTTTTACCTTTCTTTTTTGTTGAATGTTTTTGATCAAATTTATGTTGTTGCGTAATGTATCTCATCAATGAATTGTCGTTTTGGTCGGAAAACTGTTGCACACGTTCGTTTTGTGATATTATTGGCTATGGCAAAATAAAAACGAGGCCCAAAGAATTGTGCTATTTGTTTGAAATTTACCACATACGTTCCTATGGTCATACCTTTTAAGAAAAAGTGTACATGAAAGCAAAAGGCAGCTTACGTTAGACGTGAAGCAACATGAAAATTACGAATTAACACAACAAAAAACCGCCAATTCACTTCAAATATTCACGTCAAAGATATCATCAGTACAGCAACAACTGTAAAAACGCTGGCAACGTTTCTTGATAGGATATGAATATATTCCTGTGTTGTATAATTCACTTCTTACAACAACTTATTTTATACTTATGTCGCGATACATGACATCACCACCAATGCACATGCGATTAAAGCTTTCATTTTGTAGTGGCAATATTACCCGAGATTGTGGTTAGGTTGAAATCCAGCATGGACAAAAATAAATAAGGAACCTTATCACAGCAATAGCATGTTGAATTTAGCTATTATCAGTTATTTAAGCAGGTTTCATAAGCACTATGTCACGTTTTGATGTCATGAATCACGATGTAAACTACTCCCGTATGCGGTTAGTTTTAAAATGCAACCTGGACCAGGATAGCAACCGAAACCTTTTGTCATAGCGCCAGGCAATAGGAATTGCATTTATTTTATAACAATTCAATTTATTTCAACAATTGCTAAGAAAGGAATTGCTACAATACTGAAAGAAAAGTACGAATTTTGTTTAAATTCTCATATTGATTATTAGTTGATTTTTTTAGTGATATGATTACTTGGTTTGAATGAAAGAAGTTCCAATTTGTTCGCGATCTATGCAACCTAAACCACAATTGAAACTAATATTACATGACGTAAGAAGTGAAGATTTATTTTTAGCATCCTTCGTTTTCACTGGGGTCATTATTTCAGCCGGATGTAAGCTGTGCCAGGCGTTAATACATCGATCTTCATCATAGACAATAAGAAAGTTGTAAGAAACTGTGAAGATTTTGGATCAAGTTTGTATCGCATGATGCATGACTGGTATAGATGCATGATGACATTGACATGCGATTCGGGGAATGTATAAATTCGCGTGTGAATGAAGCTTTGATTTTCTACCGGCTATATTGGCGAAGATTGTAGTTAGGCTGAAACGCAACCTGGACCAAATTGACAACTGAAACTTTTTGCTACATCACAAGGGACGAGAAATTACAGCACATTGAGCTTTATTTTATAAAATTTCTATTTAGGTTAACAACCAAAAATAAATCAATTGCCAGAACAGTCCGTTAAACCCGTCATTTTCGACGGGTTTTTTGGCTAGTAGTTAATAAAAGAAACTAGGTATCAACAACTTTTCATTTCATACTACATGCCATACATAAGTTGTGATACTATAGATTTTATACTGTGACATTAAATATGGAAGAAATAAGTAAACAGACATAACTATTAAGATAGGAACAAAATAAGGCATCTAATATTGAAGACGAATGATTTTTTTAAATATTAAACAATCCCTACCTATCCAGGAAGATAAAACACAGTTTAAAAAATGCTAGTAGGAAAGTTTGTCATTAGTGAAGGAGCAAAATGTCAAGCATGTGTTTGTCGATATACTACCCTGGTGAAAACTGAACATTCTGCGAAGACGATTTTTCATTTTGGGACACGTCATTACATGAAGGAATTAGCACGCTAAATTGGAAAGGATATGGTTGGCAAGAAGTGTTAAGTAAATTTGAGAAATATGCAAAAACAGGAAACAAATAGGCAGAACTGAGGATCAGATGATAAACTTTAATCTCACTAACAAGAGTCCCAGGATCATTGTTGAGATGGTAATTTTCAAAATAGTTATTCTGAAGCACAAATATAGTCACAACAACATGACACAGGGAAAAAGAAAAATGATTTTAGAACTATTTTTGAATAAATGGTAATATAGCAAACTGGCTGTGTAAAACAGAAAACAAGGATCCGGCATAGAAATAAGCAAGAACACTTCACAGGAATATTCCCCCATACTAAACAACAGTCCATTTTAATGATACAATCACAATTGGAAATGATTTTAAAAGAATACAAAAACAATATTAAGGAAATCAACAAAGCAGACAACCGTTTCATTAACTTGATAATTTTTTGTCACACCTCTGTACAAAACTGTATCAACAGTGATACTCAACAAATTACACCGCACACTGTATAGAAATATACTGTCTGATATTTAATAAACCCTCAAATACACAAAAAAACCCCAAACACTACTACTACTACACACCTTTATAGCACACTATCAGTGCCCAGGTGCAGAGTTTCTACAATTTTAATCCAAACTTCACTGCGAGTGAACTGTAGCCAACTAAAGTAACGACACGAGTGCAGTCGACAGTTAACAGAACAAGGTAAATAAATAGACAGCTACACTACAAACTACAGAAACTCGAGAGACTCGAGTGGAAACAACAAAGATCACTAAACCACTGAACCATTTAACCGTCCACGGATCAGCACAATGGTTACGCTACTCTACTCGCACTACGGCACTCCAATCATTTCAAACAGGAACAATGTACTGAGTAGTAACAACACAAATCCAACAACGAGGACACACGGACGGACAGTGGCACTAAACTTCCCGCTTTGCCTCTTCCGCCACATTCTGAGTGATTTTTTGTTTGTTTTTTTTTTGTGAAGAAAGCTGCAAAGTCCACATTTTCTATAATCTAAGCCTAGCGTTCGTCTTACATTCACGTTTCATACACAGAATAACAAGTCTAATTTTGAAAGAACTTGAGCTGAAACACATTATATTTATGCTGACAAATTCACGGAAGCTGATGATTATGAAGTCCTTAATGGAGGGACACAGTTTCACCCATCTACTGCAGATTGGAAACTAATATTTTGGTGATTCAGAACGAGGACAGTGAGACTAACCACTCGCACACTCACTCCGTCTAAACTCGTAAATGGCAAACTACGAGTCGGGTAAAACGAGATTTCAATATATGATCAATAATGAGTATTAACAGATCAGGCAACAAGTAATCCTCTGAATGGGGAAACAAATTCAGATCAAATAAGATACGGATAGCAATTAAAATAAATAATAAATGGAACAGACCATTGTCATTCTATATATAATTTAAACAAGCTGACAACCTAAACTCATTCTATACACCTACATACTGCACACTGTGTTAAACACCAAACAAATACACGAAAGAATTACCTAAAATGTAATTTTTTGTATAATTATTTCAGCAGTCTAATTAAGACAAATATATTAGTTATGAGAGTTACATTTTCTGAGGTGAAGAGAGATGTCCACCCATACAAGTGCAATCAAAACCAACTACGCCGAATGTCCACGGGTTTAGAAGTGGAACTTCAGGTGTACGAGTGACAAAAATTTTTTTACTGTTCTTTAAATTTATATTAATTCAATGTAATCAAAATCATTTGAACTAATTTTTAAAAATTAACTTATTTAAACATGTTATACAATAAGACAAAATCCTTTAAAGAGCGTAGCAAAGGATTCAAAGTGAGAAAAATATTTCTACCAAAAACAACAACAAAATCATAAATTTAATTGAATTCAAATATTCTGTAGCCATTTTATCGATTAACAGAGTAATTTATTGCAACATATTGTAAAATAACTTTATTTAAATATGCTTTGGAAATATAAGTTCTGATGACGAGAGCTCAGTTCACAATCACCACTTATTTTCTTTATGCTTTGACCATGTTTGAAAGCTATCGGAACTTCATAAAACAAAGGAAATTATTCAGGGGTAAATTTTAAGAACGGTCGCCTGGTTTGGTGGGGAAGGAAATGATTTATCACAGTTACTTACTGCACAACACATACTCCAAGTATATCGACACAAGAACACTTTTTATTGCACAGCTATAAGTTGTTACATTCCGACCACCGAACCATATTTATTATTTTCTTGTACTGAATAGTATACAAGGAACACCCTGAATAATAATTGCCGAAGATTTGCAAGTTCTTAGCGAGTGAGAATTTTCTTTCAATCAACACAAATGAAACAACAAGATATTTCTTTTTCTACATTAGTGAACGACCTACGTAACTAACAGTCTTTAAGAGTACATAAGGCTCATTAGTCACTTAACCGACGCGGTAGACTTTCTCAACAAGCGGTGACACTTTTCTGTTAGGCACAATCTTTTCTTCCCGCGCACTCATTTACTGTAACAGTTCGTGCACCATAACACATACGACTGTCTTTAAATGTACATGAATGTCACTGGGTACTTTACCGACGCGGTAGCCTTCAAAAGGCTTTTCTCAACAGGCGGACACTTTTCAGATCGGTACGATCATTTCTTCCCGCACACACATTTGCGGTAACAACTCGCGCGCTATATCACATACACTCTGCTACTGATACTCCTACTAGATCGTTGAAGTCAATAATCGACTTTACACTCGCTAATCGATCTTTGCATCAAAATTGATAGGTGCGTTAAACTATCGTAATGTGACAATATGTGAGAACACGAGGAAGAAATGTCGCTGGAGACATCGGCCAGATGCTACAATATAGCAGCGTCACTGCTGCTGTCTGCAACATCAGGCATCTGTGTTGGTAGTGATCTGTGTTAGTAGTGATCTCTGTTGGTAGTGATCTGTGTTAGTAGTGATCTGTGTTGGTAGTGATCTCTGTTGGTAGTGATCTGTGTTAGTAGTGATCTCTGTTAGTAGTGATCTCTGTTGGTAGTGATCTGTGTTGGTAGTGATCTCTGTTGGTAGTGATCTGTGTTAGTAGTGATCTCTGTTGGTAGTGATCTCTATTAGTAGTGATCTGTGTTAGTAGTGATCTCTGTTGGTAGTGATCTCTGTTAGTAGTGATCTCTGTTAGTAGTGATCTGTGTTAGTAGTGATCTCTGTTGGTAGTGATCTCTGTTAGTAGTGATCTGTGTTGGTAGTGATCTGTGTTAGTAGTGATCTCTGTTAGTAGTGTCGCGAACATTGTCTGACTACAGCAGTGATGACAAGGATCACTTGAACATCAAACATAGAATATGTCGTAAAAAAAAAAAATTTATGCCATGGTATGGGGTATGCGGTATGCGCTTTTGAATAGTACTGTGCAAAGCATTTAAGAATTACATGCAGCTTACGCAAACTTGTACCATTTTGTTTTAATGGCCCAGAGACAAAGTTATGGGTTGCCACTCAAAGTTGAAATAACGCAGTATAAAACAGACAACGGCTACTCAGCTTCGAGCCGCTGTGAGGGCGTATGCTAGGCTGAGCGTAATGAGGACACAACAAACTATTATACACACATATGTGACCTCTTGTCGAAACACAAATCAAACACAATTCGTAACTACAGAATTTATACATCATATTACGCAAATATTTGGTACGATTGTGCAGTTCTGTTTTGAATCTTCTGTAAGATTTCGTTTGAGATCGTGATTGTCTGCACCCTTCCTGAAGCTGCATCGACGCCTCCCGGAGTAATTTATCTTTGCCGTGACAAACATTTCTAATTTTGACGACAATCAGCTTTGGATGTGTGGTGTGATAAACGGCTTGTTAATACTGAACAAAATAAGTAAACAAAGCAGACCACCGGTTATCACCAGAGGTCTCAAATGTGAAATCGGTAGATCTACCCACAAATATCGGTATATTTGTACCCAAAATTGATATATAAAAAAAATACAACCCAAATAACCACATTTTACTGGGGAAGATGTTCTGTCGAAGAATTTCTATCAGTTAGAGACCAATTTTACTATGACGCTTGGAACTTCGAGACTTGCTACCAACTTGACGACAAATTAGTCATCCAAAGTCAGAAAGAAAATTTTGGTTTCAACTTTAATTCAAAGAGGGGCTTGATTTTCATATTACCGTCAGAAGACGGCAGTACGCTTTTTTTTTTATTATTATTGTTAAAGTATAAAATACAAGTTACTTAAGTTTATTTAAAACTTCATTACATTATTTTAATCTTCTTTATCTTTGTAAAATAATAGGGAAATTAAAGGATTATATTATAAATATAAAACTAATACTAGATTTTTCAATAAAAATTTCATATCATGAATAAGCACTAGTCAATACTAGTAAAACATAATCAAAATAACAAAAACAACAGACTTAGTAATTTGCAATTCATTAAGTTATTTAACATAAAGACCTTAATCTCAGTCAGACAGAAACACAAAAAGGTAGTTCCCCTGGTTAGGGAGCACGCATAAACCACGTAGCTCCATTTTGGCCTCTTGTGAACCCCTCCTACCCCCACCCCACATAGCACTACATGCCTTTTGCCTCTACCCCCCCCCCCTCTTCTCCACGTAGCATGTAGCTTTTTTCCCCAGTTGATTCCAGAAGACATTTTGTACCGTTTTCTCTTGCCAGACTATCGTAAATTACATACGGAGGTAATTAACTGAGTAAAATAAATATTCACATGCTGTTGTGTGTTCTGTTCCTCATTTTAACTGTGACAAATAATACGAATGGAAAGCTACGTGGCCTGGCTCAGAACCCCCCCCCCCCCCCCCCCCCACGCAGCCCAGCGTTGCTTACCTGCCAACCCCTTCCCCCTAGACCGAGCCACGTAGTTTACGGACGCTCATTTATCACAGATCCGGGAAGATGCCACAGTAATAAGAAAATTTAGATCCTCAAATCTTTCATCAACAAAAATTTCAATATTTGTTTGTATCCATTCTTGCTGTTACAGTTTGTCGCTACCTGTGATAGTGCTGTTCGTTCCTGCCTCTTCCGTTATTGGCATCTTCTCGTTGGAAACTTTTATTGTCAATCAAAACCGACAAAAATTTAGAAATACTTTGTCACACTATCAGTACAAAACAAACATGTACAGAAAGTTTAAAGATCAGAAATATGCATTGAAAATTTATAATGAAAACCAAAACTAATATAAAGCTCCAGTAAAATGCATAACAACTACTGACAAATCCTATCAAGTCAAAAATAAAACAGAAAACATTAAAAACTAAAAACTATATCTGTTTTACATTCCACTATTATGTGATCACATATAACAGTTAAAAATCAAGATCAAAAACATTTTTAAAATAAAAAAAATTGTTTCTAGCAAATGAAGCCATGAAACAGTATGTCAGTTTTATTATAAAAAAATAATTAACTGAACAAACTTATATGAATGACATGCATGCAACAGCCAAACGTGCAAATGTAGGTTTTCTTTATCAATACTTGACTAAAAAAAGGAACATTAAGGAAAACAACCCATCACTTGGAACTGATAAAAGTAGAAATTCCAGGAAGAACACAACAATGTGAACAAATATTACAATATTGTGGGAAGAGCCTTAGTCATGTAGAACACAACACGTATCGCAAGGGGAAAGGTGTGTATATCCAGATTTGAGTACTTGGGTAAGAAGTAAATAACGTACTATTTAAGAATTTCTCACGTTTTTACAGAAATATCCATAAATATCAAATCAAGAATTACGCACTATTGTAATTTTCAGAACAATTCTTTTTTTTGACTGTACCAGATACATCCTGTCTCTTCCAGAGACAAATTACTCACAGGAAAGGAATTTATTAGTTAATTGGTAGTTTTGCAACTACGGGAAATACCACAGACTAAGAGATATATCTTAGCAATTCTCAGAATAATACACATTCTGACACAAACAAAGGTTTACATCCTCGATAAGAAGAATCATCCATACCTTCATTACACACAGATTACTTAGAACTAATCTGCTGCCAGAGGCTGTACTGCAGGCACAAAGAAATGAGAAACATCACTTTAACAATTATAGTATTATACTGCGCTACCCAAAAAATGATACTTAGAACACACCAAGAGGTCTTCATTTCATATTTACAGAATTATCAAAAGTCGATCACCATTCTCATTGGTGCTAATATACCAGCATGTATACGTTATCACGGGTTTTCCAGCGAATCTGCTGTTGACGATTTCTTGGGCATATCTCGATCAGTTGGTTGTTGTTAGATGATTTTTTTAGCATAATATTTCATCATCATCAACCGATTGAACAGGCTGCATGCCTGAGAAATCTTCAAATACCAGTATGTATGAATAAAATTATCTCAGTTGTGAAAAAAAAAACCATTAAAGCAGATTTCAAAATGTGAGTTAACAGATAAGAAACCTTAATATGAATAACATCAACTTATTAAACTTATTAAATAGCAGTCAGAGTTAGAAAGCTTTGCAGCAGGCTTTAATAACCAGCGGATGGATTTCCACCAACACTGACCCAAAACTTCCCTCTGCCAACATATAATATGCATGAGAGACATACAATAAAATTCAACCTGCTCAAAAACATTTAGTAACATGATATAACATCCAATTTGAGATAAATAGTACTATATTTAAACATCAACACGTTTCAAAATACAGAATTATTTGTAGAAAAAAGCAAATGCATTTCAGTGCTTCTTAATGATTAGAGGAGAAGAAGAGAAAGGTCTGGCTGCTTGGGGCCAGGAGCCATATTGTCTCACGAGCATTGAAAAACTACACAAGTTGGGAATAATTGGGGAGTTAAAGTAGGCACAGCCAGTAGGTATACAATTCCCATATTCAGATTTTGCTTCCCAACAGGTTTAGGCCGACATATGCTGCTATTTATTATTTTCAACCCTTGTGCATCTCCACCGTAGTCATTTAACACAAACACAATATACGTGATAAGAAAGTAAGAGAAGTTACTCGCACGTTTTCAGACTCGGTGATACAAACACCGAAAGTCATAAACCCCCATCACATGCTCGTGATGCGATGCAGTCCCAACTTGGTGCAGCAAATTCTTTGACCTCTTTTACTGTCGGACAGTATAATTGCAGTTCCAATGGCAAACTGCATCGCTCAATTTTGTTATTAATATGTTTCTGTAAAACCCACACGCAAAACGGAAAAAATTTAAAAAAGATGTTTCAATATCCAATAATGCTGCCACTTACATAGTGGCACTGTAGCCATGGCTGAAATACACATTTAATTAATGCCCTTTTAATACATTTACTTGGCACAACATTCAACAATACTAATATATTATTAGATTATTTGGAGTAAAACAAAAGACAAATTTTACCACAGGATATAAACTCTCTCATCAGTACAAAGTACAGCTATACTGGAAAAAGTGAATATATTTCTAATTACATTTAATCATCTTATTAATTAATAACTGGCACATGGCCCCAATCCACCAAATACAAATTGGGCCAAATATATTCTGATTCATCGAAGAAAAAAATAAGTCTCACTTATGATGAAAACTGGAATGTGCAAATTCACAAATCGGACAGCATAATTTCACACGATATTCTGAGAAATGATTTTACTAGTAGATTGCACGCTAATCCTAGGGTTAACATCGAGATTGCCGTAACCAGTTTCTCTAAGTCACAAAGAGGAGTAAAAACAGAAACCAGGCAACACAGTGTGGGTCTGTTATGTTGATTGTATATCTGTCTTTCAGCTAGAGTGAATCTCAAGAGTCCATCTCAAATAGTTATCTTTACGCGCAAAAACAGAACGGCGGTAAAGTCAACAAAAGTTACAGGAAAAAGGCATGAATATTAATAATTTATAGCACACGTCTTTAATAACAGGATTCAGGATGTGGAATAATTCGATGAAGAAGATATGATTATAGTAAAATGGATGAAAGTGTCCTTAAATAAGAAAACAAATTTCAAGCGGCTACAAACACGGTGATTCTGTACAGCGATTCACATCTCTGTGGGGGGCGTGCAGGGGTAGTAGTCCACCGGCCACCCCCACCGACCGCCTCCGAGGACGCGGCGGCCGACATACGCGTCCTAGTGGAGAGGCGTCCCGTGGCCCACGGCATGAACGTCTTCCACCGTCTGTCAGCCACTGAAACAGTGTGGCAAATTCTCAACACAGACAACCGTTGCAATCATCAGAACAAACAACACGTCATTTACTGACAGTCATTTAGTGTTTTGCTTCTCCACGTTAGGTCACAATTGTTTAAACACACCTGCTACCAATTTACAGAAATATATCTCGTCAATCAGATAGCCAAGTTAAGCAGAAAATACTGTTACATTTGTCTAGTACCTGTTTCTGTTTATTATTCAAAATGATATTGCATTGCCAACTTTATTATTTACTCGCTTTGTAATACCTCTCACCATCTTACTCTGAACCTAAAGCCCGGGATACAATATGACGATAAACTCGATTAGGTATGTCATATTGGAGGGGGATGAAAGTTATGGATTTATTGGTAAACGTGGTTATGAGATGTGAAGCGAGGGAATTGGGTTTAAAAATCTAGGTCAGACCACTGCTCTGGTATGGTGGTGTAGTATGGGACCCACATTATGGGAATCAAACACAGGAGTTCGAGGGGGTGCAGAGGAGGGCTGGTAGATTTGTCTGAGGAAATTATTGCATGACAGTCAGTAAGTGATAAGATAAAGGAGCTGGGTTGGGAGTCATTGCAGGGTGAAGAGAGTGCTGGGAATGCACAGGGCATATGTTGGTGATGGGTTGAATTAGGAAAACCATCACCACAAGCTGGCACTCGATTTCAGTCAGAAGGGAGGGGGAATGTATTCACCTATAGATAATGGAGTGAGGGACTGGAAATTAATTATTGACCGTATGGTTTAACTCAAACAGTAAAATTTTTCAAATAAAAATTGCCTAATGCAAAATCTTGTGTGTGAGAATAGTGTCATAGGGCAAATGCTCCACAACAATAAAATACTAATAATAACAACAATAAATAGGTTTTTCCACACTTCCTACGTATCACCGCATCCTGGTACTGAATGCCGACTGTTCGGTTGATTTGCTACATCTTTCTAAGGTGGAACTAAACTGAGATGTATTTAATACTGTAAATGATTGGCTGTGATAGTGGTGGTTTACTTTGAGGGCGTTTTATAATATTAAATATCAAGTGGGCAGATTATTTTCTCTGTAGGATTATATAAAATTAGTCAGTTTGACACCAGGCGAGTTTAAGTGAAGCAGAATCACCAACTGTGTTGATTAGTAGTCAGTAATGGCAAACATTACTCTTAACAAATAGGTAACAGTACGTTGTTCTTACCTTAGGGACACATTACTCACATCATACGCATTCACACCTGAAACAACTGGGTAGCTTACTCTAATGAATTGTAAACACCAAAATGGATCGAATGAGAGTATTTATTCATTAGATGCCAAAAATATACACGTCTGCATATCCGACGAAGTTATGACGGGAGGATTAACACGTGCAGTAGGCCCGCAGGTTTGCCAACACGGTGTTGAACAATACTTGAACTATGTCTTCTTCAGATGTTAGATATTCACTTAACTACAGCACGACTTGGAAACAATGATAACTATCAGGCTGTGAACTTAACCTAGGCTTACCAGACGTCCCCGTTTGTCAGGGACAGTCCCCGTCTTTAGCTCTCTGTCCCCGGACAGATTTCGTCTCCGCATTGTCCCCGGATTTATACTGTTGTCCTCAGAATTTTTTGTTAATCAATCGAGAGTTGTTTAAAAGCCCTGACTTGCTAATGCAATCGTTTAAAGCAAGAGATGTGAAGCGCACTTCTTTCCTTGTATGTGCCTAGGAATAAAAGAAAATTACAAGGATACTGTGTCTTCGACACAACAGCTTTGGAAAAACAATTCTCCTTGCTGTGTGCAACATGGCTGTCTGTGATCCTCATTTAAAATACAAAATATAAACAATATGTGGCTTTTAAGTTAACCCGACCTTTAATCATATAACTTATAAAAGTACAACAAGTAATTGGGACAAATGCTGAAAGCATCCCTGGATTTGGAGAAAAAATTCTGGTAACCCCTAACTAAACCCATTAGAACCAAACAAACATTACGAAGTATTGATGCAAGGGACTCGAAGCTATAAGTAGGAATTTACGAATGCATGATAATTCTGGAATTAAAGATGAAGCTATGGAACAGAATGAACTACTAATATTACACACACGTAGCAGCAGGCCGACTCTGAATCCCTGTCTCAGTGCACCGAGTCCGTCAAGTGAGCGAGGCAAGATGGCGTCCGCCTGTAAATAGTCTCGACTTACTGACACTAGCTCGGACACTGCTCCGTGACACGCGTGCGGAATTTACGACTCGACATTCGACGCCGCTTCGTCCGTTCGCTTAACTGGACCAAGTTTCTCGAATGTTCGCGGATGAATCTTATGACATTCCTACTCAAACCCATAATAATATTTGGGCCTTATAATTGGCACTATTAAAGATAACTTTATTAGTCCATGCAAATCACATTCTGCCTTAGAAGAAAGCTGAATCAGATTGGCCAAAGCATCAAAATTCAATATCAGAACACAGTGGTACACAGGATGCATGGAAATTATTTATCCCAGCCACAGAAGCCTTCGGTTGCAATAAATAGATTGTTCCGTCACTTACTTTCCTGACAGACACTTGCCGTGTTCCTTGTTCCTCTGGTTGTTCGCTGGTACACTGCTGAAGACCGGAGCTCTGCAACACTGCGACTTCGTACGCGGGCACGTAGAATTTAATTGCCAAAATTGGATATAGAAAACTGTTAGTAAAGTAAGATTTGTCCCAAACAACACCGAGTCGGCATAATATGACAGGAAAGCCATCACTATATCATTCTACCGTCAAACCTGTCTCTTGAAGAGAATCAATTTCCAACATATTTAAAAACAGAAAAACAAACGAAGTTGCGGGATGTGTGTGTGTGGAGGGGAGGGCGTTTTAACTGGGGGAAGCTTTATTTCAGCTTCGTCTTTTCTTCTTTCTTCAGCACGATCATCCGATTCTTGGGTTCTAATAACTTTAGCTGCTCGTGCTCTGCTATAGCTATACCGAAGGCCAGTTTACGCCCGCAAGGCACGTCAAAAAAAGAAGGCAAAATAAAGATGGCAGAAACTTTTAGGCAGACACAAAGTAATAGTACAGAGCACAGCAAATCGACACTAAATAATAAGTTTTGTCTCTAAACGAAATTTATTAACAAAGAAGCGCAAGAAGCGCAGCTTGAGCAACCAACATAACATTGCAGACTAACACACGCATCCGTATGTCTGTCACCATTTCATGACTAAAACTGTTATTCATACCAAAAAAAAAAAAATGTCCTGCGTCCTTCCTGCATATTTCCTTACCAAATTCCATCAATATCAGTACAGCCATTTAGTTGGAAAAAAATTACAAAAAGACAGACTTACTTCTGTATTTATAATATTATTGGTGCAGATCACACACACATACACACACACACACACACACACACACACACACACACACTGACTGTGAAAGAAACAACATCCGAGTGATCAATATAGCATACACCTGCAGTATTGTAAGACAACATATGACTTACCACGCACTGAACCCCTAAATTTGTGGTATCTACAGTTCATCACGGAATCCGAACAACTGACCGTCCAGGCGAGGCTCGTACGATCAAAAACAATTATTAAAAATCTTTGCTTCCACCAGGATTTGAACCAGAGACCACGCTCTAAACATTAGTTAGCAAGTGCATCAACTGCTGAACTACCAGCCTGTTATACGGGAAAGTACTACACGCACGTGTCCTACGTGTCTATCGCCATTCAGTAATTTTTGAAATTATATGACAATGTGTATTATTTATACAGAAAAAAGTATCCTAATTCCAAAGGGCATCTCCTTGTCAAATTTTGTCACGATCGGATTAGCCGTTTAGTCCAAGCAATGTAACAAAGACACAGAGTAACTTTCACGTTAATAATATTAGTATAGAAGACGTCTGCGTACAATCATCAGTACACATCTGCAAAATACTCCTCGAGAGTTCCCTAGACCCAAATCTGGAAACACGATATGGCATAACGGCAACAGTTCCTTGAAAGTATATATAATATTTATTCACAACAAATTAGGTACTTTGTACTCCATCTTGATGGTCAGTTATCACCAGAGATTGTTTTGATTGCCACGGTGAGGTTGAGAGAAAACTATGGAAAACTCGGATCACGATGGCCGGAGGGGTTTATAGATACCTACTCCTATCAGAATCTAAGTCCTCCTTTCTATTCCACTCCCTAATCACCCATGGGGGAAAAATATATAGAAATGAGTTTGTTCTGGCCCTGATTTCTCTTATCTTATTTTTTCTGTCATTTCTAGATACAAACGTAGCTGGAAATAATGTGTGTTTCCTCTCATCCTGAAACAGGTCAGTCGTGAATTTTTCAATTAGCTTCTGTCGAGAGCAACGCCTTCGGTGTTCTGTAAGGTATCCCTCGTTCTATTTTTCATATTTCGTTAGAATCCGGTCAAGTTTAAGGTTAGTTGGAGTACACGATACCACACGTAAAATCAAGTTAACAGCACTTCGGGTATAATAAAGTGAATAAATAACACATACACAGCATAAATAAACTATAAATTGCCATAAAGACATGATAGTTCAGCAGGAAATAGGTTATTTCACATAGGAGTAAATTTTTAATAACAGATACTAACGTTGGTTGGCGAGATGTTTTGAGCAGATTTAAACGAAGTAAATGTTAAATAATTGCAAATAGAATGCATAAATAAACCTTTTATCATGTTTAATACACATTATTTCAGAGATAAATAAGTAATTTCAGTAAAGGAAAAATCTAACTCATAAATTTTGGCATATTCCAGTTTTAGTATTCCTGAAGAGATTTCAGTACAGTAAAGACAATAAAGAACCTATATTACACAGGCCTAAACTCACTATAACCATAACTTCAGAAATAAATATAGTTTAGTAGGATTTTTAAAGAAATAAACTGGATGATAAAATAACAGTCTGAAGCAGAAATGAAAATAATTCATTGTAATGAAACTTGACCATCTTAAAGCTCCAAAAACAGCAATAATAATCCCTGAGACAGCCTAGTAGATAAATTAACAGGTTTCTGATAGTTTTAAAGCATCTAATAACCACAAGAAGTAATTATATTGGATTTTTAATACTCATTTTGCTTAAACAGTTCACATACATAATTTTGGTCTTTTAAGTAGTTTCAGGATTTTAAAAGTAGAAAAACAAGCAGTAAATAAAATAATCTTTCAATTTTAATAGGTTTTGAATAGTTTCAGTCGGTAGAATATGAAATATCAGTGAGTAAATAGACGCCGGTAAATCGATCAATTTGGTCAACTTTTCGGAATTAATTCCAGCACTTTAAAGCCATTTCAAGAGCGCTAAGGACATGTAAATACCAGCTAACACACATAATTAACTTTCTAAACACATTTTAAGACATTTCACTAACCTGTTGAATGTTAATCCGATCATGAAATAATTTGTTACAGACACTGCACACATAAAATGCTTCTACACTGATTTTAAACATTGCCACGCGATATAAAGTAGCTAATAAATTAAAATAGCCATAGAGAGAATCAAATTCATCTAAATCAGATAATTTCCAACCTTCTGAGTATTTTTAAACATAATATGAACACGTAAAAATTGAACACCCAACTTGAGCATTTTATTATTCAAAAGCCTACTTGAATTCCGGGTTATAAAATAGTTTGCCGGGACAATCAATTCCTTTAGCTTCACACATATTAATTCCTCGCAATTTGAAGCCATAGTACCGATGTTATGATTTTCCTAAAAACACTCGACATAAAATCCACGTGTAAATCACTAAATAATTTATTGTGTCTCTGATAGAACAGCTACAGAGATAAGATAAACTTTAAAATGTGCAGGTAAATTCAGGCTACACCTTGATAATTTTTCCGGCTCGATAATCCATAAAACTTCAGAGTTATTCCATGAAAACTAAATAGTAGCCACAACCGATTGTTAGGAATTAACGGTTTTACCATAACTTAACTGACTTAAACAAAGTAGATATTTCGGAAGAACCTAAAATCGAGAATAATATTTTAAGCTTACTTTCGCGTTAATAAGAACAACCAATTTTAAAAATAACAAAACTTCGACTAAAGCCGTAAGACTTGGGAAAATCAACCATATCGACAAGTTTTTGGAGAGACAAAATTAACATAATATTCAGACACTAAACACTTCATCTAGTAACACACATCACTTTTTACCATTTCCTTGCTGAGATTAACTTAGTATTAAGAAAGTTATTAGATCAAACAGTAGGGTATGTTTAAGAGCGCGGAGGTACACTGTAGAAATACGTCATCACATGAGCAACTCCTATATAAGAAAGCGGGAAGAAGACACCGGGGAGCCGATAGATCAGTCTAGATGTTGAAGTGCATGTGAACGCACGTTCGGGTTTCGCGCGGAGTGGTCAGGGCAAGATGGAACATCATGGCGGCTAGTAGTGCGCATGTCTGAGGAAAGGACGCGTAGTGGCGGACATTTTGAAAATTTGGATGGACATGTGAATTTCGAACTTTTGTTTTGTTTCAACTGGGGGAGAAGCGGTTTAATGCTCTTGATCTCAACTTGTAATCTTTGGTGACGATAATATCCGATTGCTTTGCTAACTGTACCATGACAATATTTGTTTGAAGAATTTTGGAAAATATAACTTAGTCATTTTGACTCTTGATTTTCATTTTATACTTTACTACCCTTCTTGTGGTGGGTTTAAAACTACAAGTGGCGACTGTGGTCTTATTTATCAGTTAGCATAAAAGGTTTTAACACGGTTACAGAACTTTCTTTTGGACTCAGAATATTTTGGACAACATCTGGTTCAGGTGATCATAGTCGATACCATCCCCCAGTATTCGACTAGTCCCTGACAGTTCCAGGTCTTCCCCACCTAACTCCTTCAACATCGCGCTTACGCTTTCCCTCCAACTATATACCAGTCATTTTTCTTTGGACCTTCTCCAGTGCCGCCATTAACCCCTTATGATGGGGACCCCATACAGAACAACAGTATTCTAAGTGAGGGCGCACCAGACCTTTATATGCAATTGATTTAACTTCCAGTGTACATTGTTTCAAATTATGACCTACAAATCGGAGCATGTAATTTGTGTTCCCAATTATTTTCTCAATATGTTTATTCCACAACAAATTATTATCAATTATACCCCCAGGTAATTAGTAGAATCTGCCATTCTAAGGACAGTACCATTAATTTGTATATTCAGAGCTAAATGGTATCACTTTTTTACTTATTTGCATGACTTGGCATTTTCTAGCGTTTAACTCCAGCAGCCAGTGTATGCACCAAGTGATTGTTTTCATAACATCGGCTTTTAACAAAGTGCAGTTGTTCTGAGTTTTTATTTCACGACAAATAATTCCACCATTGGCAAATAATTTTTTCATCCCCCTTATTATGTCACACAAATCATGAATGTATATGAGAAACAACAGAGGCCCTATCACGCTTCCCTGGGGAACCCCGGACCTCACTTCAGTCGGTGATGAACACTACCCTTCGAGAACTACACTCTACGTTCTACCCTTTTAAAAAGTTTGCAGCCCAGTCGCATATTTGCCTAGATATGCCATAACTATGAAGTTTTGTGAGTAACCTTGTGTGAGGTACAGTATCGAAGGATTTTAAAAAATATTTTTTTTTTACTTATGGCTTTACGCCTCGTCAACATTGAGATCATTAGAGGCGAGATGGGACTGGGGACAAAGAACGGGGAGGAACTCAGCCATGGCCTTTTGAAGGAAGCATCCCAGCATTTGCCTGGAGTGATTTGGGGAAACCATGAAAAACCCAAATCTGGATGCCCAGACGGGGATTCGAACCCGCATCCTCCCGAAAGCGAGACCAGAGCATTAACCACTCACTCACCACGCTTGGTTTTTAAAAACTAATAGAACTAAGTCAACCTGGGTTCTTTATCTAGAACCTGGCACAAGTCGTGAATTCAAAGTGCAAGTTGTGTTTCGCAGTGTCGGCCATTTCTGAATCCATGTTGAGTTGGGTTTAAAAGCTCACCTTCATCCATAAACATAGATGATATGTTCTAAAATCCTACAAAATATTAAAATTATCGAAATCGGTCAGCAATTTTAAGGATCACCAACATTCTCACTTTTAAATTCTGCGCTTATTATGGCATTCTTCCATTAAGCTGGTATGTTTCCTTGAACCAAGAAGGCAGTATATAATTTTATCAAATACAACACAATTTCCTTTGCATTGCTAGAGTAGAATCTAGTGGGAATATCGTCTGGTCCAAGAGCCTTATTGGTTTTTACATGCCTAAGCAGTTTTGTTATTCTATCAACCTCAAGAATGAGATCATTTATAATTTTGTTGGTATGCTTATTAAATACCAGGATCTCCTCTATATTTTCTGTTGAGAAGGGTTATTAAAGATATTATTCAAAATTTCTGCTTTCTCTAAGCTGTATTCTGATAATTCCCCATTTTCCTTCATTAGTGATGGCATAGTCTATTATTACTTTGATATGTTACCAGATTTTTTTTTATTAGTAATTAGTCCTTGCAATAAATTCCCAACTTGGAATTCTTTAACAGCTTCACGCATTGCCTTACGTACTTCCACATGCAGCTCGACTAATTTAAGGTAATGAGACGAGTCCTCCGATTTCTTTACTGTGGCATGTAAAGGCCTTAGCCTCCTGAGCACACGTTTCACTTCCCGATTGAACCACGGAAAGTTCTTACTAACCTGATAAATTTCTTAGGAAAGGAACAAATATACATAAACTGGTCCATATTATTTCTTTTAAATTAAACCAAATTTCCTCAACATTTTATCTAGCATCTACATTTCAAAATTTTTCGCCAAGTGATCAACCATACCCACATCGTTTGCCTTATCGAAGCAATATACGAGTTTGTCTGTCATGCTTCAAATAGATTTTAAAGTTTCCACAACTGCCTTGTGATCGCTTATAACCTCTTCTATACAAACTGTATATACAATATTCTGATTGCTTGTATGAAAAAGCTCCAGAATGGACAAAGTATCTTTGTCGCCCCACGTTGGCTCTTCAACCAGTTCAACAGAATTTTCCGTGAATGATTCTAGGAACGTTTCGGTTATTAAACTGTCCGTTCCACCTAATCTGAATGAACATGTGTCCCACTTAACTGAAGGTATATTAAAATCGACTCAAATGATGAATGTATGTCCCTGAAATTTTTTAACCATGTTGTCCACAATGGCAGGTCTAAATATTAGCAGCATGAACCTAGATATTTCTATAATCTTGATGTAACATAGTCACTGCAAGTTAGCAGCAAAAAATATAATATTACAACCAAGTGATGTGTCAAATTCATCACACACTTATCAAGTGTTTTGCTGACCAATCATTTTCTTTTTAAAATACATCTGGATTCAAAACCACCAATGCTACATTTCAAAGCATGCCACTCAACATTAAATTTACCTAAACACCCATCTTCCCCCTTTCCTGCACCAACCTACAATTGGCATCAAAAAAATTTCAACTTAAATTCTTTTAACATTTTTGGTAAATTATTCACCATTTCCCTTATTCCAATTCTTGACATCATTACCCATAAAAGAGAATCTTCGTACTCCTTTGTGCGTGAAATCGAGTGCCAGCTTGTGGTCATGGTCATCTTTTCCCACCCGTGCATTACTTTTAATTCTTACACCAATATTTTTCCATGCCTGGTCAACATGTGCCTTGTACACTCCCATGGTCCTCATCACCCTCCTCATCTTCCAGTGAGTCCAATTCCAGCTTTTTCTCACATCTGTTACCGACTGTGTTCTACAGTAATTTCCAGAAACAAATCTAGCAGCCCATTTCTGCACCCTCTCCAACTCCTGTATTTGATACCCATAATGTGGGTCCCATACTACACCACCATATTCAAGCAATGGTCCGACCAAAGTTTTGCAACCCAATTCCTTTATTTTTCTCGTACATTCCCTCATCACTCTTTCCAGAAAGTGCAGGATTTTGAAACCTTTTCCTACCACCTGTCCAATGTGTGCTGCCCAGTTGAGCATGCTAACAAATGTAATGCCAAGATATTTACATTTCAAGTCTTCAGCAAGCAATTCTTTCCCCACCTTATAATCATAATTAACCATTCGTTTTTTATTTGTGTATCTAATAAGCTGACTCTTCTTTGTATTTATCTTCATCATCTGTAATTATTTTGTCTGGTCCAGACACTACAACCTAATCACAACTGCAGCCAATTTTAAGACTGGAAAAGTTCACACATTTCCATTTTTAATGGTTATTTGTGCTTCAATAATATGAGATCATTTGTAGCAATAATAATAACAAATAATATTATCACGACGTGGTCTTAGCAAACTTGTGACAGTTTCTTGGCACTTACACAGTTTGTCCATCCCTGCTGCGTAACGTATCCATGTAATCTCATTTAGAGATCCTCACAGTGGAAGGCCTGAGACAGGTTACGAATGTACCTACATTTCAAACATCCTTATCGACGTACACTTTTATGGCTTTAATGTACACTTCTCAAATTATTCAGTATGTGACATGTCTAGAAAGTTTTAGCCTGAAAGGACAACTCCTGTGAACCATCCTTACAGCGAGTTAGGACCAATAATGGGTTAGTATTGTTGTAGTATGCCAAAATAAGGCTAATTGCAACGGCAGTTACTTTCCTGGGGTCGCAGCAATAATAGATGATGCATAATTATATTTACAGGACATTGGGACATCTCTCAAGGTAGCGAACAGTTGTGAAATGCTGTTTTCCTACAAATCTCCCCCATACCCACCTGGTGGCTAAAAAATGCTGGGCTCCTAAATGAGTGACGCTCAATTATGAATTGTCCTTTTTATCTGAAAATTTGTACACATCCTCCTTGGACAACATTTCTTAAGAATATCTGAATATTGTAGCCATCATATATATATATATATATATATAGTAACAATGAATATCTAGATCGCGATACCACTGCAACCACTTACCACCTCACGATGTAAACACTGCCAGATGGAGAGAGTATGACGTCACTACTTTGCTGAATGTGACGTATACGTTCCGCGCACTGCTTCAAATGTCACTAACGGGGTCTTCCACGGAAAGTAGTCCATCACTGATACATCTCATATCGAGAAATTATTAATTTTGCACCAGCAGTACATGAATACATTCATTAGACATGAGGTTTTGATGCAGCCTGGACCACACTGAAACATAATTATCAAACACTTTATTGCGGATATCTAATTTCTGTGTCGTATCTATCACTGTTTACATCTCAATGCAGCCTGGACCATAATGAAACGTAACCCTCGCACACGATATTGCTGAAACCCAATTTTCAAATCTATCACTGTCAGTATGGTCCAGGCTGCGTTTCAACCTAAACGCAAACAGTTATTGACGAAATCTTGTTTTCATAAATATTTTATTTCGTATGAATGATTTTAATAGCAATTTCAGCCATGCGAGGAAATATAGAAGAACACAATCAAATACAAATCAATGGAATTGTGACTAATAACGTTGACGCTAATGGACGATATCAGTTTGGAATGTTGTACATATTTTAATAATATTATTAACTGTGCAAGTAGTAATTTTCTTTAGCCATTTCAATCCATAATTTTTTATTATTATTATTACTACTTGTTACGTTCCACAGTCTAACGTGTATTCTCAAATCGATGAAAGGCTGAGCACGTCACACACGGAAACACAGTGATGTCATACTCTCTCCATCGGGAAGTGTTTACATCGCGAGGCAGTAAGTGGTTCCAGCGGTATCACGATCTAGATGTTACCCATCAAGACGCTAAGTAGCGGAAAGGAATCAAATTAGGATATAGGGAAATGAGCCACCACTTACCTTTAGATGATGGATGTGGGGCGCGAACACACAGAAAAGACAAAAACACAAATAATAAAGTAACTTTCGGGATAAACCCTTTGTCAACGGGAGAACATTATGAGAGGTGGGTGCAGCCGCAGATTGCCTCACAGAAAGACCGCCAGTCGGGAAAGTGGTGGGGGTAAATTCAAACATCGGAAAAGTAGAGGGGCAGTGAATCAGAGCTAATACCTGAGCATAGATAAATATCCAAACTAATCTCTGGTCACTGGGAAGAGCAAAATATAATTAGAACTAAATATGAAAAACAATAATTATATAAAATATTATACAAATTAATAATAATAAAATAATAATTTTTATGAAGTAAACATCACCTTAGGTTAGTGGTGGTTCAATGTAGGTAGTGGAAAAGAGAGGATTAAAAAAGGTTTAACATATATAATAATAATAATAATGGTTTAATTCTAGATGGGGTTTTTATGACTGTACGTGAACGCGACGTCACGATGACGTCACGTTAACAGCGCGAGGCAAGCGGTATCCTCATCTAGAATTAAACCCTCGGTTTAATTCTAGATGGGGATACCGCTGCCTCGCGACTGTTAACGTGACGTCATCGTGACGTCGCGTTCACGTACAGTCGTAAAAACATATATTGTGACCTCGCTACGCTCGGTCACAATAATTTAAAACTGTACAATATCAACATAAACTGATATCCTGAAGGTGGATCAGATGCAGGCGGCCGCTGGTAAGCGGCCGCAGATGTCCGATAACACAACCAATATTGCTAATCTTCGCGGGTTCACTGCCGGATGTTGATGAAATGCGAGCTTCACCTGAAACATTGAACATCTGTTTGTGTTATCGGACATCTGCGGCCGCTTACCAGCGGCCGCCTGCATCTGATCCACTTTCGGGATATCAGTTTATGTTGATATTGTACAGCTTTAAATTATTGTGACCGAGCGTAGCGAGGTCACAATATATGTTTTTACGACTGTACGTGAATGCGACGTCACGATGACGTCACGTTAACAGTCGCGAGGCAGCGGTATCCCCATCTAGAATTAAACCAAAGAGCCTTGGGGATTCGGTGGGTGTCATGGCTTGGTTGAATTTACATGGAATGACCCAGTGGTAATATGAATTATTGTTATAGTACAGGTACTTACTCTGGTAAATCATTGGTACTCTCAACAATTAAATGAATGTACAGAAAATTATTGCAAACGTTTTCGAAATTAAATATTATGGAATTCGCGGTACAACGGCACATCGCGATCCATCTGGAATTTCGGCGTTGCAGCTGCAATATGGCTATCCAGAAGGTAAAGTAAATAAAAAAAAAAAAATCTGCCGAAATTTTCCTACCTTATGCTGGACCGCGGATTGTCAGGCAACATCGGATGAGCCGACGAAAATCAGTGACTATTCTGTGCGCTGTACTTCAACTTGGCCACAAATGCCACCAATTTGATTTCTGGAAAAGCAAAAGTTCCGACTAACAGCATCTGCAGCCTATGACGACACAACTTTGAAATGCGCATCTGTAAAACGTTTGTGTTTTGTGAAAATTAATTTCGTTGATGTATCTGTACGAATAATGACAGAAGAGTTAATTTTATTTACGGCTTTTAAAATCCGCGAGTACATAAAACACAAATTAAACAAAATGCAAATGCTAATTCATTCTCGAACAAGCCGCCATTGGTACAGCTCTCCTTTACCAGTCAACCTGAACGGCCAATCAGCGATCAGCTTTCACAAATCATTACCTTCGTCGAGCTGCCCCTGTAACTACACGATTTAAAAAAAAAAAAATAATTGGGTTGTAGCTTACGCTACGGTGGCAGTTTCCCTATATATATAGTCCTTAGTAAAACTCTCTACTATTTAACGTAAAGATCTCTAAAGCAAAAATAACAGTATTCGGCACTGCGTTCTCTTTCCAGCAAGTTATAAGATTGGCAATTTATTTTTTGCGCAATTTTTTCGTCACTTAAAACCCTTCCTATTACATGCAACAAAATCACGTGACGATATAAATAATCCAATCCAGCTACAAACCAACGAAAGGGCAACAGGTGTCTTTAATATTTAATTAAACTGCAATGGAGCGATGCGTACGACTTGATTACAATGCACTGAAAAATAAATCACAAAGCATAACATAAAAATAAACATCCAGAAATTATTGAAATGCGCCAAACCAGTTAGTTTCCTGAATCTGTAACGTTACGTCTAGCACTCAATCGCAAGTATACAGACAGGAAAGAATTTTCTGCAGTTCTATACTTCTTCATACTCAAACTGTCCAACCACAAAAAATGTTTGATTCTAGATCGTGACACCGCAGCAACAACTTTAGTGCCGGTTCAAGATTATATCAGCCTAATCTCTCTCCTTTTTTTTTACTAGCGGTTGTGGTTAGTCTGAAATGTAGAAGCCATACAGATAATTCTTTGATAGCTGCGTTATTTTCTGTGTGGTGGAAAACTGTTGTAACGGTATCGTGAAATAGAGTTAAACTATTATAACAGCCGACTTTAAACACAAACTAAACAAGTTTTATCAAATAAATATCTTCTGTGCGCAAGATAAAAAAAAATATGACTAAATAAAATCACTGTACACTATCGATACAACTTATGAAATATCCTGTAGATAAAAACCAAACATTATTCAAACAGCGTATCTGTCAAAATCAGCACACACACATGCAAAGCTAAACTCTCACCACTTATTCACTAAAATCTGCTTTTCAAGCGCCACGTAGCTAACTTCCACTCCATTCCTTTAAACTGTCCTCTGGAATAATTTGTAACACTAACATTTTTCAATCCCGGCATGAAACTGTCACCTACACGGAAAAAAATGTAAACAGAGACAATATAGCAGAAACATCACTAACGCAAAGATTTTATACCTTTAAGACTCAATACTCCACAATAATACATATTTTATTTTAAAGAAATATTAAAAATATTTACTTGACTTTAAAATACGAAGTAGCCCTTTGAGTAAGTTAACAATATATATAAATATTTTGATCTTAATTACGTGTTACAAAATTATCATAGCGTATTGTGATCATTGTTATTCATTAATCTAAGGAATAATTGTGTTGATTGTTTACTATCAGAAATTAGATTGTATGCAAGTGACATGATGCTATATAAAATGATCAAAATGGTAGAGGACTGTAAACAGCTGCAGGGTGATCTGGACAGGATATCTAGTTGGGCTGGTAAACATGGGATGAGGATAAATACAAAGAAGAGTCAGCTTATCATGGAGGAAGGAATCATGGAGCAAAGAAAAGAGAGGAGACCAGGTAAGGGATCTTCTCCATACAACGACGTGACGCCGAGTGGGGTAGGAGGTCGCCATATTGGTAGGGTCAAGAAACACAAGGAATGCATACAAAACGGAAAAATTTCTTCGTTTTTAATCATCGCATTACTAAAAATGAAGTCTTATGGAGTCACATTTATAAATACCCTAATTGATATAACCTACAAACATTAGAATTTACGATAAACAGATCAATGTTTTGAACTCACGAAGATGGCGGCTCCGGAGACAGGCTGCTTCACAGTTTAAGCGACACCTGGTCTCCCCTCTATTCCTACCTCCATGGAAGGAATATTCCACCATGTGGCTTATTAGATGCACAGATAAAAAACTAAAGGCCTATTATGATTAAAAGGTGGGGAAAGAATTGCTTGAAGACTTGAAATGTAAATATCTTAGCATTTTATTTGATAACAAGCTTAACTGGGCAGGACACAATGGACAGGTGGTAGGGAAAGGTTTAAAAATTCTGCACTTGTTGGAGAGAGTGATGAGGGGATGCACGAGAGAAGTGAGGAAGGTTGGGTTACAAAACTTTGGTCAGACCATTGCTTGAGTATGGTAGTGTAGTATGGGACCCACATTATGGGTATCCAGGGCCGCCGTAAGTGGGCGTGCACATCGAGGGGGGGGGGGGGCAAAACGAGTGATCAAAAGTCACCGCCCCGCGATAGTTGCCACTCCATTCTCGCTCTACGAAATTTTGCGGCGTATTATGTAACAGGCGACCTTTTTTTTTGGCTCAACAGCTGCTTCGGGATGTCAGCAATGGGGGCGGCAATCTCACAGTTTTCTGACCCGGTTCGGAAATTTCCTAGATCCACACCTGGCTGTAGTTAGATAGGGGGCGGCATAATCGGTATTGCACGCTGGCGCTCAAACAGTTAGCGGCGGGGCTGTGTGTATTAAATACAGGAGTTGGAGAGGATGCAAAGAAGGGCTACTAGATTTGTTTGTGGAAATTATCGTCCCTTCTTTGCACGCTCTCTAACTCTTGTATTTGACATGCAAAATGTGCGTCCCATACTACGCCACCATATTCAAGCAATAGTCTGACCAATGTTTTGTAACGCAATTCCTTTACTTCTCTCGTACATCCCCTCATCACTCTCTCCAACAAGTGCAGAATTTTGAAACCTTTTCCTACCAGTTGTCCAATGTGACCTGCCTAGTTAAACTTGTTATAAAATGTAATGCCAACATATTTATATTTCAGGTCTTCATTAAGCAATTTTTTCCCCACCTTATAACCATAATAATCCTTTAGTTTTTTATTTCTGTATTTAATAAGCTGACTATTCTTTGCATTTATCTTCTTCCCATGTTTACCAACTAGATATCCTGCCCAGATCACCCAGAAACTGTTTACAATCCTCAACTATTTTGATCCTTTTATGTAGCATTATTAACATTTCTGACATTAAACAATCGACACAATTATTCATTACAATATTAAATGGCAATGGTCCCAATACGCTACCTCGTGTCACTCCATTTTTACTCTACTTCTTTTGATACTGCATTTCCTACCCTAACTTTGTGTTTTCTTCCTTTCAAAAATTCTTCTACCCAGCAAATCACTTTCTCACCGACTGCAGTAGTTATTATCTTATTTACTATCATTTTACTGGCTCACTCTATCAAAAGCCGTTGATAGATGTAGTTCTACAATATCAATTTTGCCTTCCTTTACCACTTCAATACCGTAAGTGACTGTGTCTTGTGAGGGTACCAATATTAGGGATATACGATGCAGTACTGATGCTTTAATGTATTCTTTTTTTGCTCGTCCTGTTCGGGATTAGAATGCACAGAATTAGGATTGGTGTTAAGCACCCTCTGCCACCCACAATTATTGTGAATAGCAGGGTATAGATCGAGGTTTACTTGTTTGCGCCCCATGTTTGGCTATCCAGTTAGAAATGTTGACCATATCCACCTGTCCTCTGCAATTTAATACCAGTATATACCATTTGGCATCTGCAAACAATCCAACTTTGGACTTCATTCCAACAACATATTCGTTCATTGTAACAATCAATAGCAATGATTCCAAAACACTACCTTGGGATAATCCCACATTTACTTCCTCCTTTTTGATACTTCATTTCCCACCGCAACTCTTTGTTTTGTACCTTTTAAAAATTTCCCCAACCATCAGATAATTTTTCCAAGCACTCCAATAGTATTAATTGTATCTACCACAATTTTATGGCTCACTATAAAATGCTTTAGAAAGATCCAGTACTACACTATCAACTTGGCGTCAATTCTCCGTTTCATCTGCAATATATTGTATATAGGACACCTTTATGATTATAGTTATTTTTCCCCTTTACGATATTACCTCTCCTCTGGTATTAAAGCGTTAGTTCAAAGCACTGGTAGGACTGCTGGAGCATAAAAAGCTGGAAAATAATTCAAATAGAATGACATGCATATAGATTACTTGACTGTCTTAGGGAACGATTTGTGGACCGCTCCAAGGCTAAAACTACGGTTGCGAGCCATAGAGTTCATTTCTCAGCCGCACCTGGTTTACAGACGCTGACCACAACACCGCTCGGTCCGAGATAGGAGATACTGTCAAAAGCTCTTCAAAACAGAACTGAACCAGTAATAGAAAACAAATCGGAGAATAGCAAGGTGGGATCAGAAAAGGATTATCCTGTGTAGACCAGATTCTAAATCTCAAAACTGTAATATGAGACAGGGTTACAAAGAACAAAAATTATGTTATAGTTTATGTGGACTTCAGGAAAGCTATACATCTCAGTAGATAGTCTCACTACTGAACATTTTACAGGAATTTGGTGTTGACCCAAAGTGGTCAACGGAATCAGGCAGACGCTCACTGAAACAAATTCAAAAGTTAAATTTATGGTAGAGATCTCAGAGGAATTTCAAAATAAAAACTGGTGTCAGGCAGGGAGATGAGCTTTCCCAAATTCTTTTCAATTGCGTTTTGTAGAAGGTAATATGAGTATGGGAAGAGAAACTCAAGGAAAGGGGATTTCATCATAAGATTAGGGTCGTAAGCACAAAAGGGTCGAAGTAAATTGCTTGGCCTTTGTTGATGACATAGCAGTTCTGAAAGCATAGAAACCGCACTCGCACAAATCAACCTTCTGAAAGAAATAAGAAGAAAAGTTGGAATTCAGATCTTTTTTGAGAAGTCTAAATTCATGACCAATATTAGTGATTCATCCACAGTACCAAACACAGAGTATGGAAAAATTAACAAGGTCAATAAATTTATTTGTCTAGGTGAAGTAATTCAGAATAGCGGGCTTGATAAGGAAACAAACATTATCAAGAGCAAGAAAACTAGCATACCAATCGACTAAAGAGGCATAAAATAGAAAGTTTCAAGGAAAACTAAAATCAAACACTACAACACAGTAATCAAACCAGAAAGTATGTATGCTTAAGAATGTTTGTTCTCTATAAAAACTGGAGAAATAGAAGAGATAGAGAAAAAGAAATGGAAAATCTTGAGAAAAATTTGGGGACCACTAAAAATTTAAAATGGGGAGTTTAGACACCGGAGGAATAAAGATATATACAAAGAAGAAGAAATTGAAAGAATGTCAGACACGATCAGAAAGAGGAGAATCAATTTTTTTGGCCACATAATGAGAAAGGACAACAGCAGCCTCCCAAAAAGAATTTTCAACCATGTTTACAAGAGTAAAAAGGGCAACCAGTGGATCCAAGGAGTAAAGAAAGATATGACTGAGATCGGAATAATAGAAGATTTAATACAAGATAGAGCAACATTTAGGAGTTTGTTCCAAAATTTCAACGGTTTCAGGAGAAGGAGAAGAGGAAATGCTAGTAACATATGGACAGAAGAAAGAAGGAAACAGCAGAGTGAAAGGATGAAGAACTATTAGAAGTCAAGAAAAGAAGCATCGAAATGAGTGCATGGGATTACTTTTCGTGGTCCTTAGGTGGTCGATATCTAAGAGAAGAAGAAGAATGACATGCATGGAATAAATGAGCTTAACCAGGGAGTCTGGGATGAAGGAAATTTTTATTATTATTATTATTACTCCGCGATTCACTAAAAGTGTGTGGCGGAGGGTGCATTGTTTTCGAACAATATAAATCATAGTAAAAAAAAATAAGAGGCAATGGAAGTATTGATGAGTGAATTTAATAATCATTAACACTTTTTTAGTAGTTGAAAGAGTCAAGAATGAAACAAATTACCAATGGAAGTGGTGAATAATTTACCAAAAACACTGAAAAAATTTAAAATTTTCAGGTAAAAAAAAAGGGGGGGGAGAAATGGGTGTGTGGGGAAATAGCCATCAGAGCGAGCGCTCCATTGGAACTAAATTAACTTAAATAAATTGTCTGTTGTTACAAAATTTGTTGTGTTATATTTTATTATAAAGCGTATTTAATTGCATGGAGTTTGTATTGTTAGTTATTATGGAATAAATAATAATAATGGGTAGCATTGTAAGAATTAAGATTGGTGTAGGGAACGAAAAGAGATAATCATGTCCACAAGCTTGTGACACAATAGAAATATTTTTATAAGAGAATTATATATTATTCTTTGATCATAAGGACTGCTCTTAGGGGGCGTTCATAAATTACGTGAGGTGAAATAGGGGGGGGGGGGGGGCCGGCGAAATCTCACCAAATCTCACCAGGGGGGAGGGGGGGGGTCTACGGAAATCTCACGTGAGATTTTGCGAAAAATTTGGGGATAGTAGAGCCAAAAAAAAGGTCTACAATTTGCGCCTAAGTCGATTTTAGGAGGGTATTTCGTGAAAAAGTTAGGGTGTGACCTAAAAGAAAAAAAAAAAAAGGTCTACAAAAGTTTCGAGTGCGATTTGTAGGGGGGGTTCTCACGGATCTGATCTCACCAGAGGGGGGGGGGGGTCCGGCCAGATCTCACGAAATCTCACCAAGGGGGAGGGGGGGGTCCAGAAATCCGGAAAAACACCTCACGTAATTTGTGGATGCCCCCTTAGGCTACGGCCACACTTGCGTTTTTTTCACGCCGAGACCCAGCGGGGAAAAAAACGCGGAGTGGCAATCCCGCAGACTATGTCACACTTGCGTGTTTTTCCCGCGCGTGCACATACCGGCAGTTTTTAAAGGTTCAGCTGCTTGTCAACTAGACTGCTCTCGACATTATGAACAGCTCCACAACTTTGTAAGAAAGCATGACGGTTACAATTTCGATGACACATTGTCATGTACACTGGAAAGCATTCCTGCTTACGGAACGAGAGGGAATAACCATGGAAAAATTGTTAGAGATCATTTTGCTGATTACTTCTGTTCTGCACAAGGAGAATTGCCGTGACAAAATAGTTATGTTAACCTCCCCGACTAACTTAATTCAGAGTGAACCATTGCATAATTCTGTATAATATCATGCACAATGTTTATTAAAACATGAGTAAACTTACCAAAATTTGCTTTTGTTTCTTCATCAAAATCTTCCCACATGCCATCCAAAACGGCAGAAGTCACTGCTGTCCATGAAATCCTATTGATCTCTCTGTTTTTATAATACGAATGTCTTGGGTCATACAAACAGGGATATTTTTGTACTTCCAGTATTAGCAGTTCATTATCTACGCAATCCATAATGAGAACAAACAATGAGAACGCAACAAACAAGAGTCAGTCACCGCCATGGAGGAAGGAAATATATGGAGGAGAAGTGACGTTAAATTGGTGAAGCAGGCTCGCGCATGCGCAGTGGCGGCAGCGGCGATATTGCGCTTCCAAACAATAGCGATGTTCCCAGTATATCCCGAAAACTAAGCAAGATATCGAAAAATTTAATCTTTATTTTCGATTTGTCTCGTCGTGTTACATAAGAATCGATCGTTAAATTTGACTTTTGCGAAATTTTTCTTCTCCATTTCAACTCAAGACACCTCACTTTTGATACAGTATATCTCTAGAACTAGGTGAGATATCGAAAATTTTTATTCTTTATTTTTCATTTGTCTCGTCTTTTTAAATAAGAATCCATCATCAAATTTGACTTTGACCAATTTTTTCTTCTGAATTTCAACCAAAACCATTTCACATTTGGGACAGAATATCTCGAAAACTAAGCAGGATATCAAAAAATTTATTCTTCATTTTTTATTTGTCATATCGAGTTACATAATAATCCATCACCAGATTGCGGCGTCACTTTTATCCTAGAGTCCCCTTGAGGTTTTTGTACATATTTCCCGTGTCTGTATGGAAGCGGCCATGCCCCCTCCACTCCGGCCATGCCCCCACTCCTGCTCCGCCCTGCTTCACTTCAATGCGTGGTGAAGGTCTCTTGCGTCGTCTACATATATTTCCTTCCTCCATGGTCACCGCGGCGTGTTTTTCTCGCAAGTGTGGCCACTCACTGCAGCGTGAAATCCCGCTGGTGAATGGGCCGGGGCGCGTTCTGCTGCGGGCGGCCCTGAACACGCGGTTCTCTCCCACTTCCCGCTGCGTGAAATCACGCCAGTGTGGCCGGCCTCATATACTTCAATGTAGTTCATATTGTCGCGGGATTTCACGCTCAAATCCTGCGTGAAAAAAAACGCAAGTTTGGCCGTAGCCCTAGAGAGAGAGGAAAAAAAAAAAAATTACGTTACTATGGAGATTTATCAAGACAGAAGCTATACGAGTTTTTGTAAGGCATTGGTCTGTTGTTAAGAATACAAGTCACAGTCAAAAGAAGAACATTGCATCATCGGGTACGAGATAATTTCAATGTAGTTCCTTGAGAAGAAAAATTAAGCGCAGTAATAAACTTTTAAACTCGTTTGAAATATAAAGGACAGGATTCTCTTTATAGTTATAAACCACACGGTTATGCAACAAGCTGGCACTCGATTTCAGGCGTAAGGCAATAGGAACATTTTCTTCTGTAGGTAAGAGAGTCAGGGATTTGTATAAATTACCAAGTGGTGAATAATTTATCAAAAATGCAGAAGGAATTTAAATATTTTCAAAGGACATAAGTACGCGGGCGGGAAATTATACCCAAAGAATTTAATAAGAAATATTTTTTTTAAAAAGAAAATGGGATTAATTGGTGTGGAAAGGAATATTCACCTGTGTATGCGGTAAATTGTAATTAAATTATAAATTAAAATGTCTGGCTGTGACTTGTCTGTTGCACGATATCCAAATTACATTGTAATTAACAGACGGTGGAAGAAAGATACAAATATTTCCCTGTTATTAATTTCAGAGCGATTATTATACCGCATATTAATTTACAAAATATGTTGTTCTTTTAGAATTGATTATTAGAATCTTTTACATTCTGTCAAGAGAGTCTTTGACGTGTTTATATTGTCTCTGTATGCCATGGAGGAAGGATAGGGGAAAGGTGGGTGTGTAGGGAAATTGCCACCGGAGCGTGTGCTCCATTGCAATTAAATTAAATTAAAAAATTTCCTCCATGGTTTATGCCATGGAGTCCTCCATGGTTTATTCTATGCTCCTTCCATGGAGCACCTCCATGGCTCCTTCCTCAATGGTTTATGCAGCTTGTCGTAGTATCGCTGCTGTTTCTGGCGTGCCTGGAGTTAGAGCAAGTGAAAGTGTTTTGTTTATTGATAGTGACTGTGTATTCGAATAGCGCTTGGATAACGTGATATGACAGCATTGGATAATAAGAAGGTACCGTATTTCATTTAAGCACTGTGCCGTACAGCAATAAATATGTGTGCTTTGAATATTACATTCCTTTACCACCTTAGAGAACTACTCCATCACACGATACCCCAAGCACTGGTTGAGACGAAGTCATGATATTTCATGGCTGCGAATATTGTAGATTGAAATACAACAAACTTGTTGTAGTACTAGCTACAAATTACTTCACAGAAAAATTGAAACTCGAACAAGGAGTGAGAATTGGTATTTTTGCATCTTCCTAAGATTAAAATTGTGCACGAGAATAAAATCTATTGCATACAAAGACAGCCAACTGAACAAAAATATTCGTACAATAATTTGACGGTAATGACTAAACTTTAGTTTGTATTGTGTTTTGATATGCAATGCTATATCTGAATAGACATATCAGACGTCATTTTGTGACCTTAGATTTTCTGGTTCAATCCTAGCCTGCGATACCGGCACTGCCTGGCGTTGACGTGACGTTGTTGTGACGTATTCGCTGTCGCTCTAGGTGTACCAACGTAACGGGACTATACCAACATTAAGATAATTTATTATTGTGACCGGCCGCAGAAATCCGATAACACATCAAACACTGAACATCTGGTTGTATTATCGGACATCTGCGGCCGCTTACCAGCGGCCGCCTGCATCTGATTCACCTTCGGGATATCAGTTTAGGTTGATATTGTACAGTTTTAAATTATTGTGACCAAGCGTAGCGAGGTCACAATAGCACTAAAAGGAATAAACCTAATTATGTTGGTAGTCGACAGCGAATACGTCAAGACAACGTCACTATGACGTCACGTCAACGCCAGGCAGTGGCGGTATCGCAGGCTAGGATTGAACCAGATTTTCTTGTGAAAATGACTTAGGCAATGTTGTGTTCCCAAGCTTTGCCAAAGACTTGTACCTAAGAAAGAGATTCACATTTAATTACTATGGATGTCATTAAGATTTCCTTAAAAGTTCGTTACTTGGTAAACTTTGCATCAATGGAGCACCCGGGAATGTTTACAGGACTAGAAGAAAACTTGGGTATTATCTAACAGGCAATACCGCTCGCTTCGCGCTGTTAACGTTACGTGATCGTGAATCGTGATGTCACTATGACATGTTCAGACTCCGCGTACAGTGTACGTAAAAAAATATGTCACTAACGGGACTGCATGGAAAGGAGGGGTTTTTAATTTAATTGCAATGGAGCACAGGCTCCAGGTGGCAATTTCCCTGCACAGCCTATCTTCCCCCTATCCTGCACCCTACCTACATTTGCCCTCTACAAATTTTATCTTTAAATTCCTTTCAAAGTTTTCGGCTAAATTATTCATCAGTTTCTCTTGGTAACTCATTCCAATCCCTGACACCCTTACCTAAAAAAGAGAATCTTCCTACACCCTTGTGCCTGAAATCGAGTGCCAGCTTGTGGTCATGGTCATCTTTTCCCTTCCATGCACTACTTTTCATACCTACTTGCAATATCTTTCCATGCCTCATCGCCAGTATACTGCCCTGTACACTCCCATGACCCTCCTCATCCTCCTCCTGTCTTGCAATGAATCCCACTTCCAGCTCCTTTATCATATCCGTCACTGACTGCATTCTGCGATAATTTGCAGAAACAAATCTAGCAGCCCTTCTTTGCACCCTCTCCAACTCCTGTATTTGATACGTAAAATGAGGGTCCCATACTACACTACCATATTCGAGCAATGGTCTGACCAAAGTTTTGTAACCCAATTCCTTGACTTCTCTCGTACATCCCCTCATCACTCTCTCCAACAAGTGCAGAACTTTGAAATCCTTATCCTACCACCTGTCCTATGTGTCCTGCCCGAGTTAAGTTTGTTATCAAAAGTAATTCCAAGATATTTATTCAAGTCTTAAGCAAGCAATTCTTTCCCCACCTTATATTCATAATTAACCTTTTGTGTTTTATTTGTGTATCTAATAAGCTGACTCTTCTTTGCATTTATCTTCATTCCATGTTTACCAACCCAATTAGATATCCTGTCCAGATCACCCTGCAACTGTTTACAATCCTCTATCGTTTTGATTCTTTTATACAGCATTATGTCATCTGCAAACAATCTAATTTCAGATAGTAAACAATCAACACAATTATTCATTAGAATAATGAATAGCAATGGTCCCAATACGCTACCCTGTGGCACACCCATTTTTACTTCCAGCTTCTTTTGATACTACATTTCCTACCCTAACTTTCTGTTTTCTACCTTTTAAAAATTCTTCTATCCAGCAAATGACTTTCTTATCCACTCCAATGGTTTTTACCTTATTTACTACCATTTTATGGCTTACTCTGTCAAACGCTTTAGAAAGATCTAGTGCTACACTATCCAATTTGGCCTCCCTTGTCCATTTCATCTGAAATATCTTGCATATATCCCACCAACTGAGATTCGCATGAATATCCTTGCCTGAAACCATGTTGCCTGCTTGAAAACCAATTACGTTCCTCACATATATTTCTGATGTGGTTGCATATCAATCTTTCCATTAATTTACCTACCACTGATGTCAAACTGATTGGCCTGTAATTCTCAACTCTATTTCTCACCCCTCCCTTATGTACCGGTACTACTATTGCACTTTTCCAGTCCTGTGATAAGCAGCAAGTGTCTAGACTCAATTTAAATAATATTTCAAGATAAGGTACAATGTCACATCCGGCTTATCTTTAAGATATCTGTAGTAATATTAGTCTTTGCCCAGCCCCTTTATTTTTTTTTTTTTTTCAGCTTTCTTATTTCCTTCATGATTTCCTCATGGATGGATATCAAATTTTTTACTATCGTCATTTCTAATTGTCTTGTTAAGCTCGTTCTCCGAATTAGACCCTCCTGTTTCTGATTCATTGTCCCTAATGCTTCTCACTAAACCAGTTACTTAAAATCTCTGCCTTTTTCAAATCGTCAGTAACTTCTTCTCCATCCTTATCTATAAGCTGTCTCTACACCCTCCCTTCCCCTCAGTTTCCTGATATAGCCTATAGAAATTTCTAGATGCATCAGTCATGTGGTCCTCCTGCACTGACAATACTCTTCATAAACCCATCTTTAGCCATTTTCTTTGCTGTTATTAAGTCCTTGTTTAGTTGTTTTAAATATTCCCTACTACCCTGCTGTCTCTTAACTCTGTTATGTTCTCTTTCGTACCAACCTCTTTAACCTCCTCACTTCCCTATTATAGTACATAGGTTCTCTACTTCTCTTTATTTTCTGCCTTTGGAATAAATTTTTCTTCCCCCTTTCTTATTATCTCCTTGAACTCTTCCCACCTTGAATCTACTGTAGTTTAATACCTGTGTGGAGCAATTAAAAGAAATTATAAGAACATCTGACAAGACACAGTGATGAAATGACTGTACCAACATTACTTTATTGGTGTGAATTGTAGACATTGAGTAAATAAAAAATAAAATGGATAGAAGTAGCTCGGTAGCGTAGGGGCTAGAGCGCTAGCTCCGCGTGCCGAAGGCCGCCGGTTCGAATCCGGCCGCGGGCATGGATGTTAAGTGTTGTGTGTCTGTGTGAATGTCCTGTCCGTCCTGTGGCGTCCATACATTGGAAAAAATACACATTGAGCTGGCTGTATGGCCTCCGTTGCCGAATGCCATTTAAAAAAAAAAAAAAAAAAAAGTAGCTTAAAAGATATTAATAAGAGGGTTTTTTGAGTGGGGACAAATAGGAGAAAAATAATGTGTTAAAGTGTCACTAATGGGATTACATGGAAAAGAGGGGTTTTTCGGGTGGGGACAAGTAGAAAACTAATGGGTTAAAATGTGAATCGTGGTATCGTTAACTAGAACATATCCCATCCGCGTAATTCTATATTACGATACCACTGCAAAAAAATGAGGGTTGTTTCGGGTGGGGAGAAATAGTAGAAAAATAAAGGGTTAAAATGTGAATCGTGGTATCGTTATCTATAATATATCCCATCTGCGTAATTCTATATTACGATACCTCTGCAGAGAAATGTTTGTCGTTTTTCACTATATATCGAAACGGGTTTTTCGGGCGAGAAGGTATTCCATAAAATTATGGCACCAATCGAATGCAAGCAGAGAAAACAAATATTCATCACAAATGTGAATCAAGGGTTTTCCGGGCGGGGAGATATTTCATACAAATATGGCACAAATGTTATGCAGTGGTATCGTTATGTAGAATATATCCCATCTGATATGATATTATTATTAAATTTCTCTCCACGCACCGTTTGTGACTTTTTTTTTGCGTTGGTATCGTAATATAGAATTAAGGTATATTCTGGAAAACGATACCACCATGAATACTTTTTTTCCTTGTCTGCATGAAATTTCTCCCATATCCGAGAAACCCGTGTTTTCCTTGCACTCCCGTTACTGGTAATTCTAAGCAGTGGTATCGTAATGTAGAATTACGTGGATGGGACATTTTTTACAAAACAATCCCACGATTCACATTTTTGATGAATTATATATTTCTCTGCTTCCATGACAATTCTCCCATGTTTTTCAGAAATTCCGAATAGTTTTTTTCAGTGGTATCGCAATATAGAATTACGTGGATAGGATATATTCCAGAAAACGATACCGCGTTTCATTTTTTGCGATGAGTGTTGTGAAGTATATATTTCTCTGCTTCCATGACAATTCTCCCATATTTTTCAGAAATTTCGAATATTTTTTTCCAGTGGTATCGCGATATAGAATTACGCGGATGGGATATATTCTAGAAAACGATACCGCGTTTCACTTTTTGCGATGAGTGTTGTGCCTTATATTTCTGAGAAATTTCTCCCCACCCGAAAAACCCCTGCTTTCCGTGCAGTCCTGTTGGTGACACGTTTTTCCGCAGATGACTGTACGCCGAGTACGAATACGTCATCGTGATGTCGCGATCTCGTTGCGAGGCAAGCGGTATTGCCTGTTAGATAAAACCCGAAAAGTTTCCCTCGTCACTACAATTTGTTGTTGGATTCTTATGTTTGTGAGTGGGTCTTTTTATTATAGAGATATCCTGTGACAAAGGCGATGTGGTTAGGGTGAAGTTCTGCGTGGCCCAGAATTAAAATTTTCTTTTGTGCTGCAATTTTAGGAATATTTTGACTTACTATATTTCGGGACCTAAGCGAGACATCAAAAGGTTTTGCTTTTTTGATACTACATTTGACATGAAGAGTGTCATTAAGAGATGGTTATTGTATGGTAGGCCTACTATTAATTATGCCATATTATAACTTTTCACTGGCTTCACATCTAATGTACGTTTCTTTTTGTGTTCATACACATACTTTCTAGAAAATATATCCTCAAAAATGGATGTGGGAAATTTTAAAGCCATGACACTGCCTATCTCCTTGCTGTTCCAGGCTGCATATCCACCTAACTACATTGCGTTTCAGTCAAGATTTTTTTGAGAACCAAGCAAGATACCATTTTTTTTTTTTTTAAATATTCTGTAGTCTCGATTTGTTTTATTGAATTCTATAAGAACCTGTCATCAGATTATCATGCCATACATTATACAAGCTATATATTCTGCTTGGTGTATTATAATCTTTGTCTCTAGTTCTTACTTCTTGCTATTAGTTGATTAGTCGCTTAATTCTAGATTGCAATACTTTTACAACAAAATTATTGTTGGTGCAGAGTTCATATCAATCTAAACTGTTTTATTTTCTTCCTAGCAATTATTGTTAGGTTGAAATGTGGCCTGGACCAAAAGATTTTTTTTTGTAAAAGCCGTACGGATATTTCTTTGATAGTTTCATTATTTTTAGTGTGTCAGAAAGTTGTTATTGGGCGTGGTGGGTGAGTGGTTAACGCTCTGGCCTCGCTTTTGGGAGGACACGGGTTCAAATCCTCGTCCAGGCATCCAGTTTGCGTTCTCCATGGTTTCTCCAAATCACTACAGGTCATTGCTGGGATGCTTACTTTAAAAGGCCATGTCTGAATTCCTTCCTGTTTCTTGTCCACCCATCCTTTCCTGCCTCAAATGACCTTAACAAGGTGTAAAGCCATTAGCACACACACACACACACACACACACACACACACACACTCACACACAGAGAGAGAGAGAGAGAGAAGTTGGAGCATTATTGGGATCTAGAATTAAACCAGTCCTGCTTGTCTCAAACTCTGACCAACTATTGTATTTCTTCTCTCTATAAAACTCTTACAAAAAATTCTTTCCTTATCCATCACTATCAAAACATACTCATATTTAGGATCTGTGTAAATAAGCCATTACCTTCAAGCAATATCCTCTCATTCCAAAATTTGGTACACACTTTTCTTAGTCAAAAGTAGCGTAGGAGAAAGCCACCAATTATACAGAAATAAAATCACTCAAAATGTGGATATACAAGGAGTACATGTTACCTTTTGATGTTTATTCCAAGTGTTTCTTGCCTGGATGGAAAATAAATAAATAAATAACTGTTGTCCACATTCAAACTGCAGGATGTTAATAAATAAGTGGTAAATCAGTTACATTTACAATTTCTCTGTGTGTAACAGTCAATGGATTTCTTGAGATTGTTATATGCTGACTGCTGACATATATTGCATGGCAGCCAACCTTCCAAAATAAAAGATGACTTGTCTGTAGACCTACTTGATGGTTTATGTAGACCATTTTAACTTGATTTTTGCTAGCAGTGGTTGCAGTCATGTTGAAATGCAGCCTGGACCAAGAATTAATATCAAGAAACACTTGGATTGAATATCAACAGGTAACAAATATGTGACTTGGTTGCAGACTTTCTGAAGGGCAGAACACAGTGTGTAGTTCTCGACGGTGAGTGTTCATCACTGACCAAAATGAGGTCTGGGGTTCCCCAGGGAAGCGTGATAGGGCCTCTGTTGTTTCTCATATACAGTAATGATTTGTGTGACATAATAAGGGGGGAAAAAGACTATTTGCCAATGATGAAATAAAAAACCCGGGACGACTGCACTTTGTTACAAGTCGATGTTATAAAAATAATTGCTTTGTGTAAAGACTGGCAGCTGGAGTTAAATGCTAAACAATACTAATTCTTGCGTAGCTGCAAGAAGGTGACACCATTTAGCTCTGAATATACAGTTAATGATACTGTCCCTAGAACGGTAGATTCCGCTAACTACCTAACTGTAACAATTTGTTGTGCAATGGTAATTGGGAAAGCAAATCATATGATCTGACATGTAGGTCATATTTTAAAACAATGTACACCGGAAGATAAATCAATAGCATATGAAGCTCTGGTGCGTCCTCACTTAGAATATTGTTGTTCTGTATGGTGTCCCTATCAGAAGGGGTTAATGGAGGCATTAGAGAAGGTCCAAAGAAGAGCCGCCCGATTCGTGACAGATATATATAGTTGGAGGGAAAGCGTAAGTGCGATGTTGAAGGAGTTAGGTTGGGAAGACCTGGAACACCTAAGGCGTTGCTTTTCGACGGGAGCTAATTGAAAAATTCTTGACTGACCTATTTCACGATGACAACAAACACATAATACTATCAGCCACATTCATATCTAGGAATGACCGCGAAAATAAGATAAATCAGAGCCAGAACTGATTCATTTCTATACTCATTTTTTCGACGAGCGATTAAGGAATGGAATAGGAAAGATTTGTTGAGCGAGAAGACTCAGAATTTGATAGAAACAGTTTTCGATAAACAACTCCACCTACCCAGACGTGGGTTTTCCACGGTTTTCCAAGATCGCTCCAAGCGAATGCTGGGACGATTCCTCAAAATAACCCACGGATGCCTCGTGTCATATCCAGTATATCCCTTCCTATGCATAAATGGTTACACATTAGTATAGGTGTGAATCGTGGAGTAATAACGCGTATTTCTTGCCTCATAACTTGCCTGCATGGAACCATATTTTCTACTTCAGTTCTTTATACTTGGTTACTTGAAATAAGTAGGTGGGCACAGGAAATGGGGGGAAATTGCCACCAGAGGGTGCACTCCGCTGCAAGTAAATTCAACTTCCTCTTACAATTGTTGTCATCTCGAACTGCCTAAAGAACACAATGAAAGCTCAAGCTTATTGATCACCTTCACATTTCTACTTTATCTGTTGACTCAATATACAGTATTTCTTCCATAGCACCAAATGTCAAATGCTTCAGTTTTTTAAGCTTCCGGTTTTTTTTTACTGTCTACCGTCTCTTAACAGTGAGGTCTTTAGAGACGGTTAAGCTTCCTCAACTTCTGATATCCCAGTTTCAATTTGACTTAGTAGTTTGCACCATACAAACAATTTAAGTAAGTTCTTTCTGAGTACTAAATAAGTTTCTGAAATCGATTAATTTTTTTTCATCAGGGTTGGTATTAATATTCTGCTTTTTAAATTACTCTTGCTGTGGTCATTAGTTGTAATTTAATTTTGTAAATAACAGAATTCTCGTACCTGTACTAAGACCGATATTATTTTTTTATCTAGTTTGTAATATTTTTTACATGTTGTTAGCAACATAACTGATAGCACCAGCTCTTATTCAATGAGAATTGTCCTTTTAGTCTGAAAATTTGTACATACATTCGTTGGACAGTATTGTTTAAGAATGTGTGTATACTTCAACGATCATATGTAGATAAAATGCCCAACTTCACATAAAAACTATAATAATGTTAATGCCAGAAGGCACATTGCAATGTGCAATCATAATAGGTACCATGTGTGTAAGCACCCTGGACCAAAATAACCACATTCGGGAGGACGCCGGTTTGAATCCCAGTTCGGGTATCCAGATTTGGCTTTTTTCCACAGTTTTCCCAGATCAGTCAATGTGAATGCCAGGACACTTCCTTCAATAGGCCATGGCCAAATTCCTTCCCGTTTTTTTCCCAGGCCCATCCAACTCTAATACCTCAACACTGTCATGAATAAAGCCATAATTAAAATAAATCATAAAATAAAATAACAATTGATGCATGTCATGATTAATTAAATAATTGTGTGTAATAGTTTATTGTTTATATTGTTGGTAGTTATTGGTTCCATTTCAATGCGTAGTAATATTGTTGGAGGTTGCACATTTGTGAATATGTGTTCCAGCTATTGCTTTGTGTTTAAGCTTGTGGTGTGGTTTCTGTGGGAAATTTTTGCTATATGTATATATTTTGTGGCTATAAACATACACATAGGTAAAGGAAAGACAGTGGCTTTTCACAGTTTCCAAACCATATTCCCATAGGATTAGCGGAGGTAAAGGTCTGCATTCCTATTTCCTGGCCGTGGGCACTGGAGTGGAGTTTCCCTCGCGGAACTCATTTGACAGCAAGCCGAGTGGGAGGGGGGGGACCATTCCGGATGTTCGACTCCGAGGAAAAATCCTCGGCTGCGTCAGGGATTGAATCCTGACCGTCCGTGTCGTAGTCGGACGCTCTACTGCCCGAGCTATGTGGCCGCCCAAATGTTCACTTATTCTTTCAAAACTTCACTCGAGTATTTTCAGACTAAACGGACAGCTCATTATTGGGTCTCCCTCACTGCATCGACATCTGTTGAGTAATTCAAAAACAATTTCAGTAACAGAGAGGCAGTGTTGAAGTGATGGGTACATGAATGTTAGGGTTTTACATTACACTATACGGCCTCAACATAGCTTCTCCCCTGTTGATTACAGACAGCATTTTGTGCTTTTTTTTGTTGCCAGTTTATCTCTAAAATTACTGGATATTTGCTGTGTACATTTTTTATAATTATGAATATTGTGAACCTTTTTTTTTTTTTTTTTTTGCTTTATGCTTAACACCTTGTTGTGAGGTCTGCGGGCTAGCAGTGGAGAGGAATTTGCCCTTGACCTTTTGAAGGAACCATGCGAGCATTCGCCTGCAGTGATTTGGGGAAACACAAAATATTTGGGTGGCTGGAGACAGGGATTTTAATTTGTGTCCCCCAAATGCGAGACCAGAGCTTTACTGCTCACTGCGAACAGTTTCTGAATCAAGTTGCGACACCAGCCACTCCTGCAATTGGCCAATCATTAGGAACAGCTGGAGGATTCTTTTCTTCTTGGGATGTTACTAAAAAACATTCCCCTCATCTCATTCATCAGTGTTTATTAACTGAAAAATTAGAAGAAATAAGAAGATTTTTATTTTGGTGGATTGCCACAGATTGATTCTTTGTCATTGAGAGATTTCCATTGCTCATTGACACCGTTCTTGAGTTTGAAAACATTTCCACTTGCCCCACGGCCTTCACGGGCTTGCAGTCGGGTATTCTCATAAGACGACGACATTGCCGACGTCCGGCAGGTTTGCAGTGATCTTGCAGATTCTCGACGGCAAGATACGTCGACGCGATGAAGACAACGGAGGACATTGTCGAAATGTTGTCATCGTTTTATGTGAATATCCTGCTGCAAGCCTGTGTAGACTGTGAAGCGTTTATACACCAGGAAAGTCTGTTCACAAACATTCCCACTTGTTGTGTAGTGCTGTTTCACATCGTACAGTTTAAAATTGAATTAACACTTCCGTGGTCATTGGAAGTTCACATAAAAAAAAAAAAAGATCTGAAATGAAACTATGTGAACTACGTAAGGGGTTGTTACTCTTTGTTCGCCTTGCAGCTCTGCACCTTGTGGGCCCAGTTAAATTCAGCCACAAATGAGTGTCGAACAATAATTTACACATTTTCTTTTGTAATACCTGCTGAAAGTTGACTTTTAGTATTTGATAACAAAGTACTGATAATTTTTAAGTCATCCCTTGCACTTAAGAGATTTTTTCACTTTAAATGTTAAATACGGCAGCTAAAAAAAATTTCACTACGACAGAGACTAAACACGTCACGTGCATCTGACCCTCGCTGCTGGAGTCGTGACCACGGCCGTTGGACACCCCTGTGGCCCGCCGCAGTGCACTCATGTACACACGATGTTAATACACACACAGACTAAACAAAACTCCAAGTGTGAAACCTTCTATATAAAAATAAATAAAACTTTACATTCTATATATACAGATACATCACAACTGTCACTGGGAAAAAAGGGGAGGGGGGATCTAGTCCTGTATGAATGTGTGTGGGGTTGTTGTGTGCCTAATGTTTTTAATACTAGCCTGTCAGCTGGTTCATTGTCATCATAACTTGGTCACTTGGACAGCATTGAGTATACTGCGTTTCAGTGTGGAGGCAATTAAATAAATATCCACATGCTGTTGCATTTTTTGTACTGTTTTAACCTCTTACTATATGATACAGTTATCGTTCTGCCTTTCATTTGGGAGTACTTGTTCGGACATCGAAATTTGGGTTTTCCACGGTTTCCCCAAATCACTCCAGGCAAATGCTGGGATGCTTCCTCCAAAAAGGCCATGACCAAATTCCTTCCTGTTCCTTGCCCCAGTCCCATCCCACCTCTAATGACTTCAACATCAACGAGGTGTAAAGCCGTAAGCAAAAAAAAAAAAAATACGACCGTCATCGGAGATAGTATTTGTATTTACATAGCAATGAGCACAAAGCATTGTGGATCAATAAGCCGCTGTCATCATTGAAATTATTTGTACTCTTTAAAATTCCTGCCACCTCTTTGGTTTGGCAGAATAGCAATCAAAATTCACATATTTTCTATTTCACTTACTATAAACCCTTGATTTCAAAATTATGTGATACAAGTTTATCAAATACAATGGAACAATAATAATTGGCACACAAACAACATAAAACACTGGATACAAAGTATGGGAAAGTCAACAGTCACAGAGTTTAAATACTTGCCTGAAATTATCAGTCCAACAGGACTTGAAAAAAAAGGCACAACTATTTCATTTACTATAAACCTTTGATGACAAAAGTATACGACACAAAATCACCTAATACAATGGAATTAGAATACTAATAATAATGATAAATAGTGTATAGAGAAGAGGAGTGTGCGTAACCCACAGAAGTTTAACTTCTTGCTCGTGTACACACCGATGAATGCACCAGTTTTTTTAATAACATGTTTACTGTGATTTAGTTATATAAACATGTAATATTTAATTTATCTTGATGCTAGAAGGGTTGATTTTTTTGAATATAGTTCTTAATTTAGAATAGAGTAATTAAATATAATCTTTTAACTTTGTTTCAGATTATGATTAAACGAAGCCCACAGTCGATTGTTTCAGTTGCATCAGGCTTGGACAGGTAAGACTGCTTCTGTTGCAAATACAGGTGAACAGAATTCCTTATTCTGTTCGTTCTCGATTCGAGCTCAACACGGAGCATGTCCGTTCTTGTTGGATACTCACTTTGATTCCCAATATCCCTCGAGTCCAGCAAATAATTATTCCTTTCTCTCCTGCAAGATGACTTTGGTAACTTTTATGTTTTCCAGTTAACACCTTTTAACAACTGCTTTTATTAATGTTGTTGAAAGGAAGTGTTTAATTGGAAAACATTCATGCCAACTAGTGTGGAACACGTCCAAGACCAGAGTTACGACTGTTAACTTCTGCTGGAGCAGACGAGGAGTTAACCGTATTACTAAATTTGGAGTGACCTGCTACAGCAGTTTTGGAAATTCCGGAGGAGTCTGTATAATTTTTGTACCTCATTGAGACTCTTGTAGCTTTTGGCAAGTGATGAGATCTTGGTACGGTTGTGGTTTAACATTGTCAGAAGGTGCTGTGTGGTATGCCGGTGGGACAGTTTGCTTTGTCTCATAGCACTCTCGCTGTAAGAGTAACGAGAAATTCTGTACAATCGAACACTAGCGCGAAGCATTGCATCACGTCGCATATGAGACGATTTCGTTCGTACTTCGTAGAGTTTAAGTAAATTGTTTATTTATTGAAATAAGTTTAGGTAAGTATATTGTTTGGATAAAAATTAAAGTAAAGTAATTAGCACATAGATCTTACAGAAAGCCTATAAATGTATATTTGATTTGCTGTAATGAATTTTATATTTGAAAGAATAATCGAATTTCAAAACAAACACCTGTTTGCACACACAGAAAGAGACCTGACCTTTCACCAGACTGTGCCATATCTAGTGACAGTAACTAATGACAGTTATTTTTTAAAGTAGCCTACTCAAAACCCTGCATAGAAGCCTGATATGATAATGGGACAGGTATTATCAAATATTATCTCCTCATCAAAGTAATTAGGTTTAAATAGGATCTTTCACCACTGTTCTCATTTACTGTTTTCATTTATTTTTGTAAATTCTTCATCCTTTTGTGATAGATTTGTTAAAATAAATGTGGACACACCATCAAGTCGGGCCTGTAGGCATACTGACTCCTGCTTCGACTCTGTGCCACACAACCGCCTTTTAGTGAAGCTCCGAGCGTACGGTATATCGGATCAGCTTTGTGAATGGATAAAGGATTTTCTAACCGGTCGGTCACAGTATGTCGTTGTTGAAGGAGAAAGTTCTTCTAATCTAGATGTCACATCGGGTGTACCTCAAGGAAGTGTAATAGGACCACTTCTTTTCTTAATTTTTATAAACGATCTCGGAGACAAAGAGATTGTTTGCTGATGATGCGGTTATTTATAGGGTAGTAAGAAATTTGGCCGATTGCTTAGAAATTCAGCGCGATCTGGATGTTATTTTGGCTTGGTGCGCTGAGTGGTAACTTACTCTAAATTGTAAATAGTGCAAGACAATGAGCATAACTAACAAAAAGAATCCGATTGTTCAGAAATACGAGTTAAACAATACAGTTACTGATATGGTCAATTCTATGAAATATTTGGGAGTAACAGTACAAAGAAACATGAAATGGGACATACACATTAATTCGTTAGTAGGTAGAGCAAATTCTAGGCTGCGATTCATAGGTCGAATATTGAAAAATTGTAATGAACAAACAAAGGAGATAGCGTACAAATCTCTTGTGCGTCCACATTTGGATTATTGTTGTGCCATTTGGAACCCGTTTTGTAAGGGGTTACTCGAAAGTATAGAGAAAGTACAGAGAAGAGCCGCTCGATTCGTGACCGTTTGCTACAGTCCTTATGAAAGCGTCACAGAACTGATTAGTAGACTAGGCTGGGAGTCTCTGGTAGATAGATGACACACGTTTCGTTTAAACTTATTGGTAAACATGCGTACTCCCACTTTCACTTACGTGTGTAGTGAAATACTTCGTCCACCAACCTATTTGAGTCGGAAGGACAGGAAAGATAAAAGTTAGAGAAATAAGGTGCCGGACTGATTCTTATATGAATTCTTTTTTCCCTCGTACCATTAGGGATTGGAATGCACAACAAAGAGATTAGCTTTGGTGCTGAGCACCCTCTGCCACCCACAATTTTGTGAATTGCAGAGTATATATGTAGATGTAGAATTGTTTAATTTTAAAAATATCAATATTCAAAACATTTAAATCAATAACAAAGGTACAGTAGAAATGTACGATTAGATTCGTAATTGTTGATGTGTCATGGTTACAACAAACATTCAACATCAAAGCCAGTACCGCATTGATCACATGGATCCTGCGGTAATAATACAATAACTGACACCAGGCAAGAGGTCATTGTACCCAGTACTCTTTTTATGGAATCCTGGAACGGCGAAAAGGACTGCTAGATTTGCTTCTGGAAATTATTGCAGAATACAATCACTAACAGATATGGTAAAAGAGCTGGAATGGCATTCATTGCAAGACAGGAGGAGGGTGAAGAGGGTCATGGGAGTGTACAGGGCATATGTTGATGATGATGCATGGAAAGATATTGGAGTAAGAATTAAAAGTAATGCATGGAAGGGAAAAGATGGCCATGACCACAAGCTGGCACTCGATTTCAGGCACAAGGGTGTGGGAAGATTCCCTTTTTCAGGTAAGGGTGTCAGGGATTAGAATAAGTTATCAAAAATGTTGAAAGAATGTTGAAGTTAAAATTGGTAAAGGGCAAATATAGGTGGCAGCAGGGAAGGGAGATGATGAGTGCCACCAGAGCGCGCACTCCATTGCAATTTAATTAAATATTATTATAACAAAGGCAGAGATTTATATCAGAAACTATTAAACAACTTTTTATATTTTAAAGTACACTATGAAATAAAATATAAGGTATCAAATCTTAAAATAAACATATTTAATAAATGTTTGAAATCAATAAACCTCACTAATGAATGATCAATGAAAAACATTAACTATCTCAAATTATCCATACAAATTTTCTATTTACTAATTATGCACTATAAATTTTAATGTTAAACAAAATAAAAACTACAAAATTAGTTGTTACATTCTCAAAATTAGTTAGCTGTGGGAGCTGGAATGTGTTCATATCTATACGACAAATTTGAGTAACGAAACGTGCGAGAACGAAACGAATGTGTGAGTTATGATTTAGTACTTGGAGTCAGGGGACGAACCCGTTACTCAGTAACGAATACATCGTTACCTTTACAGATCATAACGTATATTCCTCAGGATAAGTCTTCCATTTTTTTTTTTTTTTTTTTAATTTCATACCTAGTGCCTAAGGTCTGTCAAAAAATATCTGACCTTCCTTCATATTTCCCCACTGTTGTTTTCTGCATCATAATGCTGGTGGTATACTTCGAAGTAGTCCCCATGTGATTGGAGAATATTCCCACAACGTTCTTTTGGGTCAATCCATTAAAAAAAACACCCAAGTAAAAAAAAAAAAATTGTTGCTTAACATTTTTGTTTTTCTTATTTTTTCACCAGTTATTCCCCAATACTAAGTGAGCTCAAAACTGAATTTAAAATTTTTTTGGCGGCCATTGTAAGTTCACTTCCGAACCGATTTTTAGTTGAAAACAAGTTTTGCGTAAATGTTTATAACTCTGTTAATTCTGAAGATATATATGAAATTTATATATAGATTAGACACGAACTGTCTGCAAGAGAAATAGAGCCGGAGTGACTAAACTAACAATATCTCTCTGTCTGTCACCGCTCAGTTAGTTTTCAAAATTTAATCACAAAATATGTTATTTATCACGGAAAAAGTACCATATGTCACTGCTATTGATATATAGTATTCCCTTGTAAAATTTCATGAAGATCGGTTTAGTGATTTTATTTGTGAAGACGTAACAAACACATAGAGAGAAAGAGAGTTATTTCTCAATTTATAATTTTATGTGAGTTATGGATTTCATATATTTATTTATATTATTGATACAAGTTTTACTATATTTCTATCTATATGTTTACTCTATATTAGATCACTAAAGTTATATATTTTTTTTAACCAGGTCAGCCAGTAAAGACAAACAGAACACATTGCTGATTGGAGACAGTGTGGGACATTGCGACAGCAGGCTGACAGCTGTGGAGAAGCCTGCACCAGCAGGAAGCATCGTTACCAGTGAGACCATGCGAAACCAGTTCACGTGTGCTCTGTGTCTACAGCTGTTCCTCTCCAGACACTTGCTGCTGAGACACGTATTCGGCCACTCTCTACTCCTAGACGTGCCTTCGTTCGTATGTGAGAAGTGTGGTCGAGTGTTCCTGAACCAGACCGTACTGCAGATACACGCGACTCACCACTGTGAGAAGAGAGCGAGGAAGAAGATATCTGCAGTTCCGAAGACGTGTGCCTCCTGTAACGAACCGTTTCTAACTCGGTCTTCATTAACTGAACACGTATTTGTCCACCGTTCCGATGTTTGCCGTCCACAGTACATTTGTCCGTATTGTACGGGTATATTTCGTACTCCTTTTGACTTGAAGCACCACGATTGCGGCAGAATAATTTCACATCTGCACTTAAAAACCAGGTGAGTTGAATAATTACTTTATAGTTTAAATGTTTTACCACTGACTGGAAATTTAGAGTTTTTGTAGCAGAGGCTTTAATACTGCCATGAGAATTATCACACCTCGTAATGCAACAGTTGGCTCGTAGATGTCTCTTTGAGCTGGGAATTATGAAACATCTCAGGACGTCGATTAAGAATATCGCTGGAGGGACACGATGGCAGACAGTCAGTAAGTGGATTCTCAAATACCCCAATTACACGTGGCGTCAGGGGTGTTCTTTTAACTCTTGCGATTTGAGGTTGCTCGCATTGACGTTAAACCGAGACCGTGTCGATTGAGACCGTGCCAAGTATTAAATGGGCTTCTGTGGATCAAAGTGAACGAACATGGCGTCGCTTACTAATATGGATTTGTGGCTCACTGGATATCCTCTCGCTTCCTTTGGAGTCCTGCTCAATATCGTGTTTCAGAGTCTGACTCTATTCATTAACTTATCACAGACGTCAAACTGATTGGCCTATAATTTTTTACTCTATTTCTCACCCGTCCTTTGTGTACCGGCACTACTACGCACTTTTCCAGTCCTCCGGTAAGCAAAAAGTGTCCCGGACTCAGTTTAAATAGTGATTCACGATAAGGTACAACAATGTCATAACATGCTATCTCCAAGACGTCTGCAGAAAACTATCTAAACCAGCCCCTTTATGTCTTTTTAGCTTGCTTAGTTCTTTCATGATATCCTCGGGAGGAATTTCAAATTTGGCAGTCTGTTCATTTCTAATTGTGTGAGTGTGCTCATTCTCTACATTTATTATCCATTTTGAATGTTGTGTTTGAATGGGTAGTTGCAAACAATTAAAGGCAATCTTTATCTTGATTTTTTTTTAAATATTATTTATTTATTTTTGCTATCATTAGTCTCTCAACTGGTTTGATGCAATTCTCCATCCTTTCCTATCTTGCACTAACCTCCCCCAAATCACTCCAGGTGAATGCTGGGATGTTTACAACAAAAGGACATGGCTGAATTCCTTCCCATTCCTTGTCTCCATCCTTTCCCGCCTCTTATGACCTTAACTTTGACGAGTCATAAAGCTACTAGGGAAAATATATAGATTATAAAGTATTCTTTTATCTTGATATTTTATACCCAATTTATGTAAAATTTCAATATCATATTTAACTAACATTACAAAAAAAAAATAAAGAGGAGAATAAATTAATGATACCGCTACACTTTAATAAGTATATTATTTATGTTGAATTTCTTTATGCTTCGTGTTGATACTAAAAATTGATAGTGTTTTAATGTTCCATTTGTGATTTTTCTGTATCTAAATTTAAAATTTAATTTTTTTTATTTATGTCATCAGTTACGGAAATGACATATTACACACAAGAAGTAAAATCCTTTCATTATGACTTTGGGTGTAATCGTAACAAAATTTTATGCTCTGTGAAGTGGTTATACGGAAAATGTTAAACCAAATCGCTACAGCAAAGATTAGCATATCAGAAAGTAAAGCTTACAAAGATACTACGTTACACGAGTTTACGCTTTGTGCCAGAAGAAAAACAAAACGCATACACATTACTACGCTTAATGAGGTATGTTTGGGTGAAATTGAACCACCACACACTAGAAGTGATGTTTAACTGCTTAGATTCTTTTATATATATATATTTTTTTTTTTTAATTTTATTTTTTTAATTTATTTTTGCTTACTAAGATATATGTTGTGAAGATTTTAATGTATTATTTTGCACTTTTTGCAACATTTTGCATAGTTCCAATTTACAATTCTCCTCTCACTATTCTCTGTTTGAGTTTATCCCCACCATGTTCCTGACTACAGTCATTCTGTGAGACAGTCTCTTGTTGACAAAGGGCCAGCACCCAAAATATTCAACATTATTCCTGTTTACTACTTACCACCTATTCTTTCCTATATGTATGAGGGGGGACCCCAAAAAAGTGGGGAATTTGTCATAACGTCTTAAGTTCTTAATATTTTTACACCAAATTTTGATCACCTTCAAAGTATTCTCCAATGACCAAACGCACTACTTGAAATGATCCTTCCATTGTTCAAAACAGTTTTTAAATTCACTTATCGGGATGTTCTTTATTCCTTCAGGCGATTTTTGTTTTACCTACTCCACAGTGGCAAAACATATTTCTTTCATATTTCTTTTGAGTCTGGGGCACAAAAAGAAACCACAGGGGGCTAGATCCGGTGAGTAGGTGGGGTGGACGATCGGTGTCGTGCCGTTTTTGGTCAAAAACTGCCTTCCGGAGCCACCGCGTTGTCATCATGGAAGACGCCAAAGATCTGACCTTTTCTTCCAGATACTCTCCCTCAATCTTTTAAAAATCTCCAAGTATAACTGCTGGTTGACAGTTTGACCCGGGGGAAACGAACTCCGCTTGCACACCTCTTCAATCGAAGAACCAAATGACAATTGTCTTGATGTTTGGCTTCACTTGGCGAGTTTTTTTTGGGATGAGGAGAGCACACGTCTTCCACTGGCTCGATTGCTGCTTTGTTTCGAGGTCGTATCCATAGCACCACGATTCACAATCAGTAATCACTTTCGAAAAAATTCTTTGAGCTCATTTTGAAGCTCAAAACGTGCACGTAGTCAACGCTCCCTCTGCTCGTCTGTGAGAAGGTGAGGGACAAATTTAGCTGCAATGTTTCTCGTGTGCAAATCTTCAAATAAAATCCTCTGAATTGAACTCCACGATATTGCAGCCATCTCACAGAGTCGAGCAGTGGTTCGGTGACGGTCCACACGAACGAGGGCACCGATTTTGTCGACGTTTTCGTCTCTTCTTGTCGTTGAGGGGCGTCCTGAACGGGGTTGGTCATCAATTGACATTTATCCATTTTTGAAATGTGAAAACCACTCGTAGACTCTGGTATTACTTAGGGCAGCATCCCCGTAAGCAGTCTTCAGCATTACAATAGTTTATGCGACCGATTTCCCCAACAGGAAACAAAATTTCACAGCCACGCGCTGCTCTCGACAATCTGCCATCTCGTTTTTGCCGAAATGGAAAAAGTTGTATTACTAAAAAAACTGTCACGAGTGAACCGATGCACTGACGGCGACACAACTGACTCGGGTGGCGTGACAGTAACAGACACTCTCCCTGCCCGCAGCAGCCCAGTTCCTCCCCCCTCGTGTATATAACAGTGAGTAGGAAAATACTTTAAGGTAAAGGAAGGATAGGGAAATATGACTCAACACCACAGGAGTGAGGCGAACACAGGAGATGTTAAATGATTCCAGACTTCCGCGGCCATCTTTGTTCATGATTAATTGAATTTCGGGTTATGCCGCATTGTTTATTTCATTACCTGAGCTTTCGGCTGGTATCCTACAGCCTTCGTCAGATATACTGTTTATGTTGACACAGCAACGAGTGCCAAGCATCGCAGAGTAAACGCCACTATCTTTGTTGATGTTGCTGGTATTTTTTAAAATTTTCTGCTGCCTCTTTCACCCGTCGGGGCCACCACTGGTCTTCTCTCCACAGTAGCCTCGTTTCTTGAAATTTTATTTCATGCCCTGGTATTAATAGCATGGCGAACGACGGCAGATTTGTTGCTGTTGTTATATTTGTAGTGGCGGATATGTTCTTTAAGTCTCTCCGCCACAGTGCGACCTGTCTCGCCGATATAAACACTGCCACAGCTGCAGGGGATTTCGTAAACACCCGTAAGCTGGTGTGGGTGTAATCTGTCTTTTAACTTTGTCAGTGACTGACCAGGTTTGCAGTTAGGGTGGGCACTATTCAGGTGGCTTAAGAACTCTTGCAAACTCTCCTTACCGTGAGGCCAGATGACAAAGGTGTCATCAACGTAACGCATCCACTTTGTAGGCTTTAGGCGCGCGCTTTGTTAAGCACCTTCATCTCGAATGATTACCATAAATATGTTGGCTGGCTACAGGTGAAAGTGGCGAGCCCATTGCCACACCTTCAACTTGAGCATAAAGTTGACCACCGTACTGGAACACAGTCGACTTAAGGCAGAACTCTGTCAGGTCAGCCCACTCAGTAGACTTCCCTTGTGCAAGAAGTTTAGCACGTATTACAGCAACGGCTTCGTCTACTGGCACATTAGTGAATAATGAGACAACATCGAAACTCACCATGACATCAGTCTTCTCTAGCGTCAGATCATCAATAATTTGTATAAAGTGAGCTGAGTTCTTCACAGCTGATCTGATATCTTCCTTGAGATGTTTCAGTTTATTGGCAACATACCGCGCAAGTGGATGAGTAGGTGAGTTGACCGTGCTCACAATCGGACGTAAGGGGACCTCTTTTTTGTGCACTTTGGGCAATCCATAGAACCTAGGCATCATGCAATTGTTTCTTTTTAGGTTTTTCTTGTCCTCCTGCTCAATCGCTTTGGAGGTGTTAACTCTTCCGGCCACCTCTGTTCTAATCTTCTGTAGTGGGTTTCTGCTTAATGGTTTGTACGTTTTCTCTGTCAGTCACTGACAAAGGTAAAAGACAGATTACACCCACACCAGCTTACGGGTGTTTACGAAATCCCCTGCAGCTGTGGCAGTGTTTATATCGGCGAGACAGGTCGCACTGTGGCGGAGAGACTTAAAGAACATATCCGCCACTACAAATATAACAACAGCGACAAATCCTGCCGTAGTCCGCCATGCTATTAATACCGGGCATGAAGGAAAATTTCAAGAAACGAGGCTACTGTAGAGAGGAAGACCAGTGGTGGCCCCGAAGGGTGAAAGAGGCAGCAGAAAATTTTAAAAAATACCAAGCAACATCAACGAAGATAGCGGCCTCTTACTCTGCGATGCTTGGCAGCTCGTTGCTATGTCAACATAAACAGTATCTCTGACGAAGGCTGGAGGATACCAGCCGAAAGCTCAGGTAGTGAAATAAACAACGCGGCATAACCTGAAAGTCAATTAATCCTGAACAGGAGATGTTGGTTAGCCTTATTCTCGCCTGGCAGGGCGTGACGTGCGCACACCGAAGGTACAGCCGGCAAAGATCGTAGCACAGTAAACAAATACTACGAGTTTACAATTGTGTTTGTGCTTCCTAGAAATTGAACAATATAATTAAGTGATACAACATAAGAGAAGTCATTTACAGAATATATTCTATTCATATTCGTTACCGTTTTTGCTGTTTTGTGTAGCGGTGATATACGACTCATAGATTTCCAGATTTCGTGTCGTATTTAAAATGTTTTATCTCTTCAACCATTTGACTTATTTCTGTTGCAAGTTCTGATCACTGCTGGTGCCACAACTTTAATATAATTGCAATGGAGCATGTGCTTTCATGATATTTATTTTTTCACTTCATGTTTTTACCTAATTCTTTTCTTATTTATTTTTGTTCAAGTCAAGGTTATATTTTTAAAAATTGTTGTTTTTGGTAACTTATTCCAGTCCCCGACTCCCTTACCAGTAAAAGGAATTTTTCCTACTTTCTAATGCCTCAAATTATATTCCTAGCTTGTGGTAGTCATTGCATTTAAGGCATATTGTTTGTGGTAATATTGTAAGTGATGTTATGTTTACACAGAATACTTATATGAGAAAAATATGAGTGCTTGTAATGTTTCCAGGGGGACGTCAATTCCACCCGATCGACTCAAAAATCACCAGAGTGTTCATTCGAAGGAAGAGATCTTCAACGGTAGTGTTCATTTGAAGACATTTACCAAGTCGTTCGAGTGCGACGTTTGCGGAAGAAGGCTCACGACATTCGATAGCTTGGAAGTGCACCGGAGAACTCACTCAGGCGAGCGGCCGTACGTCTGCACTGTCTGTGGGAAGACGTTCGTCCAGTCCAGCACTCTCAGAAATCACGAGAGAACTCACCTCGCAGAAAGGACGCCCCCCTGTGACGTGTGCGGTAAAACCTTCAGTGGTGCATCTTGCCTCAAAGTGCACCGGCGAACTCACTCGGAGGAACGGCCGTACGATTGTCACGTGTGTGGGAAGACTTTCAGGAGGTCTGCTTGCCTCAGATTGCATCTCAGGACGCATACCAATGAACGGCCGTACAGGTGTGATATCTGTGGAAAGTTGTTTCGTCACCTGTCTGCTCTCAAGACTCACCAGAGGTGCCACACTGGTGAACGGCCGTACAGCTGTACTGTCTGTGGAAATAGTTTTTCTGATTCCAGTGCACTCAGGCAACACGAGGTTGTGCATACGGGGTATCGGCCTCATAAATGTGACGTCTGTGGAAAGTCCTTTGGTCGGGCGTATAGCCTTAAAATCCATATGAGGGTTCACACTGGCGAACGTCCTTACGATTGTAATATTTGTGGAAGGGCGTTCAAACAGTCAGGTCGTCTACAAAGTCATCGAGCAATTCATTTGAAGTGATAACAAAAACTTCCTTTTTTGTAATGTAGATATCCTGTGATAAATGTGGACGGATTTTAATTATTTTTTTTTAACTCATTGGATATTCTTTTACTGATTAGCTGGAGCCCACAACTTACAGTGTTTCACGTTTGTCAAGAATTTTAAACGTTTTTACACTGAACATTAAGTAGCCTCGCCACCAAATCATTAACTTGCCAGTAAAACCCCCGTTAAATCACTTCATACACTAAATATGTTGTATATAAATTATGTGTATTTGCTAATTATGTGAAAAAGTTTCATATTCTAGAACATTATTTAAGAACATTTTAGTATATTCTAGAAGATTTTTTTGAACACAATGCTTGACAAATAAAAATGCCATTGAGTTGATCATTTCTAGCCACCATATTGGCCAATAGTAAACAATGAAGTCAAGGCACTAAGTATTGATAAGGAATTAAATTAGGATAGGGAAATGAACCACCACTTACCTTTAGATGATGGATGTGGGGCGCGAACACACAGAAAAAACAAAAAACAACTAATAATGAAATTTTCGGTATAAACCCTTCGCCAGTAGGAGAACAGTAAAGCTGTTGGGCAGAAAAGTGGTGGGGGTAAATTCAAACTGCTGAAAAGTAGAGGGGCAGTGACTCAGAGCTAATAGCCGAGCATAGATAAATATCCAAGTACCGGTAATCTATGGTCGGTAGGAATAGAAAAATATAATTAGAACTAAATATGAAAATTTAAAAAAAAAACATTATTTACACAAATTTAAATTTTTTTTTTATGAAGTAAACCTCACCTTAGGTTAGTGGTGGTTCAATATAGGCAGTGAGAATGGAGGCAAAGAGAGCATTAAAAACGTTAAATAAACAACAAAAAAACATTGACTGGGTATTATCTTGAAGTTGAGACCAGGTGGTTGCCTTGTGCCTAGTTTGTACTGGTAGGCAAGTTCCCACCTTCTCAGTTCAGAGGAGCTGCTGCTATTAGGGAGGACTCTGATAGCACGGACTGTGAAACAGGAGTTGAAATTATTCGAGTCGTGGGTTATGCACAGGGCAGCAACTGGGTGCTTTGGGTTCCTGTGTGAACACCGTCTGTCGGTGGGCCATTCATTCTTATGGAGAGTGGGATTAGCGGTCAGACCTATATATGAAGCCAGGCAGTGGTTGCATGTTAACTGGTAAATTACATAGCGTGTCCTATGATAGGAAAGCTTTCCCCTGTGACAGGGTTGCTGAAAGTGGTGGAGGCATGGTGTATGTGGGGGGTCTATTGCGTGCGAAAGAGCCTTGGAGGTGTAGCTATTAGTATATTTTATGTACGTTTTGTATTCCAAATGAGGTTGTGTATTTTTTACTTGTTATTGCTTTGTATGTTCAGAAATATATTTCACTTTGTTACTGAGTTTTGATATAATGTGTTTGATCAGTTACCATACGTTTCGTGAAGTATTTTCTGAAGATCATTATTTTTGTCTTTAAAAAGAAATAAGTCGGATATCCAAATCTCGGTTTTTGGTTGCTGACTGAAATTTCTCACATAAATCCATTTCCACTGTTGTTATATGCGATGGCCAGGTTCAGGTTTTTGTGACATCAGTAAACATCGAGTGTACTATTCAGGTACACGTCCAATGGTGAGTTTCAGTTTGGCGTAGGACTCATAATATGTAAACAGATTGCTGAGAGTGTCACTAATTTTGTCCCAATTTCGGAGAGACTCTTGTTACTACAAATAAATGCCAGAATATAATCCAGGTGTATGCCCCAACTACAGATGAGAGTGATGAAGAAGTAGTGTAGTTATACGCCCAAATAACAGAAGTATTGAATATGTTACCGAGGAAAGATCTCACTATATTAATGGGAGACTTAAACGCCAAACGCATCAGAAATATATGTGAGGAACGTAAGTGGTTTTCAAGGAGGCAACATGGGGTTCAGGCAATGATATTCATGCAAATTTCAGTTGGTGGGATATATGCAAGATATTTCAGATGAAATGGACAAGGGAGGCCTAATTGATAGTGTAGCACTAGATCTGTCTAAGGCGTTTGACAGAGTAAGCCACAAAATGGTAGTAAATAAGGTAAAAACCATTGGAGTGGATGACAAAGTGATTTACTGGGTAGAAGAATTTTTAAAAGATAGAAAACAGAAAATTAGGGTAGGAAATGCGGTATCAACGGAAGTGGAACTAAAAATGGGTGTGCCACAGGGTAGCGTATTGGGACCATTGCTATTCATTATTCTAATGAATAATTGTGTTGATTGTTTACTATCTGAAATTAGATTGTTTGCAGATGACATAATGCTGTATAAAAGGATCAAAACGATAGAGGACTGTAAACAGTTGCAGGGTTATCTGTACAGGATATCTAATTGGGTTGGTGAACATGGAATGAAGATAAATGCAAAGAAGAGTCAGCTAATTAGATACACAAATAAAAAACAAAAGGTTAATTATGAATATGAGGTGGGGAAAGAATTGCTTGCTGAAGACTTGAAATGTAAATATCTTGGCATTACATTTGATAACAAGGTTAACTGGGGCAGGACACATTGGACAGGTGGTAGGAAAAGGTTTTGAAAATACTGCACTTGTTGGAGAGAGCGATGAGGGGATGTGCGAGAGAAGTAAAGGAATTAGGTTACAAAACTTTGGCCAGACCATTGCTTGAATATGGTGGTGTAGTATGGGACCCACATTATGGGTATCAAATACAGGAGTTGGAGAGGGTGCAAAAAAGGGCTGCTACATTGGAAATTATGGCAGAACACAATCAGTGACGGATATGATAAAGGAGCTGGAATGGGATTCATTGCAAGACAGGAGGAGGATGAGGAGGGTCATGGGAGTGTACAGGGCGTATACTGGTGATGAGGCATGGAAAGATATTGGAGTAGTATGAAAAGTAGTTCATGGAAGGGAAAAGATGACAATGACCACAAGCTGGCACTGATTTCAGGCACAAGGGTGTGGGAAGATTCTCTTTTTTAGGTAAGGGTGTCAGGGATTGGAATGAGTTACCAAGGGGAATGATGAACAACTATCCGAAAACCTTAAAAGAATTTAAAGTTGAAATTTGTAGAGGGCAAATGTAGGTGGGTGCAGGATAGGGGAAGTTGGGTGTGTAGGGAAATTGCCACTGGAGCCTGTGCTCCATTGCAATTAAATTAAATTTTTTAAAAATTAACACTTTCTCTGACCCCAGTATTCTTAAGAAACACGAGGTCATGCATTCGGGGTCTCGGCCACATAAATGTGACGTATGTGGGAAATCCTTTGGTCGGGCGTATAGCCTCAAAACCCATCTGAGGGTTCGTAGTGGTGAACGTCCTTACGTTTGTACGATTGGTTGGAAGACACATACTCGCTTAGTTTCTCTGAAAACTCGTCGAGCAATTCATGTGAATAATGATAACTAAAAGTTTCTTATTTATATATATGGTGATAAATATTGTGACGTATCTGTTTATATAGATTGTAAAAGTTATATGTATTACTATATTAGAGAGGTTTCACATTCGGAGTAGTTTGTGATTTTAAATTGACTGCCCCAGTGCTCGCAGCGAGGCGACAGTATCCCAGTGTGGTTGGGGCAATGTTTACTGGTTAGCCTAATGCTGCACTGAATAGTTAAACATGTGGAGAATAAATGCTCATAAGAAGACTTGAAATGTGTCCTTCAATAGGTACCGCACAAGAAAATGTGTAAATAAAATGTTTTTCTATTGTTAGTGGCCAAATTACTGAATTTGTTTTGCCCAAGACGTGAGGAACATCAAGGGGATCACTAAACAAGAACAGCCGAACCCTTACAATATGGATAGATTTTTTTTTTTCATCCATAGCATGTAGTTTCACTGATTAATGGCAATTTGTGTTTAATTTACTGAAATTGTGTAATTTATTTGAGTAAATATTTTGCAAGCAGTGTTTGTTAATAGGCACTCACATTGTTTTTGCAATATGACGTGTCTTTAATACATGTGAAGGCTTATATTTTATGTAGCTGTTGTTCACCAGATATAGTTTATTTTTTGAAATAGTATACAGCTGATTTTGTATAGTCTGTTAAGAGATATATTTAACTTGCTTTATGACAGTGGCCATTGTCTTAAGTTTTGTATAGTGAGAAATGTTTTGCATTTCTGAAGATCATCATTTGTGTCTTTGGAAAGAAATATGTCACACATCCACATCTCGGTTTTCGATTGCTGGATGAAATTTCTCTTATAAATCCATT